>JANJGN010000492.1:0-448651 GCA_026770705.1 Isurus oxyrinchus
GGTGTTTTTCAATGTTCAGGTTGCTGTTGTTTTTCAATGTTGAGGTTGTTGTTGAATTTGATGGTGTTTTTCAATGTCGAGGTTGTTGCTGAATTTGTTGGTGTTTTTCAATGTTGAAGTTGTTGTTGAATTTGTTGGTGTTTTTCAATGTTGAGGTTGTTGCTGTTTTTCAATTTGAGTTTGTTGTTGAATTTGTTGGTGTTTTTCAATGTTGGGATTGTTGTTGTTTTTCAATGTTGAGGTTGTTGTTGAATTTGTTGGTGTTTTTCAATGTTGAGGTTGTTGTTGTTTTTCAATGTTGAGGTTGTTGAATTTGTTGGTGTTTTTCAATGTTGAGGTTGTTGTTGTTTTTCAATGTTGAGGTTGTTGTTGAATTTGTTGGTGTTTTTCAGTTTCGAGGTTGTTGTTGAATTTGTTGGTGTTTTTCAATGTTGAGGTTGTTGTTGAATTTGTTGGTGTTTTTCAATGTTGAGGTTGTTGTTGTTTTTCAATGTTGAGGTTGTTGTTGAATTTGTTGGTGTTTTTCAATGTTGAGGTTGTTGTTGTTTTTCAATGTTGAGGTTGTTGTTGAATTTGTTGGTGTTTTTCAATGTTGAGTTTGTTGTTGAATTTGTTGGTGTTTTTCAATGTTGAGGTTGTTGTTGTTTTTCAATGTTGAGGTTTTTGTTGAATTTGTTGGTGTTTTTCAATTTTGAGGTTGTTGTTGTTTTTCAATGTTGAGGTTGTTGTTGAATTTGTTGGTGTTTTTCAATGTTGAGGTTGTTGTTGTTTTTCAATGTTGAGGTTTTTGTTGTTTTTCAATGTTGAGGTTGTTGTTGAATTTGTTGGTGTTTTTCAGTTTCGAGGTTGTTGTTGAATTTGTTGTTGTTTTTCAATGTTGAAGTTGTTGTTGAATTTGTTGGTGTTTTTCAATGTTGAGGTTGTTGTTGTTTTTCAATGTTGAGGTTGTTGTTGAATTTGTTGGTGTTTTTCAATGTTGAGGTTGTTGTTGTTTTTCAATGTTGAGGTTGTTGTTGAATTTGTTGGTGTTTTTCAATGTAAAGGTTGTTGTTGAATTTGTTGGTGTTTTTCAATGTTGAGGTTGTTGTTGTTTTTCAATGTTGAGGTTATTGTTGAATTTGTTGGTGTTTTTCAATGTTGAGGTTGTTGTTGTTTTTCTTTGTTGAGGTTGTTGTTGAATTTGTTGGTGTTTTTCAATGTTGAGGTTTTTGTTGAATTTGTTGGTGTTTTTCAATGTTCAGGTTGCTGTTGTTTTTCAATGTTGAGGTTGTTGTTGAATTTGATGGTGTTTTTCAATGTCGAGGTTGTTGCTGAATTTGTTGGTGTTTTTCAATGTTGAAGTTGTTGTTGAATTTGTTGGTGTTTTTCAATGTTGAGGTTGTTGCTGTTTTTCAATTTGAGTTTGTTGTTGAATTTGTTGGTGTTTTTCAATGTTGGGATTGTTGTTGTTTTTCAATGTTGAGGTTGTTGTTGAATTTGTTGGTGTTTTTCAATGTTGAGGTTGTTGTTGTTTTTCAATGTTGAGGTTGTTGAATTTGTTGGTGTTTTTCAATGTTGAGGTTGTTGTTGTTTTTCAATGTTGAGGTTGTTGTTGAATTTGTTGGTGTTTTTCAGTTTCGAGGTTGTTGTTGAATTTGTTGGTGTTTTTCAATGTTGAGGTTGTTGTTGAATTTGTTGGTGTTTTTCAATGTTGAGGTTGTTGTTGTTTTTCAATGTTGAGGTTGTTGTTGAATTTGTTGGTGTTTTTCAATGTTGAGGTTGTTGTTGTTTTTCAATGTTGAGGTTGTTGTTGAATTTGTTGGTGTTTTTCAATGTTGAGTTTGTTGTTGAATTTGTTGGTGTTTTTCAATGTTGAGGTTGTTGTTGTTTTTCAATGTTGAGGTTTTTGTTGAATTTGTTGGTGTTTTTCAATTTTGAGGTTGTTGTTGTTTTTCAATGTTGAGGTTGTTGTTGAATTTGTTGGTGTTTTTCAATGTTGAGGTTGTTGTTGTTTTTCAATGTTGAGGTTTTTGTTGTTTTTCAATGTTGAGGTTGTTGTTGAATTTGTTGGTGTTTTTCAGTTTCGAGGTTGTTGTTGAATTTGTTGTTGTTTTTCAATGTTGAAGTTGTTGTTGAATTTGTTGGTGTTTTTCAATGTTGAGGTTGTTGTTGTTTTTCAATGTTGAGGTTGTTGTTGAATTTGTTGGTGTTTTTCAATGTTGAGGTTGTTGTTGTTTTTCAATGTTGAGGTTGTTGTTGAATTTGTTGGTGTTTTTCAATGTAAAGGTTGTTGTTGAATTTGTTGGTGTTTTTCAATGTTGAGGTTGTTGTTGTTTTTCAATGTTGAGGTTATTGTTGAATTTGTTGGTGTTTTTCAATGTTGAGGTTGTTGTTGTTTTTCTTTGTTGAGGTTGTTGTTGAATTTGTTGGTGTTTTTCAATGTTGAGGTTTTTGTTGAATTTGTTGGTGTTTTTCAATGTTCAGGTTGCTGTTGTTTTTCAATGTTGAGGTTGTTGTTGAATTTGATGGTGTTTTTCAATGTCGAGGTTGTTGCTGAATTTGTTGGTGTTTTTCAATGTTGAAGTTGTTGTTGAATTTGTTGGTGTTTTTCAATGTTGAGGTTGTTGCTGTTTTTCAATTTGAGTTTGTTGTTGAATTTGTTGGTGTTTTTCAATGTTGGGATTGTTGTTGTTTTTCAATGTTGAGGTTGTTGTTGAATTTGTTGGTGTTTTTCAATGTTGAGGTTGTTGTTGTTTTTCAATGTTGAGGTTGTTGTTGAATTTGTTGGTGTTTTTCAATGTTGAGGTTGTTGTTGTTTTTCAATGTTGAGGTTGTTGAATTTGTTGGTGTTTTTCAATGTTGAGGTTGTTGTTGTTTTTCAATGTTGAGGTTGTTGTTGAATTTGTTGGTGTTTTTCAGTTTCGAGGTTGTTGTTGAATTTGTTGGTGTTTTTCAATGTTGAGGTTGTTGTTGAATTTGTTGGTGTTTTTCAATGTTGAGGTTGTTGTTGTTTTTCAATGTTGAGGTTGTTGTTGAATTTGTTGGTGTTTTTCAATGTTGAGGTTGTTGTTGTTTTTCAATGTTGAGGTTGTTGTTGAATTTGTTGGTGTTTTTCAATGTTGAGTTTGTTGTTGAATTTGTTGGTGTTTTTCAATGTTGAGGTTGTTGTTGTTTTTCAATGTTGAGGTTATTGTTGAATTTGTTGGTGTTTTTCAATTTTGAGGTTGTTGTTGTTTTTCAATGTTGAGGTTGTTGTTGAATTTGTTGGTGTTTTTCAATGTTGAGGTTGTTGTTGTTTTTCAATGTTGAGGTTTTTGTTGTTTTTCAATGTTGAGGTTGTTGTTGAATTTGTTGGTGTTTTTCAATGTTGAGGTTGTTGTTGTTTTTCAATGTTGAGGTTGTTGTTGAATTTGTTGGTGTTTTTCAATGTTGAGGTTGTTGTTGTTTTTCAATGTTGAGGTTGTTGTTGAATTTGTTGGTGTTTTTCAATGTAAAGGTTGTTGTTGAATTTGTTGGTGTTTTTCAATGTTGAGGTTGTTGCTGTTTTTCAATGTTGAGGTTATTGTTGAATTTGTTGGTGTTTTTCAATGTTGAGGTTGTTGTTGTTTTTCTTTGTTGAGGTTGTTGTTGAATTTGTTGGTGTTTTTCAATGTTGAGTTTGTTGTTGTTTGTCAATGTTGAGGTTGCTGTTGAATTTGTTGGTGTTTTTCAATGTTGAGGTTGTTGTTGTTTTTCAATGTTGAGGTTGCTGTTGAATTTGTTGGAGTTTTTCAATGTTGAGGTTGTTGTTGTTTTTCAATGTTGAGGTTGTTGTTGAATTTGTTGGTGTTTTTCAATGTTGAGGTTGTTGTTGAATTTGTTGGTGTTTTTCAATGTTGAGGTTGTTGTTGATTTTCAATGTTGAGGTTGTTGTTGTTTTTCAATGTTGAGGTTGTTGAATTTGTTGGTGTTTTTCAATGTTGAATTTTTTGTTGAATTTGTTGGTGTTTTTCAATGTTCAGGTTGTTGTTTTTCAATGTTGAGGTTGTTGTTGAATTTGTTGGCGTTTTTAAATGTTGAGGTTGTTGTTGAATTTGTTGGTGTTTTCAATGTTGAGGTTTTTGTTGAATTTGTTGGTGTTTTTCAATGTTCAGGTTGCTGTTGTTTTTCAATGTTGAGGTTGTTGTTGAATTTGATGGTGTTTTTCAATGTCGAGGTTGTTGCTGAATTTGTTGGTGTTTTTCAATGTTGAAGTTGTTGTTGAATTTGTTGGTGTTTTTCAATGTTGAGGTTGTTGCTGTTTTTCAATTTGAGTTTGTTGTTGAATTTGTTGGTGTTTTTCAATGTTGGGATTGTTGTTGTTTTTCAATGTTGAGGTTGTTGTTGAATTTGTTGGTGTTTTTCAATGTTGAGGTTGTTGTTGTTTTTCAATGTTGAGGTTGTTGAATTTGTTGGTGTTTTTCAATGTTGAGGTTGTTGTTGTTTTTCAATGTTGAGGTTGTTGTTGAATTTGTTGGTGTTTTTCAGTTTCGAGGTTGTTGTTGAATTTGTTGGTGTTTTTCAATGTTGAGGTTGTTGTTGAATTTGTTGGTGTTTTTCAATGTTGAGGTTGTTGTTGTTTTTCAATGTTGAGGTTGTTGTTGAATTTGTTGGTGTTTTTCAATGTTGAGGTTATTGTTGTTTTTCAATGTTGAGGTTGTTGTTGAATTTGTTGGTGTTTTTCAATGTTGAGTTTGTTGTTGAATTTGTTGGTGTTTTTCAATGTTGAGGTTGTTGTTGTTTTTCAATGTTGAGGTTATTGTTGAATTTGTTGGTGTTTTTCAATTTTGAGGTTGTTGTTGTTTTTCAATGTTGAGGTTGTTGTTGAATTTGTTGGTGTTTTTCAATGTTGAGGTTGTTGTTGTTTTTCAATGTTGAGGTTTTTGTTGTTTTTCAATGTTGAGGTTGTTGTTGAATTTGTTGGTGTTTTTCAGTTTCGAGGTTGTTGTTGAATTTGTTGTTGTTTTTCAATGTTGAAGTTGTTGTTGAATTTGTTGGTGTTTTTCAATGTTGAGGTTGTTGTTGTTTTTCAATGTTGAGGTTGTTGTTGAATTTGTTGGTGTTTTTCAATGTTGAGGTTGTTGTTGTTTTTCAATGTTGAGGTTGTTGTTGAATTTGTTGGTGTTTTTCAATGTAAAGGTTGTTGTTGAATTTGTTGGTGTTTTTCAATGTTGAGGTTGTTGTTGTTTTTCAATGTTGAGGTTATTGTTGAATTTGTTGGTGTTTTTCAATGTTGAGGTTGTTGTTGTTTTTCTTTGTTGAGGTTGTTGTTGAATTTGTTGGTGTTTTTCAATGTTGAGTTTGTTGTTGTTTGTCAATGTTGAGGTTGCTGTTGAATTTGTTGGTGTTTTTCAATGTTGAGGTTGTTGTTGTTTTTCAATGTTGAGGTTGTTGTTGAATTTGTTGGAGTTTTTCAATGTTGAGGTTGTTGTTGTTTTTCAATGTTGAGGTTGTTGTTGAATTTGTTGGTGTTTTTCAATGTTGAGGTTGTTGTTGAATTTGTTGGTGTTTTTCAATGTTGAGGTTGTTGTTGATTTTCAATGTTGAGGTTGTTGTTGTTTTTCAATGTTGAGGTTGTTGAATTTGTTGGTGTTTTTCAATGTTGAATTTTTTGTTGAATTTGTTGGTGTTTTTCAATGTTCAGGTTGTTGTTTTTCAATGTTGAGGTTGTTGTTGAATTTGTTGGCGTTTTTAAATGTTGAGGTTGTTGTTGAATTTGTTGGTGTTTTCAATGTTGAGGTTTTTGTTGAATTTGTTGGTGTTTTTCAATGTTCAGGTTGCTGTTGTTTTTCAATGTTGAGGTTGTTGTTGAATTTGATGGTGTTTTTCAATGTCGAGGTTGTTGCTGAATTTGTTGGTGTTTTTCAATGTTGAAGTTGTTGTTGAATTTGTTGGTGTTTTTCAATGTTGAGGTTGTTGCTGTTTTTCAATTTGAGTTTGTTGTTGAATTTGTTGGTGTTTTTCAATGTTGGGATTGTTGTTGTTTTTCAATGTTGAGGTTGTTGTTGAATTTGTTGGTGTTTTTCAATGTTGAGGTTGTTGTTGTTTTTCAATGTTGAGGTTGTTGTTGAATTTGTTGGTGTTTTTCAATGTTGAGGTTGTTGTTGTTTTTCAATGTTGAGGTTATTGTTGAATTTGTTGGTGTTTTTCAATTTTGAGGTTGTTGTTGTTTTTCAATGTTGAGGTTGTTGTTGAATTTGTTGGTGTTTTTCAATGTTGCGGTTGTTGTTGTTTTTCAATGTTGAGGTTGTTGTTGTTTTTCAATGTTGAGGTTGTTGTTGAATTTGTTGGTGTTTTTCAGTTTCGAGGTTGTTGTTGAATTTGTTGGTGTTTTTCAATGTTGAGGTTGTTGTTGAATTTGTTGGTGTTTTTCAATGTTGAGGTTGTTGTTGTTTTTCAATGTTGAGGTTGTTGTTGAATTTGTTGGTGTTTTTCAATGTTGAGGTTGTTGTTGTTTTTCAATGTTGAGGTTGTTGTTGAATTTGTTGGTGTTTTTCAATGTTGAGTTTGTTGTTGAATTTGTTGGTGTTTTTCAATGTTGAGGTTGTTGTTGTTTTTCAGTGTTGAGGTTATTGTTGAATTTGTTGGTGTTTTTCAATTTTGAGGTTGTTGTTGTTTTTCAATGTTGAGGTTGTTGTTGAATTTGTTGGTGTTTTTCAATGTTGAGGTTGTTGTTGTTTTTCAATGTTGAGGTTGTTGTTGTTTTTCAATGTTGAGGTTGTTGTTGAATTTGTTGGTGTTTTTCAGTTTCGAGGTTGTTGTTGAATTTGTTGGTGTTTTTCAATGTTGAAGTTGTTGTTGAATTTGTTGGTGTTTTTCAATGTTGAGGTTGTTGTTGTTTTTCAATGTTGAGGTTGTTGTTGAATTTGTTGGTGTTTTTCAATGTTGAGGTTGTTGTTGTTTTTCAATGTTGAGGTTGTTGTTGAATTTGTTGGTGTTTTTCAATGTTGAGGTTGTTGTTGTTTGTCAATGTTGAGGTTGCTGTTGAATTTGTTGGTGTTTTTCAATGTTGAGGTTGTTGTTGTTTTTCAATGTTGAGGTTGTTGTTGAATTTGTTGGAGTTTTTCAATGTTGAGGTTGTTGTTGTTTTTCAATGTTGAGGTTGTTGTTGAATTTGTTGGTGTTTTTCAATGTTGAGGTTGTTGTTGAATTTGATGGTGTTTTTCAATGTTGAGGTTGTTGTTGATTTTCAATGTTGAGGTTGTTGTTGTTTTTCAATGTTGAGGTTGTTGAATTTGTTGGTGTTTTTCAATGTTGAATTTTTTGTTGAACTTGTTGGTGTTTTTCAATGTTCAGGTTGTTGTTTTTCAATGTTGAGGTTGTTGTTGAATTTGTTGGCGTTTTTCAATGTTGAGGTTGTTGTTGAATTTGTTGGTGTTTTCAATGTTGAGGTTTTTGTTGAATTTGTTGGTGTTTTTCAATGTTCAGGTTGCTGTTGTTTTTCAATGTTGAGGTTGTTGTTGAATTTGATGGTGTTTTTCAATGTCGAGGTTGTTGCTGAATTTGTTGGTGTTTTTCAATGTTGAAGTTGTTGTTGAATTTGTTGGTGTTTTTCAATGTTGAGGTTGTTGCTGTTTTTCAATTTGAGTTTGTTGTTGAATTTGTTGGTGTTTTTCAATGTTGGGAATGTTGTTGTTTTTCAATGTTGAGGTTGTTGTTGAATTTGTTGGTGTTTTTCAATGTTGAGGTTGTTGTTGAATTTGTTGGTGTTTTTCAATGTTGAGGTTGTTGTTGTTTTTCAATGTTGAGGTTGTTGAATTTGTTGGTGTTTTTCAATGTTGAGGTTGTTGTTGTTTTTCAATGTTGAGGTTGTTGTTGAATTTGTTGGTGTTTTTCAGTTTCGAGGTTGTTGTTGAATTTGTTGGTGTTTTTCAATGTTGAGGTTGTTGTTGAATTTGTTGGTGTTTTTCAATGTTGAGGTTGTTGTTGTTTTTCAATGTTGAGGTTGTTGTTGAATTTGTTGGTGTTTTTCAATGTTGAGGTTGTTGTTGTTTTTCAATGTTGAGGTTGTTGTTGAATTTGTTGGTGTTTTTCAATGTTGAGGTTGTTGTTGTTTTTCAATGTTGAGGTTATTGTTGAATTTGTTGGTGTTTTTCAATTTTGAGGTTGTTGTTGTTTTTCAATGTTGAGGTTGTTGTTGAATTTGTTGGTGTTTTTCAATGTTGAGGTTGTTGTTGTTTTTCAATGTTGAGGCTGTTGTTGTTTTTCAATGTTGAGGTTGTTGTTGAATTTGTTGGTGTTTTTCAGTTTCGAGGTTGTTGTTGAATTTGTTGGTGTTTTTCAATGTTGAAGTTGTTGTTGAATTTGTTGGTGTTTTTCAATGTTGAGGTTGTTGTTGTTTTTCAATGTTGAGGTTGTTGTTGAATTTGTTGGTGTTTTTCAATGTTGAGGTTGTTGTTGTTTTTCAATGTTGAGGTTGTTGTTGAATTTGTTGGTGTTTTTCAATGTTGAGGTTGTTGTTGAATTTGTTGGTGTTTTTCAATGTTGAGGTTGTTGTTGTTTTTCAATGTTGAGGTTATTGTTGAATTTGTTGGTGTTTTTCAATGTTGAGGTTGTTGTTGTTTTTCAATGTTGAGGTTGTTGTTGAATTTGTTGGTGTTTTTCAATGTTGAGTTTGTTGTTGTTTGTCAATGTTGAGGTTGCTGTTGAATTTTTTGGTGTTTTTCAATGTTGAGGTTGTTGTTGTTTTTCAATGTTGAGGTTGTTGTTGAATTTGTTGGAGTTTTTCAATGTTGAGGTTGCTGTTGTTTTTCAATGTTGAGGTTGTTGTTGAATTTGTTGGTGTTTTTCCATGTTGAGGTTGTTGTTGATTTTCAATGTTGAGGTTGTTGAATTTGTTGGTGTTTTTCAATCTTGATTTTGTTGTTCAATTTGTTGGTGTTTTTCAATGTTGAGGTTGTTGTTGAATTTGTTGGTGTTTTTCAATGTTGAGGTTGTTGTTGTTTTTCAATGTTGAGGTTGTTGTTGAATTTGTTGGTGTTTTTCAAAGTTGAGGTTGTTGTTGTTTTTCAATGCTGAGGTTGTTGTTGTATTTGTTGGTGTTTTTCAATGTTGAGGTTGTTGTTGTTTTTCAATGTTGAGGTTGTTGTTGAATTTGTTGGTGTTTTTCAATGTTGAGTTTGTTGTTGAATTTGTTGGTGTTTTTCAATGTTGAGGTTGTTGTTGTTTTTCAGTGTTGAGGTTATTGTTGAATTTGTTGGTGTTTTTCAATTTTGAGGTTGTTGTTGTTTTTCAATGTTGAGGTTGTTGTTGAATTTGTTGGCGTTTTTCAATGTTGAGGTTGTTGTTGTTTTTCAATGTTGAGGTTGTTGTTGTTTTTCAATGTTGAGGTTGTTGTTGAATTTGTTGGTGTTTTTCAGTTTCGAGGTTGTTGTTGAATTTGTTGGTGTTTTTCAATGTTGAAGTTGTTGTTGAATTTGTTGGTGTTTTTCAATGTTGAGGTTGTTGTTGTTTTTCAATGTTGAGGTTGTTGTTGAATTTGTTGGTGTTTTTCAATGTTGAGGTTGTTGTTGTTTTTCAATGTTGAGGTTGTTGTTGAATTTGTTGGTGTTTTTCAATGTTGAGGTTGTTGTTGTTTGTCAATGTTGAGGTTGCTGTTGAATTTGTTGGTGTTTTTCAATGTTGAGGTTGTTGTTGTTTTTCAATGTTGAGGTTGTTGTTGAATTTGTTGGAGTTTTTCAATGTTGAGGTTGTTGTTGTTTTTCAATGTTGAGGTTGTTGTTGAATTTGTTGGTGTTTTTCAATGTTGAGGTTGTTGTTGAATTTGATGGTGTTTTTCAATGTTGAGGTTGTTGTTGATTTTCAATGTTGAGGTTGTTGTTGTTTTTCAATGTTGAGGTTGTTGAATTTGTTGGTGTTTTTCAATGTTGAATTTTTTGTTGAACTTGTTGGTGTTTTTCAATGTTCAGGTTGTTGTTTTTCAATGTTGAGGTTGTTGTTGAATTTGTTGGCGTTTTTCAATGTTGAGGTTGTTGTTGAATTTGTTGGTGTTTTCAATGTTGAGGTTTTTGTTGAATTTGTTGGTGTTTTTCAATGTTCAGGTTGCTGTTGTTTTTCAATGTTGAGGTTGTTGTTGAATTTGATGGTGTTTTTCAATGTCGAGGTTGTTGCTGAATTTGTTGGTGTTTTTCAATGTTGAAGTTGTTGTTGAATTTGTTGGTGTTTTTCAATGTTGAGGTTGTTGCTGTTTTTCAATTTGAGTTTGTTGTTGAATTTGTTGGTGTTTTTCAATGTTGGGAATGTTGTTGTTTTTCAATGTTGAGGTTGTTGTTGAATTTGTTGGTGTTTTTCAATGTTGAGGTTGTTGTTGAATTTGTTGGTGTTTTTCAATGTTGAGGTTGTTGTTGTTTTTCAATGTTGAGGTTGTTGAATTTGTTGGTGTTTTTCAATGTTGAGGTTGTTGTTGTTTTTCAATGTTGAGGTTGTTGTTGAATTTGTTGGTGTTTTTCAGTTTCGAGGTTGTTGTTGAATTTGTTGGTGTTTTTCAATGTTGAGGTTGTTGTTGAATTTGTTGGTGTTTTTCAATGTTGAGGTTGTTGTTGTTTTTCAATGTTGAGGTTGTTGTTGAATTTGTTGGTGTTTTTCAATGTTGAGGTTGTTGTTGTTTTTCAATGTTGAGGTTGTTGTTGAATTTGTTGGTGTTTTTCAATGTTGAGGTTGTTGTTGTTTTTCAATGTTGAGGTTATTGTTGAATTTGTTGGTGTTTTTCAATTTTGAGGTTGTTGTTGTTTTTCAATGTTGAGGTTGTTGTTGAATTTGTTGGTGTTTTTCAATGTTGAGGTTGTTGTTGTTTTTCAATGTTGAGGCTGTTGTTGTTTTTCAATGTTGAGGTTGTTGTTGAATTTGTTGGTGTTTTTCAGTTTCGAGGTTGTTGTTGAATTTGTTGGTGTTTTTCAATGTTGAAGTTGTTGTTGAATTTGTTGGTGTTTTTCAATGTTGAGGTTGTTGTTGTTTTTCAATGTTGAGGTTGTTGTTGAATTTGTTGGTGTTTTTCAATGTTGAGGTTGTTGTTGTTTTTCAATGTTGAGGTTGTTGTTGAATTTGTTGGTGTTTTTCAATGTTGAGGTTGTTGTTGAATTTGTTGGTGTTTTTCAATGTTGAGGTTGTTGTTGTTTTTCAATGTTGAGGTTATTGTTGAATTTGTTGGTGTTTTTCAATGTTGAGGTTGTTGTTGTTTTTCAATGTTGAGGTTGTTGTTGAATTTGTTGGTGTTTTTCAATGTTGAGTTTGTTGTTGTTTGTCAATGTTGAGGTTGCTGTTGAATTTTTTGGTGTTTTTCAATGTTGAGGTTGTTGTTGTTTTTCAATGTTGAGGTTGTTGTTGAATTTGTTGGAGTTTTTCAATGTTGAGGTTGCTGTTGTTTTTCAATGTTGAGGTTGTTGTTGAATTTGTTGGTGTTTTTCCATGTTGAGGTTGTTGTTGATTTTCAATGTTGAGGTTGTTGAATTTGTTGGTGTTTTTCAATCTTGATTTTGTTGTTCAATTTGTTGGTGTTTTTCAATGTTGAGGTTGTTGTTGAATTTGTTGGTGTTTTTCAATGTTGAGGTTGTTGTTGTTTTTCAATGTTGAGGTTGTTGTTGAATTTGTTGGTGTTTTTCAAAGTTGAGGTTGTTGTTGTTTTTCAATGCTGAGGTTGTTGTTGTATTTGTTGGTGTTTTTCAATGTTGAGGTTGTTGTTGTTTTTCAATGTTGAGGTTGTTGTTGAATTTGTTGGTGTTTTTCAATGTTGAGGTTGTTGTTGTTTTTCAATGTGGAGGTTGTTGAATTTGTTGGTGTTTTTCAATGTTGAGGTTGTTGTTGTTTTTCAATGTTGAGGTTGTTGTTGAATTTGTTGGTGTTTTTCAGTTTCGAGGTTGTTGTTGAATTTGTTGGTGTTTTTCAATGTTGAGGTTGTTGTTGAATTTGTTGGTGTTTTTCAATGTTGAGGTTGTTGTTGTTTTTCAATGTTGAGGTTGTTGTTGAATTTGTTGGTGTTTTTCAATGTTGAGGTTGTTATTGTTTTTCAATGTTGAGGTTGTTGTTGAATTTGTTGGTGTTTTTCAATGTTGAGTTTGTTGTTGAATTTGTTGGTGTTTTTCAATGTTGAGGTTGTTGTTGTTTTTCAGTGTTGAGGTTATTGTTGAATTTGTTGGTGTTTTTCAATTTTGAGGTTGTTGTTGTTTTTCAATGTTGAGGTTGTTGTTGAATTTGTTGGTGTTTTTCAATGTTGAGGTTGTTGTTGTTTTTCAATGTTGAGGTTGTTGTTGTTTTTCAATGTTGAGGTTGTTGTTGAATTTGTTGGTGTTTTTCAGTTTCGAGGTTGTTGTTGAATTTGTTGGTGTTTTTCAATGTTGAAGTTGTTGTTGAATTTGTTGGTGTTTTTCAATGTTGAGGTTGTTGTTGTTTTTCAATGTTGAGGTTGTTGTTGAATTTGTTGGTGTTTTTCAATGTTGAGGTTGTTGTTGTTTTTCAATGTTGAGGTTGTTGTTGAATTTGTTGGTGTTTTTCAATGTAAAGGTTGTTGTTGAATTTGTTGGTGTTTTTCAATGTTGAGGTTGTTGTTGTTTTTCAATGTTGAGGTTATTGTTGAATTTGTTGGTGTTTTTCAATGTTGAGGTTGTTGTTGTTTTTCAATGTTGAGGTTGTTGTTGAATTTGTTGGTGTTTTTCAATGTTGAGTTTGTTGTTGTTTGTCAATGTTGAGGTTGCTGTTGAATTTGTTGGTGTTTTTCAATGTTGAGGTTGTTGTTGTTTTTCAATGTTGAGGTTGTTGTTGAATTTGTTGGAGTTTTTCAATGTTGAGGTTGTTGTTGTTTTTCAATGTTGAGGTTGTTGTTGAATTTGTTGGTGTTTTTCAATGTTGAGGTTGTTGTTGAATTTGTTGGTGTTTTTCAATGTTGAGGTTGTTGTTGATTTTCAATGTTGAGGTTGTTGTTGTTTTTCAATGTTGAGGTTGTTGAATTTGTTGGTGTTTTTCAATGTTGAATTTTTTGTTGAATTTGTTGGTGTTTTTCAATGTTCAGGTTGTTGTTTTTCAATGTTGAGGTTGTTGTTGAATTTTTTGGCGTTTTTCAATGTTGAGGTTGTTGTTGAATTTGTTGGTGTTTTCAATGTTGAGGTTTTTGTTGAATTTGTTGGTGTTTTTCAATGTTCAGGTTGCTGTTGTTTTTCAATGTTGAGGTTGTTGTTGAATTTGATGGTGTTTTTCAATGTCGAGGTTGTTGCTGAATTTGTTGGTGTTTTTCAATGTTGAAGTTGTTGTTGAATTTGTTGGTGTTTTTCAATGTTGAGGTTGTTGCTGTTTTTCAATTTGAGTTTGTTGTTGAATTTGTTGGTGTTTTTCAATGTTGGGAATGTTGTTGTTTTTCAATGTTGAGGTTGTTGTTGAATTTGTTGGTGTTTTTCAATGTTGAGGTTGTTGTTGAATTTGTTGGTGTTTTTCAATGTTGAGGTTGTTGTTGTTTTTCAATGTTGAGGTTGTTGAATTTGTTGGTGTTTTTCAATGTTGAGGTTGTTGTTGTTTTTCAATGTTGAGGTTGTTGTTGAATTTGTTGGTGTTTTTCAGTTTCGAGGTTGTTGTTGAATTTGTTGGTGTTTTTCAATGTTGAGGTTGTTGTTGAATTTGTTGGTGTTTTTCAATGTTGAGGTTGTTGTTGTTTTTCAATGTTGAGGTTGTTGTTGAATTTGTTGGTGTTTTTCAATGTTGAGGTTGTTGTTGTTTTTCAATGTTGAGGTTGTTGTTGAATTTGTTGGTGTTTTTCAATGTTGAGGTTGTTGTTGTTTTTCAATGTTGAGGTTATTGTTGAATTTGTTGGTGTTTTTCAATTTTGAGGTTGTTGTTGTTTTTCAATGTTGAGGTTGTTGTTGAATTTGTTGGTGTTTTTCAATGTTGAGGTTGTTGTTGTTTTTCAATGTTGAGGTTGTTGTTGTTTTTCAATGTTGAGGTTGTTGTTGAATTTGTTGGTGTTTTTCAGTTTCGAGGTTGTTGTTGAATTTGTTGGTGTTTTTCAATGTTGAAGTTGTTGTTGAATTTGTTGGTGTTTTTCAATGTTGAGGTTGTTGTTGTTTTTCAATGTTGAGGTTGTTGTTGAATTTGTTGGTGTTTTTCAATGTTGAGGTTGTTGTTGTTTTTCAATGTTGAGGTTGTTGTTGAATTTGTTGGTGTTTTTCAATGTTGAGGTTGTTGTTGAATTTGTTGGTGTTTTTCAATGTTGAGGTTGTTGTTGTTTTTCAATGTTGAGGTTATTGTTGAATTTGTTGGTGTTTTTCAATGTTGAGGTTGTTGTTGTTTTTCAATGTTGAGGTTGTTGTTGAATTTGTTGGTGTTTTTCAATGTTGAGTTTGTTGTTGTTTGTCAATGTTGAGGTTGCTGTTGAATTTTTTGGTGTTTTTCAATGTTGAGGTTGTTGTTGTTTTTCAATGTTGAGGTTGTTGTTGAATTTGTTGGAGTTTTTCAATGTTGAGGTTGCTGTTGTTTTTCAATGTTGAGGTTGTTGTTGAATTTGTTGGTGTTTTTCAATGTTGAGGTTGTTGTTGAATTTGTTGGTGTTTTTCAATGTTGAGGTTGTTGTTGATTTTCAATGTTGAGGTTGTTGAATTTGTTGGTGTTTTTCAATCTTGATTTTGTTGTTCAATTTGTTGGTGTTTTTCAATGTTGAGGTTGTTGTTGAATTTGTTGGTGTTTTTCAATGTTGAGGTTGTTGTTGTTTTTCAATGTTGAGGTTGTTGTTGAATTTGTTGGTGTTTTTCAAAGTTGAGGTTGTTGTTGTTTTTCAATGCTGAGGTTGTTGTTGTATTTGTTGGTGTTTTTCAATGTTGAGGTTGTTGTTGAAATTGTTGGTGTCTTTCAATGTTGAGGTTGTTGTTGTTTTTCAATGTTGAGGTTGTTGTTGAATTTGTTGGTGTTTTTCAATGTTGAGTTTGTTGTTGTTTGTCAATGTTGAGGTTGCTGTTGAATTTGTTGGTGTTTTTCAATGTTGAGGTTGTTGTTGTTTTTCAATGTTGAGGTTGTTGTTGAATTTGTTGGAGTTTTTCAATGTTGAGGTTGTTGTTGTTTTTCAATGTTGAGGTTGTTGTTGAATTTATTGGTGTTTTTCAATGTTGAGGTTGTTGTTGAATTTGTTGGTGTTTTTCAATGTTGAGGTTGTTGTTGATTTTCAATGTTGAGGTTGTTGTTGTTTTTCAATGTTGAGGTTGTTGAATTTGTTGGTGTTTTTCAATGTTGAATTTTTTGTTGAATTTGTTGGTGTTTTTCAATGTTCAGGTTGTTGTTTTTCAATGTTGAGGTTGTTGTTGAATTTGTTGGCGTATTTAAATGTTGAGGTTGTTGTTGAATTTGTTGGTGTTTTCAATGTTGAGGTTTTTGTTGAATTTGTTGGTGTTTTTCAATGTTCAGGTTGCTGTTGTTTTTCAATGTTGAGGTTGTTGTTGAATTTGATGGTGTTTTTCAATGTCGAGGTTGTTGCTGAATTTGTTGGTGTTTTTCAATGTTGAAGTTGTTGTTGAATTTGTTGGTGTTTTTCAATGTTGAGGTTGTTGCTCTTTTTCAATTTGAGTTTGTTGTTGAATATGTTGGTCTTTTTCAATGTTGGGATTGTTGTTGTTTTTCAATGTTGAGGTTGTTGTTGAATTTGTTGGTGTTTTTCAATGTTGAGGTTGTTGTTGTTTTTCAATGTTGGGTTGTTGTTGAATTTGTTGGTGTTTTTCAATGTTGAGGTTGTTGTTGTTTTTCAATGTTGAGGTTGTTGAATTTGTTGGTGTTTTTCAATGTTGAGGTTGTTGTTGTTTTTCAATGTTGAGGTTGTTGTTGAATTTGTTGGTGTTTTTCAGTTTCGAGGTTGTTGTTGAATTTGTTGGTGTTTTTCAATGTTGAGGTTGTTGTTGAATTTGTTGGTGTTTTTCAATGTTGAGGTTGTTGTTGTTTTTCAATGTTGAGGTTGTTGTTGAATTTGTTGGTGTTTTTCAATGTTGAGGTTGTTGTTGTTTTTCAATGTTGAGGTTGTTGTTGAATTTGTTGGTGTTTTTCAATGCTGAGGTTGTTGTTGAATTTGTTGGTGTTTTTCAATGTTGAGGTTGTTGTTGTTTTTCAATGTTGAGGTTGTTGTTGAATTTGTTGGCATTTTTAAATGTTGAGGTTGTTGTTGAATTTGTTGGTGTTTTCAATGTTGAGGTTTTGTTGAATTTGTTGGTGTTTTTCAATGTTCAGGTTGCTGTTGTTTTTCAATGTTGAGGTTGTTGTTGAATTTGATGGTGTTTTTCAATGTCGAGGTTGTTGCTGAATTTGTTGGTGTTTTTCAATGTTGAAGTTGTTGTTGAATTTGTTGGTGTTTTTCAATGTTGAGGTTGTTGCTGTTTTTCAATTTGAGTTTGTTGTTGAATTTGTTGGTGTTTTTCAATGTTGGGATTGTTGTTGTTTTTCAATGTTGAGGTTGTTGTTGAACTTGTTGGTGTTTTTCAATGTTGAGGTTGTTGTTGTTTTTCAATGTTGAGGTTGTTGTTGAATTTGTTGGTGTTTTTCAATGTTGAGGTTGTTGTTGTTTTTCAATGTTGAGGTTGTTGAATTTGTTGGTGTTTTTCAATGTTGAGGTTGTTGTTGTTTTTCAATGTTGAGGTTGTTGTTGAATTTGTTCGTGTTTTTCAGTTTCGAGGTTGTTGTTGAATTTGTTGGTGTTTTTCAATGTTGAGGTTGTTGTTGAATTTGTTGGTGTTTTTCAATGTTGAGGTTGTTGTTGTTTTTCAATGTTGAGGTTGTTGTTGAATTTGTTGGTGTTTTTCAATGTTGAGGTTGTTGTTGTTTTTCAATGTTGAGGTTGTTGTTGAATTTGTTGGTGTTTTTCAATGTTGAGGTTGTTGTTGAATTTGTTGGTGTTTTTCAATGTTGAGGTTGTTGTTGTTTTTCAATGTTGAGGTTATTGTTGAATTTGTTGGTGTTTTTCAATGTTGAGGTTGTTGTTGTTTTTCAATGTTGAGGTTGTTGTTGAATTTGTTGGTGTTTTTCAATGTTGAGTTTGTTGTTGAATTTGTTGGTGTTTTTCAATGTTGAGGTTGTTGTTGTTTTTCAATGTTGAGGTTATTGTTGAATTTGTTGGTGTTTTTCAATTTTGAGGTTGTTGTTGTTTTTCAATGTTGAGGTTGTTGTTGAATTTGTTGGTGTTTTTCAATGTTGCGGTTGTTGTTGTTTTTCAATGTTGAGGTTGTTGTTGTTTTTCAATGTTGAGGTTGTTGTTGAATTTGTTGGTGTTTTTCAGTTTCGAGGTTGTTGTTGAATTTGTTGGTGTTTTTCAATGTTGAAGTTGTTGTTGAATTTGTTGGTGTTTTTCAATGTTGAGGTTGTTGTTGTTTTTCAATGTTGAGGTTGTTGTTGAATTTGTTGGTGTTTTTCAATGTTGAGGTTGTTGTTGTTTTTCAATGTTGAGGTTGTTGTTGAATTTGTTGGTGTTTTTCAATGTTGAGGTTGTTGTTGAATTTGTTGGTGTTTTTCAATGTTGAGGTTGTTGTTGTTTTTCAATGTTGAGGTTATTGTTGAATTTGTTGGTGTTTTTCAATGTTGAGGTTGTTGTTGTTTTTCAATGTTGAGGTTGTTGTTGAATTTGTTGGTGTTTTTCAATGTTGAGTTTGTTGTTGTTTGTCAATGTTGAGGTTGCTGTTGAATTTGTTGGTGTTTTTCAATGTTGAGGTTGTTGTTGTTTTTCAATGTTGAGGTTGTTGTTGAATTTGTTGGAGTTTTTCAATGTTGAGGTTGTTGTTGTTTTTCAATGCTGAGGTTGTTGTTGAATTTGTTGGTGTTTTTCAATGTTGAGGTTGTTGTTGAATTTGTTGGTGTTTTTCAATGTTGAGGTTGTTGTTGATTTTCAATGTTGAGGTTGTTGTTGTTTTTCAATGTTGAGGTTGTTGAATTTGTTGGTGTTTTTCAATGTTGAATTTTTTGTTGAATTTGTTGGTGTTTTTCAATGTTCAGGTTGTTGTTTTTCAATGTTGAGGTTGTTGTTGAATTTGTTGGCGTTTTTAAATGTTGAGGTTGTTGTTGAATTTGTTGGTGTTTTCAATGTTGAGGTTTTTGTTGAATTTGTTGGTGTTTTTCAATGTTCAGGTTGCTGTTGTTTTTCAATGTTGAGGTTGTTGTTGAATTTGATGGTGTTTTTCAATGTCGAGGTTGTTGCTGAATTTGTTGGTGTTTTTCAATGTTGAAGTTGTTGTTGAATTTGTTGGTGTTTTTCAATGTTGAGGTTGTTGCTGTTTTTCAATTTGAGTTTGTTGTTGAATTTGTTGGTGTTTTTCAATGTTGGGATTGTTGTTGTTTTTCAATGTTGAGGTTGTTGTTGAATTTGTTGGTGTTTTTCAATGTTGAGGTTGTTGTTGTTTTTCAATGTTGAGGTTGTTGTTGAATTTGTTGGTGTTTTTCAATGTTGAGGTTGTTGTTGAATTTGTTGGTGTTTTTCAGTTTCGAGGTTGTTGTTGAATTTGTTGGTGTTTTTCAATGTTGAGGTTGTTGTTGAATTTGTTGGTGTTTTTCAATGTTGAGGTTGTTGTTGTTTTTCAATGTTGATGTTGTTGTTGAATTTGTTGGTGTTTTTCAATGTTGAGGTTGTTGTTGAATTTGTTGGTGTTTTTCAATGTTGAGGTTGTTGTTGATTTTCAATGTTGAGGTTGTTGTTGTTTTTCAATGTTGAGGTTGTTGAATTTGTTGGTGTTTTTCAATGTTGAATTTTTTGTTGAATTTGTTGGTGTTTTTCAATGTTCAGGTTGTTGTTTTTCAATGTTGAGGTTGTTGTTGAATTTGTTGGCGTTTTTAAATGTTGAGGTTGTTGTTGAATTTGTTGGTGTTTTCAATGTTGAGGTTTTTGTTGAATTTGTTGGTGTTTTTCAATGTTCAGGTTGCTGTTGTTTTTCAATGTTGAGGTTGTTGTTGAATTTGATGGTGTTTTTCAATGTCGAGGTTGTTGCTGAATTTGTTGGTGTTTTTCAATGTTGAAGTTGTTGTTGAATTTGTTGGTGTTTTTCAATGTTGAGGTTGTTGCTCTTTTTCAATTTGAGTTTGTTGTTGAATATGTTGGTCTTTTTCAATGTTGGGATTGTTGTTGTTTTTCAATGTTGAGGTTGTTGTTGAATTTGTTGGTGTTTTTCAATGTTGAGGTTGTTGTTGTTTTTCAATGTTGAGGTTGTTGTTGAATTTGTTGGTGTTTTTCAATGTTGAGGTTGTTGTTGTTTTTCAATGTTGAGGTTGTTGAATTTGTTGGTGTTTTTCAATGTTGAGGTTGTTGTTGTTTTTCAATGTTGAGGTTGTTGTTGAATTTGTTGGTGTTTTTCAGTTTCGAGGTTGTTGTTGAATTTGTTGGTGTTTTTCAATGTTGTGGTTGTTGTTGAATTTGTTGGTGTTTTTCAATGTTGAGGTTGTTGTTGTTTTTCAATGTTGAGGTTGTTGTTGAATTTGTTGGTGTTTTTCAATGTTGAAGTTGTTGTTGTTTTTCAATGTTGAGGTTGTTGTTGAATTTGTTGGTGTTTTTCAATGTTGAGTTTATTGTTGAATTTGTTGGTGTTTTTCAATGTTGAGGTTGTTGTTGTTTTTCAATGTTGAGGTTGTTGTTGAATTTGTTGGCATTTTTAAATGTTGAGGTTGTTGTTGAATTTGTTGGTGTTTTCAATGTTGAGGTTTTTGTTGAATTTGTTGGTGTTTTTCAATGATCAGGTTGCTGTTGTTTTTCAATGTTGAGGTTGTTGTTGAATTTGATGGTGTTTTTCAATGTCGAGGTTGTTGCTGAAATTGTTGGTGTTTTTCAATGTTGAGGTTGTTGCTGTTTTTCAATTTGAGTTTGTTGTTGAATTTGTTGGTGTTTTTCAATGTTGGGATTGTTGTTGTTTTTCAATGTTGAGGTTGTTGTTGAATTTGTTGGTGTTTTTCAATGTTGAGGTTGTTGTTGTTTTTCAATGTTGAGGTTGTTGTTGAATTTGTTGGTGTTTTTCAATGTTGAGGTTGTTGTTGTTTTTCAATGTTGAGGTTGTTGAATTTGTTGGTGTTTTTCAATGTTGAGGTTGTTGTTGTTTTTCAATGTTGAGGTTGTTGTTGAATTTGTTCGTGTTTTTCAGTTTCGAGGTTGTTGTTGAATTTGTTGGTGTTTTTCAATGTTGAGGTTGTTGTTGAATTTGTTGGTGTTTTTCAATGTTGAGGTTGTTGTTGTTTTTCAATGTTGACGTTGTTGTTGAATTTGTTGGTGTTTTTCAATGTTGAGGTTGTTGTTGTTTTTCAATGTTGAGGTTGTTGTTGAATTTGTTGGTGTTTTTCAATGTTCAGGTTGTTGTTGAATTTGTTGGTGTTTTTCAATGTTGAGGTTGTTGTTGTTTTTCAATGTTGAGGTTATTGTTGAATTTGTTGGTGTTTTTCAATGTTGAGGTTGTTGTTGTTTTTCAATGTTGAGGTTGTTGTTGAATTTGTTGGTGTTTTTCAATGTTGAGTTTGTTGTTGAATTTGTTGGTGTTTTTCAATGTTGAGGTTGTTGTTGTTTTTCAATGTTGAGGTTATTGTTGAATTTGTTGGTGTTTTTCAATTTTGAGGTTGTTGTTGTTTTTCAATGTTGAGGTTGTTGTTGAATTTGTTGGTGTTTTTCAATGTTGAGGTTGTTGTTGTTTTTCAATGTTGAGGTTGTTGTTGTTTTTCAATGTTGAGGTTGTTGTTGAATTTGTTGGTGTTTTTCAGTTTCGAGGTTGTTGTTGAATTTGTTGGTGTTTTTCAATGTTGAAGTTGTTGTTGAATTTGTTGGTGTTTTTCAATGTTGAGGTTGTTGTTGTTTTTCAATGTTGAGGTTGTTGTTGAATTTGTTGGTGTTTTTCAATGTTGAGGTTGTTGTTGTTTTTCAATGTTGAGGTTGTTGTTGAATTTGTTGGTGTTTTTCAATGTTGAGGTTGTTGTTGAATTTGTTGGTGTTTTTCAATGTTGAGGTTGTTGTTGTTTTTCAATGTTGAGGTTATTGTTGAATTTGTTGGTGTTTTTCAATGTTGAGGTTGTTGTTGTTTTTCAATGTTGAGGTTGTTGTTGAATTTGTTGGTGTTTTTCAATGTTGAGTTTGTTGTTGTTTGTCAATGTTCAGGTTGCTGTTGAATTTGTTGGTGTTTTTCAATGTTGAGGTTGTTGTTGTTTTTCAATGTTGAGGTTGTTGTTGAATTTGTTGGAGTTTTTCAATGTTGAGGTTGTTGTTGTTTTTCAATGCTGAGGTTGTTGTTGAATTTGTTGGTGTTTTTCAATGTTGAGGTTGTTGTTGAATTTGTTGGTGTTTTTCAATGTTGAGGTTGTTGTTGATTTTCAATGTTGAGGTTGTTGTTGTTTTTCAATGTTGAGGTTGTTGAATTTGTTGGTGTTTTTCAATGTTGAATTTTTTGTTGAATTTGTTGGTGTTTTTCAATGTTCAGGTTGTTGTTTTTCAATGTTGAGGTTGTTGTTGAATTTGTTGGCGTTTTTAAATGTTGAGGTTGTTGTTGAATTTGTTGGTGTTTTCAATGTTGAGGTTTTTGTTGAATTTGTTGGTGTTTTTCAATGTTCAGGTTGCTGTTGTTTTTCAATGTTGAGGTTGTTGTTGAATTTGATGGTGTTTTTCAATGTCGAGGTTGTTGCTGAATTTGTTGGTGTTTTTCAATGTTGAAGTTGTTGTTGAATTTGTTGGTGTTTTTCAATGTTGAGGTTGTTGCTGTATTTCAATTTGAGTTTGTTGTTGAATTTGTTGGTGTTTTTCAATGTTGGGATTGTTGTTGTTTTTCAATGTTGAGGTTGTTGTTGAATTTGTTGGTGTTTTTCAATGTTGAGGTTGTTGTTGTTTTTCAATGTTGAGGTTGTTGTTGAATTTGTTGGTGTTTTTCAATGTTGAGGTTGTTGTTGAATTTGTTGGTGTTTTTCAGTTTCGAGGTTGTTGTTGAATTTGTTGGTGTTTTTCAATGTTGAGGTTGTTGTTGAATTTGTTGGTGTTTTTCAATGTTGAGGTTGTTGTTGTTTTTCAATGTTGAGGTTGTTGTTGAATTTGTTGGTGTTTTTCAATGTTGAGGTTGTTGTTGTTTTTCAATGTTGAGGTTGTTGTTGAATTTGTTGGTGTTTTTCAATGTTGAGTTTGTTGTTGAATTTGTTGGTGTTTTTCAATGTTGAGGTTGTTGTTGTTTTTCAATGTTGAGGTTATTGTTGAATTTGTTGGTGTTTTTCAATTTTGAATTTGTTGTTGTTTTTCAATGTTGAGGTTGTTGTTGAATTTGTTGGTGTTTTTCAATGTTGAGGTTGTTGTTGTTTTTCAATGTTGAGGTTGTTGTTGTTTTTCAATGTTGAGGTTGTTGTTGAATTTGTTGGTGTTTTTCAGTTTCGAGGTTGTTGTTGAATTTGTTGGTGTTTTTCAATGTTGAAGTTGTTGTTGAATTTGTTGGTGTTTTTCAATGTTGAGGTTGTTGTTGTTTTTCAATGTTGAGGTTGTTGTTGAATTTGTTGGTGTTTTTCAATGTTGAGGTTGTTGTTGTTTTTCAATGTTGAGGTAGTTGTTGAATTTGCTGGTGTTTTTCAATGTTGAGGTTGTTGTTCAATTTGTTGGTGTTTTTCAATGTTGAGGTTGTTGTTGTTTTTCAATGTTGAGGTTATTGTTGAATTTGTTGGTGTTTTTCAATGTTGAGGTTGTTGTTGTTTTTCAATGTTGAGGTTGTTGTTGAATTTGTTGGTGTTTTTCAATGTTGAGTTTGTTGTTGTTTGTCAATGTTGAGGTTGCTGTTGAATTTGTTGGTGTTTTTCAATGTTGAGGTTGTTGTTGTTTTTCAATGTTGAGGTTGTTGTTGAATTTGTTGGAGTTTTTCAATATTGAGGTTGCTGTTGTTTTTCAATGTTGAGGTTGTTGTTGAATTTGTTGGTGTTTTTCAATGTTGAGGTTGTTGTTGAATTTGTTGGTGTTTTTCAATGTTGAGGTTGTTGTTGATTTTCAATGTTGAGGTTGTTGAATTTGTTGGTGTTTTTCAATCTTGAGTTTGTTGTTCAATTTGTTGGTGTTTTTCAATGTTGAGGTTGTTGTTGAATTTGTTGGTGTTTTTCAATGTTGAGGTTGTTGTTGTTTTTCAATGTTGAGGTTGTTGTTGAATTTGTTGGTCTTTTTCAATGTTGAGGTTGTTGTTGTTTTTCAATGCTGAGGTTGTTGTTGTATTTGTTGGTGTTTTTCAATGTTGAGGTTGTTGTTGAAATTGTTGGTGTCTTTCAATGTTGAGGTTGTTGTTGTTTTTCAATGTTGAGGTTGTTGTTGAATTTGTTGGTGTTTTTCAATGTTGAGTTTGTTGTTGTTTGTCAATGTTGAGGTTGCTGTTGAATTTGTTGGTGTTTTTCAATGTTGAGGTTGTTGTTGTTTTTCAATGTTGAGGTTTTTGTTGAATTTGTTGGTGTTTTTCAATGTTCAGGTTGCTGTTGTTTTTCAATGTTGAGGTTGTTGTTGAATTTGATGGTGTTATTCAATGTCGAGGTTGTTGCTGAATTTGTTGGTGTTTTTCAATGTTGAAGTTGTTGTTGAATTTGTTGGTGTTTTTCAATGTTGAGGTTGTTGCTCTTTTTCAATTTGAGTTTGTTGTTGAATTTGTTGGTGTTTTTCAATGTTGGGATTGTTGTTGTTTTTCAATGTTGAGGTTGTTGTTGAATTTGTTGGTGTTTTTCAATGTTGAGGTTGTTGTTGTTTTTCAATGTTGAGGTTGTTGTTGAATTTGTTGGTGTTTTTCAATGTTGAGGTTGTTGTTGTTTTTCAATGTTGAGGTTGTTGAATTTGTTGGTGTTTTTCAATGTTGAGGTTGTTGTTGTTTTTCAATGTTGAGGTTGTTGTTGAATTTGTTGGTGTTTTTCAGTTTCGAGGTTGTTGTTGAATTTGTTGGTGTTTTTCAATGTTGAGGTTGTTGTTGAATATGTTGGTGTTTTTCAATGTTGAGGTTGTTGTTGTTTTTCAATGTTGAGGTTGTTGTTGAATTTGTTGGTGTTTTTCAATGTTGAGGTTGTTGTTGTTTTTCAATGTTGAGGTTGTTGTTGAATTTGTTGGTGTTTTTCAATGTTGAGTTTATTGTTGAATTTGTTGGTGTTTTTCAATGTTGAGGTTGTTGTTGTTTTTCAATGTTGAGGTTGTTGTTGAATTTGTTGGCATTTTTAAATGTTGAGGTTGTTGTTGAATTTGTTGGTGTTTTCAATGTTGAGGTTTTTGTTGAATTTGTTGGTGTTTTTCAATGTTCAGGTTGCTGTTGTTTTTCAATGTTGAGGTTGTTGTTGAATTTGATGGTGTTTTTCAATGTCGAGGTTGTTGCTGAATTTGTTGGTGTTTTTCAATGTTGAAGTTGTTGTTGAATTTGTTGGTGTTTTTCAATGTTGAGGTTGTTGCTGTTTTTCAATTTGAGTTTTTTGTTGAATTTGTTGGTGTTTTTCAATGTTGGGATTGTTGTTGTTTTTCAATGTTGAGGTTGTTGTTGAATTTGTTGGTGTTTTTCAATGTTGAGGTTGTTGTTGTTTTTCAATGTTGAGGTTGTTGTTGAATTTGTTGGTGTTTTTCAATGTTGAGGTTGTTGTTGAATTTGTTGGTGTTTTTCAATGTTGAGGTTGTTGTTGTTTTTCAATGTTGAGGTTATTGTTGAATTTGTTGGTGTTTTTCAATGTTGAGGTTGTTGTTGTTTTTCAATGTTGAGGTTGTTGTTGAATTTGTTGGTGTTTTTCAATGTTGAGTTTGTTGTTGTTTGTCAATGTTGAGGTTGCTGTTGAATTTGTTGGTGTTTTTCAATGTTGAGGTTGTTGTTGTTTTTCAATGTTGAGGTTGTTGTTGAATTTGTTGGAGTTTTTCAATGTTGAGGTTGTTGTTGTTTTTCAATGTTGAGGTTGTTGTTGAATTTGTTGGTGTTTTTCAATGTTGAGGTTGTTGTTGAATTTGTTGGTGTTTTTCAATGTTGAGGTTGTTGTTGATTTTCAATGTTGAGGTTGTTGTTGTTTTTCAATGTTGAGGTTGTTGAATTTGTTGGTGTTTTTCAATGTTGAATTTTTTGTTGAATTTGTTGGTGTTTTTCAATGTTCAGGTTGTTGTTTTTCAATGGTGAGGTTGTTGTTGAATTTGTTGGCGTTTTTAAATGTTGAGGTTGTTATTGAATTTGTTGGTGTTTTCAATGTTGAGGTTTTTGTTGAATTTGTTGGTGTTTTTCAATGTTCAGGTTGCTGTTGTTTTTCAATGTTGAGGTTGTTGTTGAATTTGATGGTGTTTTTCAATGTCGAGGTTGTTGCTGAATTTGTTGGTGTTTTTCAATGTTGAAGTTGTTGTTGAATTTGTTGGTGTTTTTCAATGTTGAGGTTGTTGCTGTTTTTCAATTTGAGTTTGTTGTTGAATTTGTTGGTGTTTTTCAATGTTGGGATTCTTGTTGTTTTTCAATGTTGAGGTTGTTGTTGAATTTGTTGGTGTTTTTCAATGTTGTGGTTGTTGTTGTTTTTCAATGTTGAGGTTGTTGTTGAATTTGTTGGTGTTTTTCAATGTTGAGGTTGTTGTTGTTTTTCAATGTTGAGGTTGTTGAATTTGTTGGTGTTTTTCAATGTTGAGGTTGTTGTTGTTTTTCAATGTTGAGGTTGTTGTTGAATTTGTTGGTGTTTTTCAGTTTCGAGGTTGTTGTTGAATTTGTTGGTGTTTTTCAATGTTGAGGTTGTTGTTGAATTTGTTGGTGTTTTTCAATGTTGAGGTTGTTGTTGTTTTTCAATGTTGAGGTTGTTGTTGAATTTGTTGGTGTTTTTCAATGTTGAGGTTGTTGTTGTTTTTCAATGTTGAGGTTGTTGTTGAATTTGTTGGTGTTTTTCAATGTTGAGTTTGTTGTTGAATTTGTTGGTGTTTTTCAATGTTGAGGTTGTTGTTGTTTTTCAATGTTGAGGTTATTGTTGAATTTGTTGGTGTTTTTCAATTTTGAGGTTGTTGTTGTTTTTCAATGTTGAGATTTTGGTGAATTTGTTGGTGTTTTTCAATGTTGAGGTTGTTGTTGTTTTTCAATGTTGAGGTTGTTGTTGTTTTTCAATGTTGAGGTTGTTGTTGAATTTGTTGGTGTTTTTCAGTTTCGAGGTTGTTGTTGAATTTGTTGGTGTTTTTCAATGTTGAAGTTGTTGTTGAATTTGTTGGTGTTTTTCAATGTTGAGGTTGTTGTTGTTTTTCAATGTTGAGGTTGTTGTTGAATTTGTTGGTGTTTTTCAATGTTGAGGTTGTTGTTTTTCAATGTTGAGGTTGTTGTTGAATTTGTTGGTGTTTTTCAATGTTGAGGTTGTTGTTGAATTTGTTGGTGTTTTTCAATGTTGAGGTTGTTGTTGTTTTTCAATGTTGAGGTTATTGTTGAATTTGTTGGTGTTTTTCAATGTTGAGGTTGTTGTTGTTTTTCAATGTTGAGGTTGTTGTTGAATTTGTTGGTGTTTTTCAATGTTGAGTTTGTTGTTGTTTGTCAATGTTGAGGTTGCCGTTGAATTTGTTGGTGTTTTTCAATGTTGAGGTTGTTGTTGTTTTTCAATGTTGAGGTTGTTGTTGAATTTGTTGGAGTTTTTCAATGTTGAGGTTGCTGTTGTTTTTCAATGTTGAGGTTGTTGTTGAATTTGTTGGTGTTTTTCAATGTTGAGGTTGTTGTTGAATTTGTTGGTGTTTTTCAATCTTGAGTTTGTTGTTCAATTTGTTGGTGTTTTTCAATGTTGAGGTTGTTGTTGAATTTGTTGGTGTTTTTCAATGTTGAGGTTGTTGTTGTTTTTCAATGTTGAGGTTGTTGTTGAATTTGTTGGTGTTTTTCAATGTTGAGGTTGTTGTTGTTTTTCAATGCTGAGGTTGTTGTTGTATTTGTTGGCGTTTTTCAATGTTGAGGTTGTTGTTGAAATTGTTGGTGTCTTTCAATGTTGAGGTTGTTGTTGTTTTTCAATGTTGAGGTTGTTGTTGAATTTGTTGGTGTTTTTCAATGTTGAGTTTGTTGTTGTTTGTCAATGTTGAGGTTGCTGTTGAATTTGTTGGTGTTTTTCAATGTTGAGGTTGTTGTTGTTTTTCAATGTTGAGGTTGTTGTTGAATTTGTTGGAGTTTTTCAATGTTGAGGTTGTTGTTGTTTTTCAATGTTGAGGTTGTTGTTGAATTTGTTGGTGTTTTTCAATGTTGAGGTTGTTGTTGAATTTGTTGGTGTTTTTCAATGTTGAGGTTGTTGTTGATTTTCAATGTTGAGGTTGTTGTTGTTTTTCAATGTTGAGGTTGTTGAATTTGTTGGTGTTTTTCAATGTTGAATTTTTTGTTGAATTTGTTGGTGTTTTTCAATGTTCAGGTTGTTGTTTTTCAATGTTGAGGTTGTTGTTGAATTTGTTGGCGCTTTTAAATGTTGAGGTTGTTGTTGAATTTGTTGGTGTTTTCAATGTTGAGGTTTTTGTTGAATTTGTTGGTGTTTTTCAATGTTCAGGTTGCTGTTGTTTTTCAATGTTGAGGTTGTTGTTGAATTTGATGGTGTTTTTCAATGTCGAGGTTGTTGCTGAATTTGTTGGTGTTTTTCAATGTTGAAGTTGTTGTTGAATTTGTTGGTGTTTTTCAATGTTGAGGTTGTTGCTGTTTTTCAATTTGAGTTTGTTGTTGAATTTGTTGGTGTTTTTCAATGTTGGGATTGTTGTTGTTTTTCAATGTTGAGGTTGTTGTTGAATTTGTTGGTGTTTTTCAATGTTGAGGTTGTTGTTGTTTTTCAATGTTGAGGTTGTTGTTGAATTTGTTGGTGTTTTTCAATGTTGAGGTTGTTGTTGTTTTTCAATGTTGAGGTTGTTGAATTTGTTGGAGTTTTTCAATGTTTAGGTTGTTGATGTTATTCAATGTTGAGGTTGTTGTTGAATTTGTTGGTGTTTTTCAGTTTCGAGGTTGTTGTTGAATTTGTTGGTGTTTTTCAATGTTGAGGTTGTTGTTGAATTTGTTGGTGTTTTTCAATGTTGAGGTTGTTGTTGTTTTTCAATGTTGAGGTTGTTGTTGAATTTGTTGGTGTTTTTCAATGTTGAGGTTGTTGTTGTTTTTCAATGTTGAGGTTGTTGTTGAATTTGTTGGTGTTTTTCAATGTTGAGTTTGTTGTTGAATTTTTTGGTGTTTTTCAATGTTGAGGTTGTTGTTGTTTTTCAATGCTGAGGTTATTGTTGAATTTGTTGGTGTTTTTCAATTTTGAGGTTGTTGTTGTTTTTCAATGTTGAGGTTGTTGTTGAATTTGCTGGTGTTTTTCAATGTTGAGGTTGTTGTTGTTTTTCAATGTTGAGGTTGTTGTTGTTTTTCAATGTTGAGGTTGTTGTTGAATTTGTTGGTGTTTTTCAGTTTCGAGGTTGTTGTTGAATTTGTTGGAGTTTTTCAATGTTGAAGTTGTTGTTGAATTTGTTGGTGTTTTTCAATGTTGAGGTTGTTGTTGTTTTTCAATGTTGAGGTTGTTGTTGAATTTGTTGGTGTTTTTCAATGTTGAGGTTGTTGTTGTTTTTCAATGTTGAGGTTGTTGTTGAATTTGTTGGTGTTTTTCAATGTAAAGGTTGTTGTTGAATTTGTTGGTGTTTTTCAATGTTGAGGTTGTTGTTGTTTTTCAATGTTGAGGTTATTGTTGAATTTGTTGGTGTTTTTCAATGTTGAGGTTGTTGTTGTTTTTCAATGTTGAGGTTGTTGTTGAATTTGTTGGTGTTTTTCAATGTTGAGTTTGTTGTTGTTTGTCAATGTTGAGGTTGCTGTTGAATTTGTTGGTGTTTTTCAATGTTGAGGTTGTTGTTGTTTTTCAATGTTGAGGTTGTTGTTGAATTTGTTGGAGTTTTTCAATGTTGAGGTTGTTGTTGTTTTTCAATGTTGAGGTTGTTGTTGAATTTGTTGGTGTTTTTCAATGTTGAGGTTGTTGTTGAATTTGTTGGTGTTTTTCAATGTTGAGGTTGTTGTTGATTTTCAATGTTGAGGTTGTTGTTGTTTTTCAATGTTGAGGTTGTTGAATTTGTTGGTGTTTTTCAATGTTGAATTTTTTGTTGAATTTGTTGGTCTTTTTCAATGTTCAGGTTGTTGTTTTTCAATGTTGAGGTTGTTGTTGAATTTGTTGGCGTTTTTAAATGTTGAGGTTGTTGTTGAATTTGTTGGTGTTTTCAATGTTGAGGTTTTTGTTGAATTTGTTGGTGTTTTTCAATGTTCAGGTTGCTGTTGTTTTTCAATGTTGAGGTTGTTGTTGAATTTGATGGTGTTTTTCAATGTCGAGGTTGTTGCTGAATTTGTTGGTGTTTTTCAATGTTGAAGTTGTTGTTGAATTTGTTGGTGTTTTTCAATGTTGAGGTTGTTGCTGTTTTTCAATTTGAGTTTGTTGTTGAATTTGTTGGTGTTTTTCAATGTTGGGATTGTTGTTGTTTTTCAATGTTGAGGTTGTTGTTGAATTTGTTGGTGTTTTTCAATGTTGAGGTTGTTGTTGTTTTTCAATGTTGAGGTTGTTGTTGAATTTGTTGGTGTTTTTCAGTTTCGAGGTTGTTGTTGAATTTGTTGGTGTTTTTCAATGTTGAGGTTGTTGTTGAATTTGTTGGTGTTTTTCAATGTTGAGGTTGTTGTTGTTTTTCAATGTTGAGGTTGTTGTTGAATTTGTTGGTGTTTTTCAATGTTGAGGTTGTTGTTGTTTTTCAATGTTGAGGTTGTTGTTGAATTTGTTGGTGTTTTTCAATGTTGAGTTTGTTGTTGAATTTGTTGGTGTTTTTCAATGTTGAGGTTGTTGTTGTTTTTCAATGTTGAGGTTATTGTTGAATTTGTTGGTGTTTTTCAATTTTGAGGTTGTTGTTGTTTTTCAATGTTGAGGTTGTTGTTGAATTTGTTGGTGTTTTTCAATGTTGAGGTTGTTGTTGTTTTTCAATGTTGAGGTTGTTGTTGTTTTTCAATGTTGAGGTTGTTGTTGAATTTGTTGGTGTTTTTCAGTTTCGAGGTTGTTGTTGAATTTGTTGGTGTTTTTCAATGTTCAAGTTGTTGTTGAATTTGTTGGTGTTTTTCAATGTTGAGGTTGTTGTTGTTTTTCAATGTTGAGGTTGTTGTTGAATTTGTTGGTGTGTTTCAATGTTGAGGTTGTTGTTCTTTTTCAATGTTGAGGTTGTTGTTGAATTTGTTGGTGTTTTTCAATGTTGAGGTTGTTGTTGAATTTGTTGGTGTTTTTCAATGTTGAGGTTGTTGTTGTTTTTCAATGTTGAGGTTATTGTTGAATTTGTTGGTGTTTTTCAATGTTGAGGTTGTTGTTGTTTTTCAATGTTGAGGTTGTTGTTGAATTTGTTGGTGTTTTTCAATGTTGAGTTTGTTGTTGTTTGTCAATGTTGAGGTTGCTGTTGAATTTGTTGGTGTTTTTCAATGTTGAGGTTGTTGTTGTTTTTCAATGTTGAGGTTGTTGTTGAATTTGTTGGAGTTTTTCAATGTTGAGGTTGCTGTTGTTTTTCAATTTTGAGGTTGTTGATGAATTTGTTGGTGTTTTTCAATGTTGAGGTTGTTGTTGAATTTGTTGGTGTTTTTCAATGTTGAGGTTGTTGTTGATTTTCAATGTTGAGGTTGTTGAATTTGTTGGTGTTTTTCAATCTTGAGTTTGTTGTTCAATTTGTTGGTGTTTTTCAATGATGAGGTTGTTGTTGAATTTGTTGGTGTTTTTCAATGTTGAGGTTGTTGTTGTTTTTCAATGTTGAGGTTGTTGTTGAATTTGTTGGTGTTTTTCAATGTTGAGGTTGTTGTTGTTTTTCAATGCTGAGGTTGTTGTTGTATTTGTTGGTGTTTTCAATGTTGAGGTTGTTGTTGAAATTGTTGGTGTCTTTCAATGTTGAGGTTGTTGTTGTTTTTCAATGATGAAGTTGTTGTTGAATTTGTTGGTGTTTTTCAATGTTGAGTTTGTTGTTGTTTGTCAATGTTGAGTTTGCTGTTGAATTTGTTGGTGTTTTTCAATGTTGAGATTGTTGTTGTTTTTCAATGTTGAGGTTGTTGTTGAATTTGTTGGAGTTTTTCAATGTTGAGGTTGTTGTTGTTTTTCAATGTTGAGGTTGTTGTTGAATTTGTTGGTGTTTTTCAATGTTGAGGTTGTTGTTGAATTTGTTGGTGTTTTTCAATGTTGAGGTTGTTGTTGATTTTCAATGTTGAGGTTGTTGTTGTTTTTCAATGTTGAGGTTGTTGAATTTGTTGGTGTTTTTCAATGTTGAATTTTTTGTTGAATTTGTTGGTGTTTTTCAATGTTCAGGTTGTTGTTTTTCAATGTTGAGGTTGTTGTTGAATTTGTTGGCGTTTTTAAATGTTGAGGTTGTTGTTGAATTTGTTGGTGTTTTCAATGTTGAGGTTTTTGTTGAATTTGTTGGTGTTTTTCAATGTTCAGGTTGCTGTTGTTTTTCAATGTTGAGGTTGTTGTTGAATTTGATGGTGTTTTTCAATGTCGAGGTTGTTGCTGAATTTGTTGGTGTTTTTCAATGTTGAAGTTGTTGTTGAATTTGTTGGTGTTTTTCAATGTTGAGGTTGTTGCTGTTTTTCAATTTGAGTTTGTTGTTGAATTTGTTGGTGTTTTTCAATGTTGGGATTGTTGTTGTTTTTCAATGTTGAGGTTGTTGTTGAATTTGTTGGTGTTTTTCAATGTTGAGGTTGTTGTTGTTTTTCAATGTTGAGGTTGTTGTTGAATTTGTTGGTGTTTTTCAATGTTGAGGTTGTTGTTGTTTTTCAATGTTGAGGTTGTTGAATTTGTTGGTGTTTTTCAATGTTGAGGTTGTTGTTGTTTTTCAATGTTGAGGTTGTTGTTGAATTTGTTGGTGTTTTTCAGTTTCGAGGTTGTTGTTGAATTTGTTGGTGTTTTTCAATGTTGAGGTTGTTGTTGAATTTGTTGGTGTTTTTCAATGTTGAGGTTGTTGTTGTTTTTCAATGTTGAGGTTGTTGTTGAATTTGTTGGTGTTTTTCAATGTTGAGGTTGTTGTTGTTTTTCAATGTTGAGGTTGTTGTTGAATTTGTTGGTGTTTTTCAATGTTGAGTTTATTGTTGAATTTGTTGGTGTTTTTCAATGTTGAGGTTGTTGTTGTTTTTCAATGTTGAGGTTGTTGTTGAATTTGTTGGCATTTTTAAATGTTGAGGTTGTTGTTGAATTTGTTGGTGTTTTCAATGTTGAGGTTTTTGTTGAATTTGTTGGTGTTTTTCAATGTTCAGGTTGCTGTTGTTTTTCAATGTTGAGGTTGTTGTTGAATTTGATGGTGTTTTTCAATGTCGAGGTTGTTGCTGAATTTGTTGGTGTTTTTCAATGTTGAAGTTGTTGTTGAATTTGTTGGTGTTTTTCAATGTTGAGGTTGTTGCTGTTTTTCAATTTGAGTTTGTTGTTGAATTTGTTGGTGTTTTTCAATGTTGGGATTGTTGTTGTTTTTCAATGTTGAGGTTGTTGTTGAATTTGTTGGTGTTTTTCAATGTTGAGGTTGTTGTTGTTTTTCAATGTTGAGGTTGTTGTTGAATTTGTTGGTGTTTTTCAATGTTGAGGTTGTTGTTGTTTTTCAATGTTGAGGTTGTTGAATTTGTTGGTGTTTTTCAATGTTGAGGTTGTTGTTGTTTTTCAATGTTGAGGTTGTTGTTGAATTTGTTGGTGTTTTTCAGTTTCGAGGTTGTTGTTGAATTTGTTGGTGTTTTTCAATGTTGAGGTTGTTGTTGAATTTGTTGGTGTTTTTCAATGTTGAGGTTGTTGTTGTTTTTCAATGTTGAGGTTGTTGTTGAATTTGTTGGTGTTTTTCAATGTTGAGGTTGTTGTTGTTTTTCAATGTTGAGGTTGTTGTTGAATTTGTTGGTGTTTTTCAATGTTGAGGTTGTTGTTGAATTTGTTGGTGTTTTTCAATGTTGAGGTTGTTGTTGTTTTTCAATGTTGAGGTTATTGTTGAATTTGTTGGTGTTTTTCAATGTTGAGGTTGTTGTTGTTTTTCAATGTTGAGGTTGTTGTTGAATTTGTTGGTGTTTTTCAATGTTGAGTTTGTTGTTGAATTTGTTGGTGTTTTTCAATGTTGAGGTTGTTGTTGTTTTTCAATGTTGAGGTTATTGTTGAATTTGTTGGTGTTTTTCAATTTTGAGGTTGTTGTTGTTTTTCAATGTTGAGGTTGTTGTTGAATTTGTCGGTGTTTTTCAATGTTGAGGTTGTTGTTGTTTTTCAATGTTGAGGTTGTTGTTGTTTTTCAATGTTGAGGTTGTTGTTGAATTTGTTGGTGTTTTTCAGTTTCGAGGTTGTTGTTGAATTTGTTGGTGTTTTTCAATGTTGAAGTTGTTGTTGAATTTGTTGGTGTTTTTCAATTTGAGGTTGTTGTTGTTTTTCAATGTTGAGGTTGTTGTTGAATTTGTTGGTGTTTTTCAATGTTGAGGTTGTTGTTGTTTTTCAATGTTGAGGTTGTTGTTGAATTTGTTGGTGTTTTTCAATGTTGAGGTTATTGTTGAATTTGTTGGTGTTTTTCAATGTTGAGGTTGTTGTTGTTTTTCAATGTTGAGGTTATTGTTGAATTTGTTGGTGTTTTTCAATGTTGAGGTTGTTGTTGTTTTTCAATGTTGAGGTTGTTGTTGAATTTGTTGGTGTTTTTCAATGTTGAGTTTGTTGTTGTTTGTCAATGTTGAGGTTGCTGTTGAATTTGTTGGTGTTTTTCAATGTTGAGGTTGTTGTTGTTTTTCAATGTTGAGGTTGTTGTTGAATTTGTTGGAGTTTTTCAATGTTGAGGTTGTTGTTGTTTTTCAATGTTGAGGTTGTTGTTGAATTTGTTGGTGTTTTTCAATGTTGAGGTTGTTGTTGAATTTGTTGGTGTTTTTCAATGTTGAGGTTGTTGTTGATTTTCAATGTTGAGGTTGTTGTTGTTTTTCAATGTTGAGGTTGTTGAATTTGTTGGTGTTTTTCAATGTTGAATTTTTTGTTGAATTTGTTGGTGTTTTTCAATGTTCAGGTTGTTGTTTTTCAATGTTGAGGTTGTTGTTGAATTTGTTGGCGTTTTTAAATGTTGAGGTTGTTGTTGAATTTGTTGGTGTTTTCAATGTTGAGGTTTTTGTTGAATTTGTTGGTGTTTTTCAATGTTCAGGTTGCTGTTGTTTTTCAATGTTGAGGTTGTTGTTGAATTTGATGGTGTTTTTCAATGTCGAGGTTGTTGCTGAATTTTTTGGTGTTTTTCAATTTTGAAGTTGTTGTTGAATTTGTTGGTGTTTTTCAATGTTGAGGTTGTTGCTGTTTTTCAATTTGAGTTTGTTGTTGAATTTGTTGGTGTTTTTCAATGTTGGGATTGTTGTTGTTTTTCAATGTTGAGGTTGTTGTTGAATTTGTTGGTGTTTTTCAATGTTGAGGTTGTTGTTGTTTTTCAATGTTGAGGTTGTTGTTGAATTTGTTGGTGTTTTTCAATGTTGAGGTTGTTGTTGTTTTTCAATGTTGAGGTTGTTGAATTTGTTGGTGTTTTTCAATGTTGAGGTTGTTGTTGTTTTTCAATGTTGAGGTTGTTGTTGAATTTGTTGGTGTTTTTCAATGTTGAGGTTGTTGTTGAATTTGTTGGTGTTTTTCAATGTTGAGGTTGTTGTTGAATTTGTTGGTGTTTTTCAATGTTGAGGTTGTTGTTGTTTTTCAATGTTGAGGTTGTTGTTGAATTTGTTGGTGTTTTTCAATGTTGAGGTTGTTGTTGTTTTTCAATGTTGAGGTTGTTGTTGAATTTGTTGGTGTTTTTCAATGTTGAGTTTATTGTTGAATTTGTTGGTGTTTTTCAATGTTGAGGTTGTTGTTGTTTTTCAATGTTGAGGTTGTTGTTGAATTTGTTGGCATTTTTAAATGTTGAGTTTATTGTTGAATTTGTTGGTGTTTTTCAATGTTGAGGTTGTTGTTGTTTTTCAATGTTGAGGTTGTTGTTGTTTTTCAATGTTGAGGTTTTTGTTGAATTTGTTGGTGTTTTTCAATGTTCAGGTTGCTGTTGTTTTTCAATGTTGAGGTTGTTGTTGAATTTGATGGTGTTTTTCAATGTCGAGGTTGTTGCTGAATTTGTTGGTGTTTTTCAATGTTGAAGTTGTTGTTGAATTTGTTGGTGTTTTTCAATGTTGAGGTTGTTGCTGTTTTTCAATTTGAGTTTGTTGTTGAATTTGTTGGTGTTTTTCAATGTTGGGATTGTTGTTGTTTTTCAATGTTGAGGTTGTTGTTGAATTTGTTGGTGTTTTTCAATGTTGAGGTTGCTGTTGTTTTTCAATGTTGAGGTTGTTGTTGAATTTGTTGGTGTTTTTCAATGTTGAGGTTGTTGTTGTTTTTCAATGTTGAGGTTGTTGAATTTGTTGGTGTTTTTCAATGTTGAGGTTGTTGTTGTTTTTCAATGTTGAGGTTGTTGTTGAATTTGTTGGTGTTTTTCAGTTTCGAGGTTGTTGTTGAATTTGTTGGTGTTTTTCAATGTTGAGGTTGTTGTTGAATTTGTTGGTGTTTTTCAATGTTGAGGTTGTTGTTGAATTTGTTGGTGTTTTTCAATTTTGAGGTTGTTGTTGTTTTTCAATGTTGAGGTTGTTGTTGAATTTGTTGGTGTTTTTCAATGTTGAGGTTGTTGTTGTTTTTCAATGTTGAGGTTATTGTTGAATTTGTTGGTGTTTTTCAATTTTGAGGTTGTTGTTGTTTTTCAATGTTGAGGTTGTTGTTGAATTTGTTGGTGTTTTTCAATGTTGAGGTTGTTGTTGTTTTTCAATGTTGAGGTTGTTGTTGTTTTTCAATGTTGAGGTTGTTGTTGAATTTGTTGGTGTTTTTCAGTATCGAGGTTGTTGTTGAATTTGTTGGTGTTTTTCAATGTTGAAGTTGTTGTTGAATTTGTTGGTGTTTGTCAATGTTGAGGTTGTTGTTGTTTTTCAATGTTGAGGTTGTTGTTGAATTTGTTGGTGTTTTTCAATGTTGAGTTTGTTGTTATTTGTCAATGTTGAGGTTGCTGTTGAATTTGTTGGTGTTTTTCAATGTTGAGGTTGTTGTTGTTTTTCAATGTTGAGGTTGTTGTTGAATTTGTTGGAGTTTTTCAATGTTGAGGTTGCTGTTGTTTTTCAATGTTGAGGTTGTTGTTGAATTTGTTGGTGTTTTTCAATGTTGAGGTTGTTGTTGAATTTGTTGGTGTTTTTCAATGTTGAGGTTGTTGATGATTTTCAATGTTGAGGTTGTTGAATTTGTTGGTGTTTTTCAATCTTGAGTTTGTTGTTCAATTTGTTGGTGTTTTTCAATGTTGAGGTTGTTGTTGAATTTGTTGGTGTTTTTCAATGTTGAGGTTGTTGTTGTTTTTCAATGTTGAGGTTGTTGTTGAGTTTGTTGGTGTTTTTCACTGTTGAGGTTGTTGTTGAATTTGTTGGTGTTTTTCAATGTTGAGGTTGTTGTTGAATTTGTTGGTGTTTTTCAATGTTGAGGTTGTTGTTGTTTTTCAATGTTGAGGTTGTTGTTGAGTTTGTTGGTGTTTTTCAATGTTGAGGTTGTTGTTGAATTTGATGGTGTTTTTCAATGTCGAGGTTGTTGTTGAATTTGTTGGTGTTTTTCAATGTTGAAGTTGTTGTTGAATTTGTTGGTGTTTTTCAATTTCGAGGTTGTTGTTGAATTTGTTGGTGTTTTTCAATGTTGAAGTTTTTGTTGAATTTGTTGGTGTTTTTCAATGTTGAGGTTGTTGTTGTTTTTCAATGTTGAGGTTGTTGTTGAATTTGTTGGTGTTTTTCAATGTTGAGGTTGTTGTTGTTTTTCAAAGCTGAGGTTGTTGTTGAATTTGTTGGTGTTTTTCAACGTTGAGGTTGTTGTTGTTTTTCAATGTTGAGGTTGTTGTTGAATTTGTTGGTGTTTTTCAATGTTGAGATTATTGGTGAATTTGTTGGTGTTTTTCAATGTTGAAGTTGTTGTTGAATTTGTTGGTGTTTTTCAATGTTGACGTTGTTGTTGTTTTTCAATGTTGAGGTTGTTGTTGAATTTGTTGGTGTTTTTCAATGTTGAAGTTGTTGTTGTTTTTCAATGCTGAGGTTGTTGTTGAATTTGTTGGTGTTTTTCAATGTTGAGGTTGTTCTTGAATTTGTTGGTGTTTTTCAATGTTGAGGTTGTTGTTGTTTTTCAATGTTGAGGTTGTTGTTGAATTTGTTGTTGTTTTTCTATGTTGAGGTTGTTGTTGAATTTGTTGGTGTTTTTCAATGTTGAGGTTGTTGTTGTTTTTCAATGTTGAGGTTATTGCTGAATTTGTTGGTGTTTTTCAATTTTGAGGTTGTTGTTGTTTTTCAATGTTGAGGTTGTTGTTGAATTTGTTGGTGTTTTTCAATGTTGAGGTTGTTGTTGTTTTTCAATGTTGAGGTTGTTGTTGTTTTTCAATGTTGAGGTTGTTGTTGAATTTGTTGGTGTTTTTCAGTTTCGAGGTTGTTGTTGAATTTGTTGGTGTTTTTCAATGTTGAAGTTGTTGTTGAATTTGTTGGTGTTTTTCAATGTTGAGGTTGTTGTTGTTTTTCAATGTTGAGGTTGTTATTGAATTTGTTGGTGTTTTTCAATGTTGAGTTTGTTGTTATTTGTCAATGTTGAGGTTGCTGTTGAATTTGTTGGTTTTTTTCAATGTTGAGGTTGTTGTTGTTTTTCAATGTTGAGGTTGTTGTTGAATTTGTTGGAGTTTTTCAATGTTGAGGTTGCTGTTGTTTTTCAATGTTGAGGTTGTTGTTGAATTTGTTGGTGTTTTTCAATGTTGAGGTTGTTGTTGAATTTGTTGGTGTTTTTCAATGTTGAGGTTGTTGATGATTTTCAATGTTGAGGTTGTTGAATTTGTTGGTGTTTTTCAATCTTGAGTTTGTTGTTCAATTTTTTGGTGCTTTTCAATGTTGAGGTTGTTGTTGAATTTGTTGGTGTTTTTCAATGTTGAGGTTGTTGCTGTTTTTCAATGTTGAGGTTGTTGTTGAATTTGTTGGTGCTTTTCAATGTTGAGGTTGTTGTTGTTTTTCAATGTTGAGGTTGTTGTTGAATTTGTTGGTGTTTTTCAATGTTGAGGTTGTTGTTGTTTTTCAATGTTGAGGTTGTTGTTGAATTTGTCGGTGTTTTTCAATTTCGAGGTTGTTGTTGAATTTTTTGGTGTTTTTCAATGTTGAAGTTGTTGTTGAATTTGTTGGTGTTTTTCAATGTTGAGGTTGTTGTTGTTTTTCAATGTTGAGGTTGTTGTTGAATTTGTTGGTGTTTTTCAATTTTCAGGTTGTTGTTGTTTTTCAATGCTGAGGTTGTTGTTGTTTTTCAATGTTGAGGTTGCTGTTGAATTTGTTGGTGTTTTTCAATGTTGAGGTTGTTGTTGTTTTTCAATGCTGAGGTTGTTGTTGAATTTGTTGGTGTTTTTCAATGTTGAGGTTGTTGTTGAATTTGTTGGTGTTTTTCAATGTTAAGGTTATTGTTGTTTTTCAATGTTGAGGTTGTTGTTGAATTTGTTGGTGTTTTTCAATGTTGAGTTTGTTGTTGTTTTTCAATGTTGAGGTTGTTGTTGAATTTGTTGCTGTTTTTCAATGTTGAGGTTGTTGTTGAATTTGTTGGTGTTTTTCAATGTTGAGGTTGTTGTTGTTTTTCAATGTTGAGGTTATTGTTGAATTTGTTGGTGTTTTTCAATGTTGAGGTTGTTGTTGTTATTCAATTTTGAGGTTGTTGTTGAATTTGTTGGTGTTTTTCAATGTTGAGTTTGTTGCTGTTAGTCAATGTTGAGGTTGCTGTTGAATTTGTTGGTGTTTTTCAATGTTGAGGTTGTTGTTGTTTTTCAATGTTGAGGTTGTTGTTGAATTTGTTGGAGTTTTTCAATGTTGAGGTTGTTGTTGTTTTTCAATGTTGAGGTTGTTGTTGAATTTGTTGGTGTTTTTCAATGTTGAGGTTGTTGTTGAATTTGTTGGTGCTTTTCAATGTAGAGGTTGTTGTTGATTTTCAATGTTGAGGTTGTTGAATTTGTTGGTGTTTTTCAATCTTGAGTTTGTTGTTGAATTTGTTGGTGTTTTTCAATGTTGAGGTTGTTGTTGAATTTGTTGGTGTTTTTCAATGTTGAGGTTGTTGTTGTTTTTCAATGTTGAGGTTGTTGTTGAATTTGTTGGAGTTTTTCAATGTTGAGGTTGTTGTTGTTTTTCAATGTTGAGGTTGTTGTTGAATTTGTTGGTGTTTTTCAATGTTGAGGTTGTTGTTGAATTTGTTGGTGTTTTTCAATGTTGAGGTTGTTGTTGATTTTCAATGTTGAGGTTGTTGAATTTGTTGGTGTTTTTCAATCTTGAGTTTGTTGTTGAATTTGTTGGTGTTTTTCAATGTTGAGGTTGTTGTTGAATTTGTTGGTGTTTTTCAATGTTGAGGTTGTTGTTGTTTTTTAATGTTGAGGTTGTTGTTGAGTTTGTTGGTGTTTTTCAATGTTGAGGTTGTTGTTGAATTTGTTGGTGTTTTTCAATGTTGAGGTTGTTGTTGAATTTGTTGGTGTTTTTCAATGTTGAGGTTGTTGTTGTTTTTATATGTTGAGGTTGTTGTTGAATTTGTTGGTGTTTTTTCAATTTTGAGGTTGTTTGTGTTTTTCAATGTTGAGGCTGTTGTTGAATTTGATGGTGTTTTTCAATGTCGAGGTTGTTGTTGAATTTGTTGGTGTTTTTCAATGTTGAAGTTGTTGTTGAATTTGTTGGTGTTTTTCAATTTCGAGGTTGTTGTTGAATTTGTTGGTGTTTTTCAATGTTGAAGTTTTGGTTGAATTTGTTGGTGTTTTTCAATGTTGACGTTGTTGTTGTTTTTCAATGTTGAGGTTGTTGTTGAATTTGTTGGTGTTTTCCAATGTTGAGGTTGTTGTTGTTTTTCAAAGCTGAGGTTGTTGTTCAATTTGATGGTGTTTTTCAACGTTGAGGTTGTTGTTGTTTTTCAATGTTGATTTTGTTGTTGAATTTGTTGGTGTTTTTCAATTTCGAGATTGTTGGTGAATTTGTTGGTGTTTTTCAATGTTGAAGTTGTTGTTGAATTTGTTGGTGTTTTTCAATGTTGAGGTTGTTGTTGTTTTTCAATGTTGAGGTTGTTGTTGAATTTGTTTGTGCTTTTCAATGTTGAGGTTGTTGTTGTTTTTCAATGTTGAGGTTGTTGTTGAATTTGTTGGTGTTTTTCAATGTTGAGGTTGTTGTTGAATTTGTTGGTGTTTTTCAATGTTGAGGTTGTTGTTGAATTTGTTGGTGCTTTTCAATGTAGAGGTTGTTGTTGATTTTCAATGTTGAGGTTGTTGAATTTGTTGGTGTTTTTCAATCTTGAGTTTGTTGTTGAATTTGTTGGTGTTTTTCAATGTTGAGGTTGTTGTTGAATTTGTTGGTGTTTTTCAATGTTGAGGTTGTTGTTGTTTTTCAATGTTGAGGTTGTTGTTGAATTTGTTGGAGTTTTTCAATGTTGAGGTTGTTGTTGTTTTTCAATGTTGAGGTTGTTGTTGAATTTGTTGGTGTTTTTCAATGTTGAGGTTGTTGTTGAATTTGTTGGTGTTTTTCAATGTTGAGGTTGTTGTTGATTTTCAATGTTGAGGTTGTTGAATTTGTTGGTGTTTTTCAATCTTGAGTTTGTTGTTGAATTTGTTGGTGTTTTTCAATGTTGAGGTTGTTGTTGAATTTGTTGGTGTTTTTCAATGTTGAGGTTGTTGTTGTTTTTTAATGTTGAGGTTGTTGTTGAGTTTGTTGGTGTTTTTCAATGTTGAGGTTGTTGTTGAATTTGTTGGTGTTTTTCAATGTTGAGGTTGTTGTTGAATTTGTTGGTGTTTTTCAATGTTGAGGTTGTTGTTGTTTTTATATGTTGAGGTTGTTGTTGAATTTGTTGGTGTTTTTTCAATTTTGAGGTTGTTTGTGTTTTTCAATGTTGAGGCTGTTGTTGAATTTGATGGTGTTTTTCAATGTCGAGGTTGTTGTTGAATTTGTTGGTGTTTTTCAATGTTGAAGTTGTTGTTGAATTTGTTGGTGTTTTTCAATTTCGAGGTTGTTGTTGAATTTGTTGGTGTTTTTCAATGTTGAAGTTTTGGTTGAATTTGTTGGTGTTTTTCAATGTTGACGTTGTTGTTGTTTTTCAATGTTGAGGTTGTTGTTGAATTTGTTGGTGTTTTCCAATGTTGAGGTTGTTGTTGTTTTTCAAAGCTGAGGTTGTTGTTCAATTTGATGGTGTTTTTCAACGTTGAGGTTGTTGTTGTTTTTCAATGTTGAGGTTGTTGTTGAATTTGTTGGTGTTTTTCAATTTCGAGGTTGTTGTTGAATTTTTTGGTGTTTTTCAGTGTTGAAGTTGTTGTTGAATTTGTTGGTGTTTTTCAATGTTGAGGTTGTTGTTGTTTTTCAATGTTGAGGTTGTTGTTGAATTTGTTGATGTTTTTCAATGTTGAGGTTGTTGTTGTTTTTCAATGCTGAGGTTGTTGTTGAATTTGTTGGTGTTTTTCAATGTTGAGGTTGTTGTTGAATTTGTTGGTGTTTTTCAATGTTGAGGTTGTTCTTGTTTTTCAATGTTGAGGTTGTTGCTGAATTTGGTGTTGTTTTTCAATGTTGAGGTTGTTGTTGAATTTGTTGGTGTTTTTCAATGTTGAAGTTGTTGTTGTTCTTCAATGCTGAGGTTGTTGTTGAATTTGTTGGTGTTTTTCAATCTTGAGGTTGTTGTTGAATTTGCTGGTGTTTTTCAATGTTGAGGTTGTTGTTGTTTTTCAATGTTGAGGTTGTTGTTGTTTTTCAATGTTGAGGTTGTTGTTGAATTTGTTGGTGTTTTTCAATTTCGAGGTTGTTGTTGAATTTTTTGGTGTTTTTCAATGTTGAAGTTGTTGTTGAATTTGTTGTTGTTTTTCAATGTTGAGGTTGTTGTTGTTTTCCAATGTTGAGGTTGTTGTTGAATTTGTTGGTGTTTTTCAATGTTGAGGTTGTTGTTGTTTTTCAATGCTGAGGTTGTTGTTGAATTTGTTGGTGTTTTTCAATGTTGAGGTTGTTGTTGAATTTGTTGGTGTTTTTCAATGTTGAGTTTGTTGTTGTTTTTCAATGTTGAGGTTGTTGTTGAATTTGTTGTTGTTTTTCAATGTTGAGGTTGTTGTTGTTTTTCAATGTTGAGGTTGTTGTTGAATTTGTTGGTGTTTTTCAATGTTGAGGTTGTTGTTGTTTTTCAATGTTGAGGTTATTGTTGAATTTGTTGGTGTTTTTCAATGTTGAGGTTGTTGTTGTTTTTCAATGTTGAGGTTGTAGTTGAATTTGTTGGTGTTTTTCAATGTTGAGTTTGTTGTTGTTTTTCAAAGTTGAGGTTGTTGTTGAATTTGTTGGTGTTTTTCAATGTTGAGGTTGTTGTTGTTTTTCAATGTTGAGGTTGTTGTTGAATTTGTTGGTGTTTTTCAATGTTGAGGTTGTTGTTGTTTTTCAATGTTGAGGTTGTTGTTGAATTTGTTGGTGCTTTTCAATGTTGAGTTTGTTGTTGAATTTGTTAGTGTTTTTCAATGTTGAGGTTGTTGTTGAATTTGTTGTTGTTTTTCAATGTTGAGGTTGTTGTTGTTTTTCAATGTTGAGGTTGTTGAATTTGTTGGTGTTTTTCAATGTTGAATTTTTTGTTGAATTTGTTGGTGTTTTTCAATGTTGAGGTCGTTGTTTTTCAATGTTGAGGTTGTTGTTGAATTTGTTGGCGTTTTTAAATGTTGAAGTTGTTGTTGAATTTGTTGTTGTTTTCAATGTTGAGGTTTTTGTTGAATTTGTTGGTGTTTTTCAATGTTCAGGTTGCTGTTGTTTTTCAATGTTGAGGTTATGTTGAATTTGATGGTGTTTTTCAATGTCGACGTTGTTGCTGAATTTGTTGGTGTTTTTCAATGTTGAGGTTGTTGTTGTATTTTTTGGTGTTTTTCAATGTTGAGGTTGTTGTTGTTTATCAATGTTGAGGTTGTTGTTGAATTTGTTGGTGTTTTTCAATGTTGAGGTTGTTGTTGTTTTTCAATGTTGAGGTTGTTGTTGAATTTGTTGGTGTTTTTCAATGTTGAGGTTGTTGTTGAATTTGTTGTTGTTTTTCAATGTTGAGGTTGTTGTTGTTTTTCAATGTTGAGGTTATTGTTGAATTTGTTGGTGTTTTTCAATGTTGAGGTTGTTGATGTTTTTCAATGTTGAGGTTGTTGTTGAATTTGTTGGTGTTTTTCAATGTTGAGGTTTTTGTTGAATTTCTTGGTGTTTTTCAATGTTGAGGTTGTTGTTGTTTTTCAATGTTGAGTTTGTTGTTGAATTTGTTGGTGTTTTTCAATGTTGAGGTTGTTGTTGTTTTTCAAAGCTGAGGTTGTTGTTGAATTTGTTGGTGTTTTTCAACGTTGAGGTTGTTGCTGTTTTTCAATGTTGAGGTTGTTGTTGAATTTGTTGCTGTTTTTCAATTTCGAGATTGTTGGTGAATTTGTTGGTGTTTTTCAATGTTGAAGTTGTTGTTGAATTTGTTGCTGTTTTTCAATGTTGAGGTTGTTGTTGTTTTTCAATGTTGAGGTTGTTGTTGAATTTGTTGGTGTTTTTCAATGTTGAGGTTGTTGTTGTTTTTCAATGCTGAGGTTGTTGTTGAATTTTTTGGTGCTTTTCAATGTTGAGGTTGTTGTTGAATTTGTTGGTGTTTTTCAATGTTGAGGTTGTTGCTGTTTTTCAATGTTGAGGTTGTTGTTGAATTTGTTGGTGCTTTTCAATGTTGAGGTTGTTGTTGTTTTTCAATGTTGAGGTTGTTGTTGAATTTGTTGGTGTTTTTCAATGTTGAGGTTGTTGTTGTTTTTCAATGTTGAGGTTGTTGTTGAATTTGTCGGTGTTTTTCAATTTCGAGGTCGTTGTTGAATTTTTTGGTGTTTTTCAATGTTGAAGTTGTTGTTGAATTTGTTGGTGTTTTTCAATGTTGAGGTTGTTGTTGTTTTTCAATGTTGAGGTTGTTGTTGAATTTGTTGGTGTTTTTCAATTTTCAGGTTGTTGTTGTTTTTCAATGCTGAGGTTGTTGTTGTTTTTCAATGTTGAGGTTGTTGTTGAATTTGTTGGTGTTTTTCAATGTTGCGGTTGTTGTTGTTTTTCAATGCTGAGGTTGTTGTTGAATTTGTTGGTGTTTTTCAATGTTGAGGTTGTTGTTGAATTTGTTGGTGTTTTTCCATGTTAAGGTTGTTGTTGTTTTTCAATGTTGAGGTTGTTGTTGAATTTGTTGGTGTTTTTCAATGTTGAGGTTGTTGTTGTTTTTCAATGTTGAGGTTGTTGTTGAATTTGTTGCTGTTTTTCAATGTTGAGGTTGTTGTTGAATTTGTTGGTGTTTTTCAATGTTGAGGTTGTTGTTGTTTTTCAATGTTGAGGTTATTGTTGAATTTGTTGGTGTTTTTCAATGTTGAGGTTGTTGTTGTTATTCAATTTTGAGGTTGTTGTTGAATTTGTTGGTGTTTTTCAATGTTGAGTTTGTTGCTGTTTGTCAATGTTGAGGTTGCTGTTGAATTTGTTGGTGTTTTTCAATGTTGAGGTTGTTGTTGTTTTTCAATGTTGAGGTTGTTGTTGAATTTGTTGGAGTTTTTCAATGTTGAGGTTGTTGTTGTTTTTCAATGTTGAGGTTGTTGTTGAATTTGTTGGTGTTTTTCAATGTTGAGGTTGTTGTTGAATTTGTTGGTGCTTTTCAATGTAGAGGTTGTTTTTGATTTTCAGTGTTGAGGTTGTTGAATTTGTTGGTGTTTTTCAATCTTGAGTTTGTTGTTGAATTTGTTGGTGTTTTTCAATGTTGAGGTTGTTGTTGAATTTGTTGGTGTTTTACAATGTTGAGGTTGTTGTTGTTTTTTAATGCTGAGGTTGTTGTTGAGTTTGTTGGTGTTTTTCAATGTTGAGGTTGTTGTTGAATTTGTTGGTGTTTTTCAATGTTGAGGTTGTTGTTGAATTTGTTGGTGTTTTTCAATGTTGAGGTTGTTGTTGTTTTTAAATGTTGAGGTTGTTGTTGAATTTGTTGGTGTTTTTTCAATTTTGAGGTTGTTTGTGTTTTTCAATGTTGAGGTTGTTGTTGAATTTGTTGGTGTTTTTCAATGTTGAAGTTTTGGTTGATTTTGTTTGTGTTTTTCAATGTTGACGTTGTTGTTGTTTTTCAATGTTGAGGTTGTTGAATTTGTTGGTGTTTTTCAATCTTGAGTTTGTTGTTGAATTTGTTGGTGTTTTTCAATGTTGAGGTTGTTGTTGAATTTGTTGGTGTTTTTCAATGTTGAGGTTGTTGTTGTTTTTTAATGTTGAGGTTGTTGTTGAGTTTGTTGGTGTTTTTCAATGTTGAGGTTGTTGTTGAATTTGTTGGTGTTTTTCAATGTTGAGGTTGTTGTTGAATTTGTTGGTGTTTTTCAATGTTGAGGTTGTTGTTGTTTTTAAATGTTGAGGTTGTTGTTGAATTTGTTGGTGTTTTTTCAATTTTGAGGTTGTTTGTGTTTTTCAATGTTGAGGCTGTTGTTGAATTTGATGGTGTTTTTCAATGTCGAGGTTGTTGTTGAATTGGTTGGTGTTTTTCAATGTTGAAGTTGTTGTTGAATTTGTTGGTGTTTTTCAATTTCGAGGTTGTTGTTGAATTTGTTGGTGTTTTTCAATGTTGAAGTTTTGGTTGAATTTGTTGGTGTTTTTCAATGTTGACGTTGTTGTTGTTTTTCAATGTTGAGGTTGTTGTTGAATTTGTTGGTGTTTTTCAATGTTGAGGTTGTTGTTGTTTTTCAAAGCTGAGGTTGTTGTTGAATTTGTTGGTGTTTTTCAACGTTGAGGTTGTTGTTGTTTTTCAATGTTGAGGTTGTTGTTGAATTTGTTGGTGTTTTTCAATTTCGAGATTGTTGGTGAATTTGTTGGTGTTTTTCAATGTTGAAGTTGTTGTTGAATTTGTTGGTGTTTTTCAATGTTGAGGTTGTTGTTGTTTTTCAATGTTGAGGTTGTTGTTGAATTTGTTTGTGCTTTTCAATGTTGAGGTTGTTGTTGTTTTTCAATGTTGAGGTTGTTGTTGAATTTGTTGGTGTTTTTCAATGTTGAGGTTGTTGTTGTTTTTCAATGTTGAGGTTGTTGTTGAATTTGTTGGTATTTTCAATTTCGAGGTTGTTGTTGAATTTTTTGGTGTTTTTCAATGTTGAAGTTGTTGTTGAATTTGTTGGTGTTTTTCAATGTTGAGGTTGTTGTTCTTTTTCAATGTTGAGGTTGTTGTTGAATTTGTTGATGTTTTTCAATGTTGAGGTTGTTGTTGTTTTTCAATGCTGAGGTTGTTGTTGAAGTTGTTGGTGTTTTTCAATGTTGAGGTTGTTGTTGAATTTGTTGGTGTTTTTCAATGTTGAGGTTGTTCTTGTTTTTCAATGTTGAGGTTGTTGCTGAATTTGGTGTTGTTTTTCAATGTTGAGGTTGTTGTTGAATTTGTTGGTGTTTTTCAATGTTGAAGTTGTTGTTGTTTTTCAATGCTGAGGTTGTTGTTGTTTTTCAATGTTGAGGTTGTTGTTGAATTTGTTGGTGTTTTTCAATTTCGAGGTTGTTGTTGAATTTTTTGGTGTTTTTCAATGTTGAAGTTGTTCTTGCATTTGTTGGTGTTTTTCAATGTTGAGGTTGTTGTTGTTTTTCAATGTTGAGGTTGTTGTTGAATTTGTTGGTGTTTTTCAATGTTGAGGTTGTTGTTGTTTTTCAATGCTGAGGTTGTTGTTGAATTTGTTGGTGTTTTTCAATGTTGAGGTTGTTGTTGAATTTGTTGGTGTTTTTCAATGTTGAGGTTGTTGTTGTTTTTCAATGTTGAGGTTGTTGTTGAATTTGTTGTTGTTTTTCAATGTTGAGGTTGTTGTTGTTTTTCAATGTTGAGGTTGTTGTTGAATTTGTTGGTGTTTTTCAATGTTGAGGTTGTTGTTGTTTTTCAATGTTGAGGTTATTGTTGAATTTGTTGGTGTTTTTCAATGTTGAGGTTGTTGTTGTTTTTCAATGTTGAGGTTGTAGTTGAATTTGTTGGTGTTTTTCAATGTTGAGTTTGTTGTTGTTTTTCAATGTTGAGGTTGTTGTTGAATTTGTTGGTGTTTTTCAATGTTGAGGTTGTTGTTGTTTTTCAATGTTGTGGTTGTTGTTGAATTTGTTGGTGTTTTTCAATGTTGAGGTTGTTGTTGTTTTTCAATGTTGATGTTGTTGTTGAATTTGTTGGTGCTTTTCAATGTTGAGGTTGTTGTTGAATTTGTTAGTGTTTTTCAATGCTGAGGTTGTTGTTGAATTTGTTGGTGTTTTTCAATGTTGAGGTTGTTGTTGTTTTTCAATGTTGAGGTTGTTGAATTTGTTGGTGTTTTTCAATGATGAATTTTTTGTTGAATTTGTTGGTGTTTTTCAATGTTGAGGTCGTTGTTTTTCAATGTTGAGGTTGTTGTTGAATTTGTTGGCGTTTTTAAATGTTGAAGTTGTTGTTGAATTTGTTGTTGTTTTCAATGTTGAGGTTTTTGTTGAATTTGTTGGTGTTTTTCAATGTTCAGGTTGCTGTTGTTTTTCAATGTTGAGGTTATGTTGAATTTGTTGGTGTTTTTCAATGTCGACGTTGTTGCTGAATTTGTTGGTGTTTTTCAATGTTGAGGTTGTTGTCGTATTTTTTGATGTTTTTCAATGTTGAGGTTGTTGTTGTTTATCAATGTTGAGGTTGTTGTTGAATTTGTTGGTGTTCTCCAATGTTGAGGTTGTTGTTGTTTTTCAATGTTGAGGTTGTTGTTGAATTTGTTGTTGTTTTTCAATGTTGAGGTTGTTGTTGAATTTGTTGTTGTTTTTCAATGTTGAGGTTGTGGTTGTTTTTCAATGTTGAGGTTATTGTTGAATTTGTTGGTGTTTTTCAATGTTGAGGTTGTTGATGTTTTTCAATGTTGAGGTTGTTGTTGAATTTGTTGGTGTTTTTCAATGTTGAGGTTTTTGTTGAATTTCTTGGTGTTTTTCAATGTTGAGGTTGTTGTTGTTTTTCAAAGCTGAGGTTGTTGTTGAATTTGTTGGTGTTTTTCAACGTTGAGGTTGTTGCTGTTTTTCAATGTTGAGGTTGTTGTTGAATTTGTTGGTGTTTTTCAATTTCGAGATTGTTGGTGAATTTGTTCGTGTTTTTCAATGTTGAAGTTGTTGTTGAATTTGTTGGTGTTTTTCAATGTTGAGGTTGTTGTTGAATTTGTTGGTGTTTTTCAATGTTGAAGTTGTTGTTGAATTTGTTGGTGTTTTTCAATTTCGAGGTTGTTGTTGAATTTGTTGGTGTTTTTAAATGTTGAAGTTTTGGTTGAATTTGTTGGTGTTTTTCAATGTTGACGTTGTTGTTGTTTTTCAATGTTGAGGTTGTGGTTGAATTTGTTGGTGTTTTTCAATGTTGAGGTTGTTGTTGTTTTTCAAAGCTGAGGTTGTTGTTGAATTTGTTGGTGTTTTTCAACGTTGAGGTTGTTGTTGTTTTTCAATGTTGAGGTTGTTGTTGAATTTGTTGGTGTTTTTCAATTTCGAGATTGTTGGTGAATTTGTTGGTGTTTTTCAATGTTGAAGTTGTTGTTGAATTTGTTGGTGTTTTTCACTGTTGAGGTTGTTGTTGTTTTTCAATGTTGAGGTTGTTGTTGAATTTGTTTGTGCTTTTCAATGTTGAGGTTGTTGTTGTTTTTCAATGTTGAGGTTGTTGTTGAATTTGTTGGTGTTTTTCAATGTTGAGGTTGTTGTTGTTTTTCAATGTTGAGGTTGTTGTTGAATTTGTTGGTGTTTTTCAATTTCGAGGTTGTTGTTGAATTTTTTGGTGTTTTTCAATGTTGAAGTTGTTGTTGAATTTGTTGGTGTTTTTCAATGTTGAGGTTGTTGTTGTTTTTCAATGTTGAGGTTGTTGTTGAATTTGTTGATGTTTTTCAATGTTGAGGTTGTTGTTGTTTTTCAATGCTGAGGTTGTTGTTGAATTTGTTGGTGTTTTTCAATGTTGAGGTTGTTGTTGAATTTGTTGGTGTTTTTCAATGTTGAGGTTGTTCTTGTTTTTCAATGTTGAGGTTGTTGCTGAATTTGGTGTTGTTTTTCAATGTTGAGGTTGTTGTTGAATTTGTTGGTGTTTTTCAATGTTGAAGTTGTTGTTGTTTTTCAATGCTGAGGTTGTTGTTGTTTTTCAATGTTGAGGTTGTTGTTGAATTTGTTGGTGTTTTTCAATTTCGAGGTTGTTGTTGAATTTTTTGGTGTTTTTCAATGTTGAAGTTGTTGTTGCATTTGTTGGTGTTTTTCAATGTTGAGGTTGTTGTTGTTTTTCAATGTTGAGGTTGTTGTTGAATTTGTTGGTGTTTTTCAATGTTGAGGTTGTTGTTGTTTTTCAATGCTGAGGTTGTTGTTGAATTTGTTGGTGTTTTTCAATGTTGAGGTTGTTGTTGAATTTGTTGGTGTTTTTCAATGTTGAGGTTGTTGTTGTTTTTCAATGTTGAGGTTGTTGTTGAATTTGTTGTTGTTTTTCAATGTTGAGGTTGTTGTTGTTTTTCAATGTTGAGGTTGTTGTTGAATTTGTTGGTGTTTTTCAATGTTGAGGTTGTTGTTGTTTTTCAATGTTGAGGTTATTGTTGAATTTGTTGGTGTTTTTCAATGTTGAGGTTGTTGTTGTTTTTCAATGTTGAGGTTGTAGTTGAATTTGTTGGTGTTTTTCAATGTTGAGTTTGTTGTTGTTTTTCAATGTTGAGGTTGTTGTTGAATTTGTTGGTGTTTTTCAATGTTGAGGTTGTTGTTGTTTTTCAATGTTGTGGTTGTTGTTGAATTTGTTGGTGTTTTTCAATGTTGAGGTTGTTGTTGTTTTTCAATGTTGATGTTGTTGTTGAATTTGTTGGTGCTTTTCAATGTTGAGGTTGTTGTTGAATTTGTTACTGTTTTTCAATGTTGAGGTTGTTGTTGAATTTGTTGGTGTTTTTCAATGTTGAGGTTGTTGTTGTTTTTCAATGTTGAGGTTGTTGAATTTGTTGGTGTTTTTCAATGATGAATTTTTTGTTGAATTTGTTGGTGTTTTTCAATGTTGAGGTCGTTGTTTTTCAATGTTGAGGTTGTTGTTGAATTTGTCGGCGTTTTTAAATGTTGAAGTTGTTGTTGAATTTGTTGTTGTTTTCAATGTTGAGGTTTTTGTTGAATTTGTTGGTGTTTTTCAATGTTCAGGTTGCTGTTGTTTTTCAATGTTGAGGTTATGTTGAATTTGTTGGTGTTTTTCAATGTCGACGTTGTTGCTGAATTTGTTGGTGTTTTTCAATGTTGAGGTTGTTGTCGTATTTTTTGATGTTTTTCAATGTTGAGGTTGTTGTTGTTTATCAATGTTGAGGTTGTTGTTGAATTTGTTGGTGTTCTCCAATGTTGAGGTTGTTGTTGTTTTTCAATGTTGAGGTTGTTGTTGAATTTGTTGGTGTTTTTCAATGTTGAGGTTGTTGTTGAATTTGTTGTTGTTTTTCAATGTTGAGGTTGTGGTTGTTTTTCAATGTTGTGGTTATTGTTGAATTTGTTGGTGTTTTTCAATGTTGAGGTTGTTGATGTTTTTCAATGTTGAGGTTGTTGTTGAATTTGTTGGTGTTTTTCAATGTTGAGGTTTTTGTTGAATTTCTTGGTGTTTTTCAATGTTGAGGTTGTTGTTTTTCAATGTTGAGTTTGTTGTTGAATTTGTTGGTGTTTTTCAATGTTGAGGTTGTTGTTGTTTTTCAAAGCTGAGGTTGTTGTTGAATTTGTTGGTGTTTTTCAACGTTGAGGTTGTTGCTGTTTTTCAATGTTGAGGTTGTTGTTGAATTTGTTGGTGTTTTTCAATTTCGAGATTGTTGGTGAATTTGTTGGTGTTTTTCAATGTTGAAGTTTTTGTTGAATTTGTTGGTGTTTTTCAATGTTGAGGTTGTTGTTGTTTTTCAATGTTGAGGTTGTTGTTGTTTTTCAATGTTGAGGTTGTTGTTGAATTTGTTGGTGTTTTTCAATGTTGAGGTTGTTGTTGTTTTTCAATGTTGAGGTTATTGTTGAATTTGTTGGTGTTTTTCAATGTTGAGGTTGTTGTTGTTTTTCAATGTTGAGGTTGTAGTTGAATTTGTTGGTGTTTTTCAATGTTGAGTTTGTTGTTGTTTTTCAATGTTGAGGTTGTTGTTGAATTTGTTGGTGTTTTTCAATGTTGAGGTTGTTGTTGTTTTTCAATGTTGTGGTTGTTGTTGAATTTGTTGGTGTTTTTCAATGTTGAGGTTGTTCTTGTTTTTCAATGTTGATGTTGTTGTTGAATTTGTTGGTGCTTTTCAATGTTGAGGTTGTTGTTGAATTTGTTAGTGTTTTTCAATGTTGAGGTTGTTGTTGAATTTGTTGGTGTTTTTCAATGTTGAGGTTGTTGTTGTTTTTCAATGTTGAGGTTGTTGAATTTGTTGGTGTTTTTCAATGATGAATTTTTTGTTGAATTTGTTGGTGTTTTTCAATGTTGAGGTCGTTGTTTTTCAATGTTGAGGTTGTTGTTGAATTTGTTGGCGTTTTTAAATGTTGAAGTTGTTGTTGAATTTGTTGTTGTTTTCAATGTTGAGGTTTTTGTTGAATTTGTTGGTGTTTTTCAATGTTCAGGTTGCTGTTGTTTTTCAATGTTGAGGTTATGTTGAATTTGTTGGTGTTTTTCAATGTCGACGTTGTTGCTGAATTTGTTGGTGTTTTTCAATGTTGAGGTTGTTGTCGTATTTTTTGATGTTTTTCAATGTTGAGGTTGTTGTTGTTTATCAATGTTGAGGTTGTTGTTGAATTTGTTGGTGTTCTCCAATGTTGAGGTTGTTGTTGTTTTTCAATGTTGAGGTTGTTGTTGAATTTGTTGGTGTTTTTCAATGTTGAGGTTGTTGTTGAATTTGTTGTTGTTTTTCAATGTTGAGGTTGTGGTTGTTTTTCAATGTTTTGGTTATTGTTGAATTTGTTGGTGTTTTTCAATGTTGAGGTTGTTGATGTTTTTCAATGTTGAGGTTGTTGTTGAATTTGTTGGTGTTTTTCAATGTTGAGGTTTTTGTTGAATTTCTTGGTGTTTTTCAATGTTGAGGTTGTTGTTGTTTTTCAATGTTGAGTTTGTTGTTGAATTTGTTGGTGTTTTTCAATGTTGAGGTTGTTGTTGTTTTTCAAAGCTGAGGTTGTTGTTGAATTTGTTGGTGTTTTTCAACGTTGAGGTTGTTGCTGTTTTTCAATGTTGAGGTTGTTGTTGAATTTGTTGGTGTTTTTCAATTTCGAGATTGTTGGTGAATTTGTTGGTGTTTTTCAATGTTGAAGTTTTTGTTGAATTTGTTGGTGTTTTTCAATGTTGAGGTTGTTGTTGTTTTTCAATGTTGAGGTTGTTGTTGAATTTGTTGGTGTTTTTCAATGTTGAGGTTGTTGTTGTTTTTCAATGCTGAGGTTGTTGTTGAATTTTTTGGTGCTTTTCAATGTTGAGGTTGTTGTTGAATTTGTTGGTGTTTTTCAATGTTGAGGTTGTTGCTGTTTTTCAATGTTGAGGTTGTTGTTGAATTTGTTGGTGCTTTTCAATGTTGAGGTTGTTGTTGTTTTTCAATGTTGAGGTTGTTGTTGAATTTGTTGGTGTTTTTCAATGTTGAGGTTGTTGTTGTTTTTCAATGTTGAGGTTGTTGTTGAATTTGTTGATGTTTTTCAATTTCGAGGTTGTTGTTGAATTTTTTGGTGTTTTTCAATGTTGAAGTTGTTGTTGAATTTGTTGGTGTTTTTCAATGTTGAGGTTGTTGTTGTTTTTCAATGTTGAGGTTGTTGTTGAATTTGTTGTTGTTTTTCAATGTTGAGGTTGTTGTTGTTTTTCAATGTTGAGGTTGTTGTTGAATTTGTTGGTGTTTTTCAATGTTGAGGTTGTTGTTGTTTTTCAATGTTGAGGTTATTGTTGAATTTGTTGGTGTTTTTCAATGTTGAGGTTGTTGTTGTTTTTCAATGTTGAGGTTGTAGTTGAATTTGTTGGTGTTTTTCAATGTTGAGTTTGTTGTTGTTTTTCAATGTTGAGGTTGTTGTTGAATTTGTTGGTGTTTTTCAATGTTGAGGTTGTTGTTGTTTTTCAATGTTGTGGTTGTTGTTGAATTTGTTGGTGTTTTTCAATGTTGAGGTTGTTGTTGTTTTTCAATGTTGATGTTGTTGTTGAATTTGTTGGTGCTTTTCAATGTTGAGGTTGTTGTTGAATTTGTTAGTGTTTTTCAATGTTGAGGTTGTTGTTGAATTTGTTGGTGTTTTTCAATGTTGAGGTTGTTGTTGTTTTTCAATGTTGAGGTTGTTGAATTTGTTGGTGTTTTTCAATGATGAATTTTTTGTTGAATTTGTTGGTGTTTTTCAATGTTGAGGTCGTTGTTTTTCAATGTTGAGGTTGTTGTTGAATTTGTTGGCGTTTTTAAATGTTGAAGTTGTTGTTGAATTTGTTGTTGTTTTCAATGTTGAGGTTTTTGTTGAATTTGTTGGTGTTTTTCAATGTTCAGGTTGCTGTTGTTTTTCAATGTTGAGGTTATGTTGAATTTGTTGGTGTTTTTCAATGTCGACGTTGTTGCTGAATTTGTTGGTGTTTTTCAATGTTGAGGTTGTTGTCGTATTTTTTGATGTTTTTCAATGTTGAGGTTGTTGTTGTTTATCAATGTTGAGGTTGTTGTTGAATTTGTTGGTGTTCTCCAATGTTGAGGTTGTTGTTGTTTTTCAATGTTGAGGTTGTTGTTGAATTTGTTGGTGTTTTTCAATGTTGAGGTTGTTGTTGAATTTGTTGTTGTTTTTCAATGTTGAGGTTGTGGTTGTTTTTCAATGTTGAGGTTATTGTTGAATTTGTTGGTGTTTTTCAATGTTGAGGTTGTTGATGTTTTTCAATGTTGAGGTTGTTGTTGAATTTGTTGGTGTTTTTCAATGTTGAGGTTTTTGTTGAATTTCTTGGTGTTTTTCAATGTTGAGGTTGTTGTTGTTTTTCAAAGCTGAGGTTGTTGTTGAATTTGTTGGTGTTTTTCAACGTTGAGGTTGTTGCTGTTTTTCAATGTTGAGGTTGTTGTTGAATTTGTTGGTGTTTTTCAATTTCGAGATTGTTGGTGAATTTGTTCGTGTTTTTCAATGTTGAAGTTGTTGTTGAATTTGTTGGTGTTTTTCAATGTTGAGGTTGTTGTTGAATTTGTTGGTGTTTTTCAATGTTGAAGTTGTTGTTGAATTTGTTGGTGTTTTTCAATTTCGAGGTTGTTGTTGAATTTGTTGGTGTTTTTAAATGTTGAAGTTTTGGTTGAATTTGTTGGTGTTTTTCAATGTTGACGTTGTTGTTGTTTTTCAATGTTGAGGTTGTTGTTGAATTTGTTGGTGTTTTTCAATGTTGAGGTTGTTGTTGTTTTTCAAAGCTGAGGTTGTTGTTGAATTTGTTGGTGTTTTTCAACGTTGAGGTTGTTGTTGTTTTTCAATGTTGAGGTTGTTGTTGAATTTGTTGGTGTTTTTCAATTTCGAGATTGTTGGTGAATTTGTTGGTGTTTTTCAATGTTGAAGTTGTTGTTGAATTTGTTGGTGTTTTTCACTGTTGAGGTTGTTGTTGTTTTTCAATGTTGAGGTTGTTGTTGAATTTGTTTGTGCTTTTCAATGTTGAGGTTGTTGTTGTTTTTCAATGTTGAGGTTGTTGTTGAATTTGTTGGTGTTTTTCAATGTTGAGGTTGTTGTTGTTTTTCAATGTTGAGGTTGTTGTTGAATTTGTTGGTGTTTTTCAATTTCGAGGTTGTTGTTGAATTTTTTGGTGTTTTTCAATGTTGAAGTTGTTGTTGAATTTGTTGGTGTTTTTCAATGTTGAGGTTGTTGTTGTTTTTCAATGTTGAGGTTGTTGTTGAATTTGTTGATGTTTTTCAATGTTGAGGTTGTTGTTGTTTTTCAATGCTGAGGTTGTTGTTGAATTTGTTGGTGTTTTTCAATGTTGAGGTTGTTGTTGAATTTGTTGGTGTTTTTCAATGTTGAGGTTGTTCTTGTTTTTCAATGTTGAGGTTGTTGCTGAATTTGGTGTTGTTTTTCAATGTTGAGGTTGTTGTTGAATTTGTTGGTGTTTTTCAATGTTGAAGTTGTTGTTGTTTTTCAATGCTGAGGTTGTTGTTGTTTTTCAATGTTGAGGTTGTTGTTGAATTTGTTGGTGTTTTTCAATTTCGAGGTTGTTGTTGAATTATTTGGTGTTTTTCAATGTTGAAGTTGTTGTTGCATTTGTTGGTGTTTTTCAATGTTGAGGTTGTTGTTGTTTTTCAATGTTGAGGTTGTTGTTGAATTTGTTGGTGTTTTTCAATGTTGAGGTTGTTGTTGTTTTTCAATGCTGAGGTTGTTGTTGAATTTGTTGGTGTTTTTCAATGTTGAGGTTGTTGTTGAATTTGTTGGTGTTTTTCAATGTTGAGGTTGTTGTTGTTTTTCAATGTTGAGGTTGTTGTTGAATTTGTTGTTGTTTTTCAATGTTGAGGTTGTTGTTATTTTTCAATGTCGACGTTGTTGCTGAATTTGTTGGTGTTTTTCAATGTTGAGGTTGTTGTCGTATTTTTTGATGTTTTTCAATGTTGAGGTTGTTGTTGTTTATCAATGTTGAGGTTGTTGTTGAATTTGTTGGTGTTCTCCAATGTTGAGGTTGTTGTTGTTTTTCAATGTTGAGGTTGTTGTTGAATTTGTTGGTGTTTTTCAATGTTGAGGTTGTTGTTGAATTTGTTGTTGTTTTTCAATGTTGAGGTTGTGGTTGTTTTTCAATGTTGAGGTTATTGTTGAATTTGTTGGTGTTTTTCAATGTTGAGGTTGTTGATGTTTTTCAATGTTGAGGTTGTTGTTGAATTTGTTGGTGTTTTTCAATGTTGAGGTTTTTGTTGAATTTCTTGGTGTTTTTCAATGTTGAGGTTGTTGTTGTTTTTCAAAGCTGAGGTTGTTGTTGAATTTGTTGGTGTTTTTCAACGTTGAGGTTGTTGCTGTTTTTCAATGTTGAGGTTGTTGTTGAATTTGTTGGTGTTTTTCAATTTCGAGATTGTTGGTGAATTTGTTCGTGTTTTTCAATGTTGAAGTTGTTGTTGAATTTGTTGGTGTTTTTCAATGTTGAGGTTGTTGTTGAATTTGTTGGTGTTTTTCAATGTTGAAGTTGTTGTTGAATTTGTTGGTGTTTTTCAATTTCGAGGTTGTTGTTGAATTTGTTGGTGTTTTTAAATGTTGAAGTTTTGGTTGAATTTGTTGGTGTTTTTCAATGTTGACGTTGTTGTTGTTTTTCAATGTTGAGGTTGTTGTTGAATTTGTTGGTGTTTTTCAATGTTGAGGTTGTTGTTGTTTTTCAAAGCTGAGGTTGTTGTTGAATTTGTTGGTGTTTTTCAACGTTGAGGTTGTTGTTGTTTTTCAATGTTGAGGTTGTTGTTGAATTTGTTGGTGTTTTTCAATTTCGAGATTGTTGGTGAATTTGTTGGTGTTTTTCAATGTTGAAGTTGTTGTTGAATTTGTTGGTGTTTTTCACTGTTGAGGTTGTTGTTGTTTTTCAATGTTGAGGTTGTTGTTGAATTTGTTTGTGCTTTTCAATGTTGAGGTTGTTGTTGTTTTTCAATGTTGAGGTTGTTGTTGAATTTGTTGGTGTTTTTCAATGTTGAGGTTGTTGTTGTTTTTCAATGTTGAGGTTGTTGTTGAATTTGTTGGTGTTTTTCAATTTCGAGGTTGTTGTTGAATTTTTTGGTGTTTTTCAATGTTGAAGTTGTTGTTGAATTTGTTGGTGTTTTTCAATGTTGAGGTTGTTGTTGTTTTTCAATGTTGAGGTTGTTGTTGAATTTGTTGATGTTTTTCAATGTTGAGGTTGTTGTTGTTTTTCAATGCTGAGGTTGTTGTTGAATTTGTTGGTGTTTTTCAATGTTGAGGTTGTTGTTGAATTTGTTGGTGTTTTTCAATGTTGAGGTTGTTCTTGTTTTTCAATGTTGAGGTTGTTGCTGAATTTGGTGTTGTTTTTCAATGTTGAGGTTGTTGTTGAATTTGTTGGTGTTTTTCAATGTTGAAGTTGTTGTTGTTTTTCAATGCTGAGGTTGTTGTTGTTTTTCAATGTTGAGGTTGTTGTTGAATTTGTTGGTGTTTTTCAATTTCGAGGTTGTTGTTGAATTATTTGGTGTTTTTCAATGTTGAAGTTGTTGTTGCATTTGTTGGTGTTTTTCAATGTTGAGGTTGTTGTTGTTTTTCAATGTTGAGGTTGTTGTTGAATTTGTTGGTGTTTTTCAATGTTGAGGTTGTTGTTGTTTTTCAATGCTGAGGTTGTTGTTGAATTTGTTGGTGTTTTTCAATGTTGAGGTTGTTGTTGAATTTGTTGGTGTTTTTCAATGTTGAGGTTGTTGTTGTTTTTCAATGTTGAGGTTGTTGTTGAATTTGTTGTTGTTTTTCAATGTTGAGGTTGTTGTTGTTTTTCAATGTTGAGGTTGTTGTTGAATTTGTTGGTGTTTTTCAATGTTGAGGTTGTTGTTGTTTTTCAATGTTGAGGTTATTGTTGAATTTGTTGGTGTTTTTCAATGTTGAGGTTGTTGTTGTTTTTCAATGTTGAGGTTGTAGTTGAATTTGTTGGTGTTTTTCAATGTTGAGTTTGTTGTTGTTTTTCAATGTTGAGGTTGTTGTTGAATTTGTTGGTGTTTTTCAATGTTGAGGTTGTTGTTGTTTTTCAATGTTGTGGTTGTTGTTGAATTTGTTGGTGTTTTTCAATGTTGAGGTTGTTGTTGTTTTTCAATGTTGATGTTGTTGTTGAATTTGTTGGTGCTTTTCAATGTTGAGGTTGTTGTTGTATTTGTTACTGTTTTTCAATGTTGAGGTTGTTGTTGAATTTGTTGGTGTTTTTCAATGTTGAGGTTGTTGTTGTTTTTCAATGTTGAGGTTGTTGAATTTGTTGGTGTTTTTCAATGATGAATTTTTTGTTGAATTTGTTGGTGTTTTTCAATGTTGAGGTCGTTGTTTTTCAATGTTGAGGTTGTTGTTGAATTTGTTGGCGTTTTTAAATGTTGAAGTTGTTGTTGAATTTGTTGTTGTTTTCAATGTTGAGGTTTTTGTTGAATTTGTTGGTGTTTTTCAATGTTCAGGTTGCTGTTGTTTTTCAATGTTGAGGTTATGTTGAATTTGTTGGTGTTTTTCAATGTCGACGTTGTTGCTGAATTTGTTGGTGTTTTTCAATGTTGAGGTTGTTGTTGTTTTTCAATGTTGAGGTTGTTGTTGAATTTGTTGGTGTTTTTCAATGTTGAGGTTGTTGTTGTTTTTCAATGTTGAGGTTGTTGTTGAATTTGTTGGTGTTCTCCAATGTTGAGGTTGTTGTTGTTTTTCAATGTTGAGGTTGTTGTTGAATTTGTTGGTGTTTTTCAATGTTGAGGTTGTTGTTGAATTTGTTGTTGTTTTTCAATGTTGAGGTTGTGGTTGTTTTTCAATGTTGTGGTTATTGTTGAATTTGTTGGTGTTTTTCAATGTTGAGGTTGTTGATGTTTTTCAATGTTGAGGTTGTTGTTGAATTTGTTGGTGTTTTTCAATGTTGAGGTTTTTGTTGAATTTCTTGGTGTTTTTCAATGTTGAGGTTGTTGTTGTTTTTCAATGTTGAGTTTGTTGTTGAATTTGTTGGTGTTTTTCAATGTTGAGGTTGTTGTTGTTTTTCAAAGCTGAGGTTGTTGTTGAATTTGTTGGTGTTTTTCAACGTTGAGGTTGTTGCTGTTTTTCAATGTTGAGGTTGTTGTTGAATTTGTTGGTGTTTTTCAATTTCGAGATTGTTGGTGAATTTGTTGGTGTTTTTCAATGTTGAAGTTTTTGTTGAATTTGTTGGTGTTTTTCAATGTTGAGGTTGTTGTTGTTTTTCAATGTTGAGGTTGTTGTTGTTTTTCAATGTTGAGGTTGTTGTTGAATTTGTTGGTGTTTTTCAATGTTGAGGTTGTTGTTGTTTTTCAATGTTGAGGTTATTGTTGAATTTGTTGGTGTTTTTCAATGTTGAGGTTGTTGTTGTTTTTCAATGTTGAGGTTGTAGTTGAATTTGTTGGTGTTTTTCAATGTTGAGTTTGTTGTTGTTTTTCAATGTTGAGGTTGTTGTTGAATTTGTTGGTGTTTTTCAATGTTGAGGTTGTTGTTGTTTTTCAATGTTGTGGTTGTTGTTGAATTTGTTGGTGTTTTTCAATGTTGAGGTTGTTGTTGTTTTTCAATGTTGATGTTGTTGTTGAATTTGTTGGTGCTTTTCAATGTTGAGGTTGTTGTTGAATTTGTTAGTGTTTTTCAATGTTGAGGTTGTTGTTGAATTTGTTGGTGTTTTTCAATGTTGAGGTTGTTGTTGTTTTTCAATGTTGAGGTTGTTGAATTTGTTGGTGTTTTTCAATGATGAATTTTTTGTTGAATTTGTTGGTGTTTTTCAATGTTGAGGTCGTTGTTTTTCAATGTTGAGGTTGTTGTTGAATTTGTTGGCGTTTTTAAATGTTGAAGTTGTTGTTGAATTTGTTGTTGTTTTCAATGTTGAGGTTTTTGTTGAATTTGTTGGTGTTTTTCAATGTTCAGGTTGCTGTTGTTTTTCAATGTTGAGGTTATGTTGAATTTGTTGGTGTTTTTCAATGTCGACGTTGTTGCTGAATTTGTTGGTGTTTTTCAATGTTGAGGTTGTTGTCGTATTTTTTGATGTTTTTCAATGTTGAGGTTGTTGTTGTTTATCAATGTTGAGGTTGTTGTTGAATTTGTTGGTGTTCTCCAATGTTGAGGTTGTTGTTGTTTTTCAATGTTGAGGTTGTTGTTGAATTTGTTGGTGTTTTTCAATGTTGAGGTTGTTGTTGAATTTGTTGTTGTTTTTCAATGTTGAGGTTGTGGTTGTTTTTCAATGTTTTGGTTATTGTTGAATTTGTTGGTGTTTTTCAATGTTGAGGTTGTTGATGTTTTTCAATGTTGAGGTTGTTGTTGAATTTGTTGGTGTTTTTCAATGTTGAGGTTTTTGTTGAATTTCTTGGTGTTTTTCAATGTTGAGGTTGTTGTTGTTTTTCAATGTTGAGTTTGTTGTTGAATTTGTTGGTGTTTTTCAATGTTGAGGTTGTTGTTGTTTTTCAAAGCTGAGGTTGTTGTTGAATTTGTTGGTGTTTTTCAACGTTGAGGTTGTTGCTGTTTTTCAATGTTGAGGTTGTTGTTGAATTTGTTGGTGTTTTTCAATTTCGAGATTGTTGGTGAATTTGTTGGTGTTTTTCAATGTTGAAGTTTTTGTTGAATTTGTTGGTGTTTTTCAATGTTGAGGTTGTTGTTGTTTTTCAATGTTGAGGTTGTTGTTGAATTTGTTGGTGTTTTTCAATGTTGAGGTTGTTGTTGTTTTTCAATGCTGAGGTTGTTGTTGAATTTTTTGGTGCTTTTCAATGTTGAGGTTGTTGTTGAATTTGTTGGTGTTTTTCAATGTTGAGGTTGTTGCTGTTTTTCAATGTTGAGGTTGTTGTTGAATTTGTTGGTGCTTTTCAATGTTGAGGTTGTTGTTGTTTTTCAATGTTGAGGTTGTTGTTGAATTTGTTGGTGTTTTTCAATGTTGAGGTTGTTGTTGTTTTTCAATGTTGAGGTTGTTGTTGAATTTGTTGATGTTTTTCAATTTCGAGGTTGTTGTTGAATTTTTTGGTGTTTTTCAATGTTGAAGTTGTTGTTGAATTTGTTGGTGTTTTTCAATGTTGAGGTTGTTGTTGTTTTTCAATGTTGAGGTTGTTGTTGAATTTGTTGGTGTTTTTCAATGTTCAGGTTGTTGTTGTTTTTCAATGCTGAGGTTGTTGTTGAATTTGTTGGTGTTTTTCAATGTTGAGGTTGTTGTTGTTTTTCAATGTTGAGGTTGTTGTTGAATTTGTTGTTGTTTTTCAATGTTGAGGTTGTTGTTGAATTTGTTGGTGTTTTTCAATGTTGAGGTTGTTGTTGTTTTTCAATGCTAAGGTTGTTGTTGAATTTGTTGGTGTTTTTCAATGTTGAGGTTGTTGTTGAATTTGTTGGTGTTTTTCAATGTTGAGGTTGTTGTTGTTTTTCAATGTTGAGGTTGTTGTTGTTTTTCAGTGTTGAGGTTGTTGTTGAATTTGTTGGTGTTTTTCAATTTCGAGGTTGTTGTTGAATTTTTTGGTCTTTTTCAATGTTGAAGTTGTTGTTGAATTTGTTGGTGTTTTTCAATGTTGAGGTTGTTATTGTTTTTCAATGTTGAGGTTGTTGTTGAATTTGTTGGTGTTTATCAATGTTGAGGTTGTTGTTCTTTTTCAATGCTGAGGTTGTTGTTGAATTTGTTGGTGTTTTTCAATGTTGAGGTTGTTGTTGAATTTGTTGGCGATTTTCAATGTTGAGGTTGTTGTTGTTTTTGAATGTTGAGGTTGTTGTTGAATATGTTGTTGTTTTTCAATGTTGAGGTTGTTGTTGTTTTTCAATGTTGAGGTTGTTGTTGAATTTGTTGGTGTTTTTCAATGTTGAGGTTGTTGTTGTTTTTCAATGTTGAGGTTATTGTTGAATTTGTTGGTGTTTTTCAATGTTGAGGTTGTTGTTGTTTTTCAATGTTGAGGTTGTTGTTGAATTTGTTGGTGTTTTTCAATGTTGAGTTTGTTGTTGTTTTTCAAAGTTGAGGTTGTTGTTGAATTTGTTGGTGTTTTTCAATGTTGAGGTTGTTGTTGTTTTTCAATGTTGAGGTTGTTGTTGAATTTGTTGGTGTTTTTCAATGTTGAGGTTGTTGTTGTTTTTCAATGTTGAGGTTGTTGTTGAATTTGTTAGTGTTTTTCAATGTTGAGTTTGTTGTTGAATTTGTTGGTGTTTTTCAATGTTGAGGTTGTTGTTGTTTTTCAATGTTGAGGTTGTTGATTTTGTTGGTGTTTTTCAATGTTGAATTTTTTGTTGAATTTGTTGGTGTTTTTCAATGTTGAGGTTGTTGTTTTTCAATGTTGAGGTTGTTGTTGAATTGTTGGCGTTTTTAAAAGTTGAGGTTGTTGTTGAATTTGTTGGTGTTTTCAATGTTGAGGTTTTTGTTGAATTTGTTGGTGTTTTTCAATGTTCAGGTTGCTGTTGTTTTTCAATGTTGAGGTTGTTGTTGTTTTTCAAAGCTGAGGTTGTTGTTGAATTTGTTGGTGTTTTTCAACGTTGAGGTTGTTGCTGTTTTTCAATGTTGAGGTTGTTGTTGAATTTGTTGGTGTTTTTCAATTTCGAGATTGTTGGTGAATTTGTTGGTGTTTTTCAATGTTGAAGTTGTTGTTGAATTTGTTGGTGTTTTTCAATGTTGAGGTTGTTGTTGTTTTTCAATGCTGAGGTTGTTGTTGAATTTGTTGGTGTTTTTCAATGTTGAGGTTGTTGTTGTTTTTCAATGCTGAGGTTGTTGTTGAATTTTTTGGTGCTTTTCAATGTTGAGGTTGTTGTTGAATTTGTTGGTGTTTTTCAATGTTGAGGTTGTTGCTGTTTTTCAATGTTGAGGTTGTTGTTGAATTTGTTGGTGCTTTTCAATGTTGAGGTTGTTGTTGTTTTTCAATGTTGAGGTTGTTGTTGAATTTGTTGGTGTTTTTCAATGTTGAGGTTGTTGTTGCTTTTCAATGTTGAGGTTGTTGTTGAATTTGTTGGTGTTTTTCAATTTCGAGGTTGTTGTTGAATTTTTTGGTGTTTTTCAATGTTGAAGTTGTTGTTGAATTTGTTGGTGTTTTTCAATGTTGAGGTTGTTGTTGTTTTTCAATGTTGAGGTTGTTGTTGAATTTGTTGGTGTTTTTCAATGTTCAGGTTGTTGTTGTTTTTCAATGCTGAGGTTGTTGTTGAATTTGTTGGTGTTTTTCAATGTTGAGGTTGTTGTTGTTTTTCAATGTTGAGGTTGTTGTTGAATTTGTTGTTGTTTTTCAATGTTGAGGTTGTTGTTGAATTTGTTGGTGTTTTTCAATGTTGAGGTTGTTGTTGTTTTTCAATGCTGAGGTTGTTGTTGAATTTGTTGGTGTTTTTCAATGTTGAGGTTGTTGTTGAATTTGTTGGTGTTTTTCAATGTTGAGGTTGTTGTTGTTTTTCAATGTTGAGGTTGTTGCTGTTTTTCAATGTTGAGGTTGTTGTTGAATTTGTTGGTGTTTTTCAATTTCGAGGTTGTTGTTGAATTTTTTGGTGTTTTTCAATGTTGAAGTTGTTGTTGAATTTGTTGGTGTTTTTCAATGTTGAGGTTGTTGTTGTTTTTCAATGTTGAGGTTGTTGTTGAATTTGTTGGTGTTTATCAATGTTGAGGTTGTTGTTGTTTTTCAATGCTGAGGTTGTTGTTGAATTTGTTGGTGTTTTTCAATGTTGAGGTTGTTGTTGAATTTGTTGGTGATTTTCAATGTTGAGGTTGTTGTTGTTTTTCAATGTTGAGGTTGTTGTTGAATGTGTTGTTGTTTTTCAATGTTGAGGTTGTTGTGGTTTTTCAATGTTGAGGTTGTTGTTGAATTTGTTGGTGTTTTTCAATGTTGAGGTTGTTGTTGTTTTTCAATGTTGAGGTTATTGTTGAATTTGTTGGTGTTTTTCAATGTTGAGGTTGTTGTTGTTTTTCAATGTTGAGGTTGTTGTTGAATTTGTTGGTGTTTTTCAATGTTGAGTTTGTTGTTGTTTTTCAAAGTTGAGGTTGTTGTTGAATTTGTTGGTGTTTTTCAATGTTGAGGTTGTTGTTGTTTTTCAATGTTGAGGTTGTTGTTGAATTTGTTGGTGTTTTTCAATGTTGAGGTTGTTGTTGTTTTTCAATGTTGAGGTTGTTGTTGAATTTGTTAGTGTTTTTCAATGTTGAGGTTGTTGTTGAATTTGTTGGTGTTTTTCAATGTTGAGGTTGTTGTTGTTTTTCAATGTTGAGGTTGTTGATTTTGTTGGTGTTTTTCAATGTTGAATTTTTTGTTGAATTTGTTGGTGTTTTTCAATGTTGAGGTTGTTGTTTTTCCATGTTGAGGTTGTTGTTGAATTTGTTGGCGTTTTTAAAAGTTGAGGTTGTTGTTGAATTTGTTGGTGTTTTCAATGTTGAGGTTTTTGTTGAATTTGTTGGTGTTTTTCAATGTTCAGGTTGCTGTTGTTTTTCAATGTTGAGGTTGTTGTTGAATTTGTTGGTGTTTTTCAATGTCGACGTTGTTGCTGAATTTGTTGGTGTTTTTCAATGTTGAGGTTGTTGTTGAATTTGTTGGTGTTTTTCAATGTTGAGGTTGTTGTTGTTTTTCAATGTTGAGGTTGTTGTTGAATTTGTTGGTGTTTTTGAATGTTGAGGTTGTTGTTGTTTTTCAATGTTGAGGTTGTTGTTGAATTTGTTGGTGTTTTTCAATGTTGAGGTTGTTGTTGAATTTGTTGGTCTTTTTCAATGTTGAGGTTGTTGTTGTTTTTCAATGTTGAGGTTATTGTTGAATTTGTTGGTGTTTTTCAATGTTGAGGTTGTTGTTGTTTTTCAATGTTGAGGTTGTTGTTGAATTTGTTGGTGTTTTTCAATGTTGAGTTTGTTGTTGTTTTTCAATGTTCAGGTTGCTGTTGAATTTGTTGGTGTTTTTCAATGTTGAGGTTGTTGTTGTTTTTCAATGTTGAGGTTGTTGTTGAATTTGTTGGTGTTTTTCAATTTTGAGGTTGTTGTTGTTTTTCAATGTTGAGGTTGTTGTTGAATTTGTTGGTGTTTTTCAATGTTGAGGTTGTTGTTGTTTTTCAATGTTGAGGTTGTTGTTGAATTTGTTGGTGTTTTTCAATGTTGAGTTTGTTGTTGTTTTTCAAAGTTGAGGTTGTTGTTGAATTTGTTGGTGTTTTTCAATGTTGAGGTTGTTGTTGTTTTTCAATGTTGAGGTTGTTGTTGAATTTGTTGGTGTTTTTCAATGTTGAGGTTGTTGTTGTTTTTCAATGTTGAGGTTGTTGTTGAATTTGTTAGTGTTTTTCAATGTTGAGGTTGTTGTTGAATTTGTTGGTGTTTTTCAATGTTGAGGTTGTTGTTGTTTTTCAATGTTGAGGTTGTTGATTTTGTTGGTGTTTTTCAATGTTGAATTTTTTGTTGAATTTGTTGGTGTTTTTCAATGTTGAGGTTGTTGTTTTTCAATGTTGAGGTTGTTGTTGAATTTGTTGGTGTTTTTCAATGTTCAGGTTGTTGTTGTTTTTCAATGCTGAGGTTGTTGTTGAATTTGTTGGTGTTTTTCAATGTTGAGGTTGTTGTTGTTTTTCAATGTTGAGGTTGTTGTTGAATTTGTTGTTGTTTTTCAATGTTGAGGTTGTTGTTGAATTTGTTGGTGTTTTTCAATGTTGAGGTTGTTGTTGTTTTTCAATGCTGAGGTTGTTGTTGAATTTGTTGGTGTTTTTCAATGTTGAGGTTGTTGTTGAATTTGTTGGTGTTTTTCAATGTTGAGGTTGTTGTTGTTTTTCAATGTTGAGGTTGTTGTTGTTTTTCAATGTTGAGGTTGTTGTTGAATTTGTTGGTGTTTTTCAATTTCGAGGTTGTTGTTGAATTTTTTGGTGTTTTTCAATGTTGAAGTTGTTGTTGAATTTGTTGGTGTTTTTCAATGTTGAGGTTGTTGTTGTTTTTCAATGTTGAGGTTGTTGTTGAATTTGTTGGTGTTTATCAATGTTGAGGTTGTTGTTGTTTTTCAATGCTGAGGTTGTTGTTGAATTTGTTGGTGTTTTTCAATGTTGAGGTTGTTGTTGAATTTGTTGGTGATTTTCAATGTTGAGGTTGTTGTTGTTTTTCAATGTTGAGGTTGTTGTTGAATATGTTGTTGTTTTTCAATGTTGAGGTTGTTGTGGTTTTTCAATGTTGAGGTTGTTGTTGAATTTGTTGGTGTTTTTCAATGTTGAGGTTGTTGTTGTTTTTCAATGTTGAGGTTATTGTTGAATTTGTTGGTGTTTTTCAATGTTGAGGTTGTTGTTGTTTTTCAATGTTGAGGTTGTTGTTGAATTTGTTGGTGTTTTTCAATGTTGAGTTTGTTGTTGTTTTTCAAAGTTGAGGTTGTTGTTGAATTTGTTGGTGTTTTTCAATGTTGAGGTTGTTGTTGTTTTTCAAAGTTGAGGTTGTTGTTGAATTTGTTGGTGTTTTACAATGTTGAGGTTGTTGTTGTTTTTCAATGTTGAGGTTGTTGTTGAATTTGTTAGTGTTTTTCAATGTTGAGGTTGTTGTTGAATTTGTTGGTGTTTTTCAATGTTGAGGTTGTTGTTGTTTTTCAATGTTGAGGTTGTTGATTTTGTTGGTGTTTTTCAATGTTGAATTTTTTGTTGAATTTGTTGGTGTTTTTCAATGTTGAGGTTGTTGTTTTTCCATGTTGAGGTTGTTGTTGAATTTGTTGGCGTTTTTAAAAGTTGAGGTTGTTGTTGAATTTGTTGGTGTTTTCAATGTTGAGGTTTTTGTTGAATTTGTTGGTGTTTTTCAATGTTCAGGTTGCTGTTGTTTTTCAATGTTGAGGTTGTTGTTGAATTTGTTGGTGTTTTTCAATGTCGACGTTGTTGCTGAATTTGTTGGTGTTTTTCAATGTTGAGGTTGTTGTTGAATTTGTTGGTGTTTTTCAATGTTGAGGTTGTTGTTGTTTTTCAATGTTGAGGTTGTTGTTGAATTTGTTGGTGTTTTTGAATGTTGAGGTTGTTGTTGTTTTTCAATGTTGAGGTTGTTGTTGAATTTGTTGGTGTTTTTCAATGTTGAGGTTGTTGTTGAATTTGTTGGTGTTTTTCAATGTTGAGGTTGTTATTGTTTTTCAATGTTGAGGTTATTGTTGAATTTGTTGGTGTTTTTCAATGTTGAGGTTGTTGTTGTTTTTCAATGTTGAGGTTGTTGTTGAATTTGTTGGTGTTTTTCAATGTTGAGTTTGTTGTTGTTTTTCAATGTTGAGGTTGCTGTTGAATTTGTTGGTGTTTTTCAATGTTGAGGTTGTTGTTGTTTTTCAATGTTGAGGTTGTTGTTGAATTTGTTGGTGTTTTTCAATTTTGAGGTTGTTGTTGTTCTTCAATGTTGAGGTTGTTGTTGAATTTGTTGGTGTTTTTCAATGTTGAGGTTGTTGTTGTTTTTCAATGTTGAGGTTGTTGTTGAATTTGTTGGTGTTTTTCAATGTTGAGTTTGTTGTTGTTTTTCAAAGTTAAGGTTGTTGTTGAATTTGTTGGTGTTTTTCAATGTTGAGGTTGTTGTTGTTTTTCAATGTTGAGGTTGTTGTTGAATTTGTTGGTGTTTTTCAATGTTGAGGTTGTTGTTGTTTTTCAATGTTGAGGTTGTTGTTGAATTTGTTAGTGTTTTTCAATGTTGAGGTTGTTGTTGAATTTGTTGGTGTTTTTCAATGTTGAGGTTGTTGTTGTTTTTCAATGTTGAGGTTGTTGATTTTGTTGGTGTTTTTCAATGTTGAATTTTTTGTTGAATTTGTTGGTGTTTTTCAATGTTGAGGTTGTTGTTTTTCAATGTTGAGGTTGTTGTTGAATTTGTTGGCGTTTTTAAAAGTTGAGGTTGTTGTTGAATTTGTTGGTGTTTTCAATGTTGAGGTTTTTGTTGAATTTGTTGGTGTTTTTCAATGTTCAGGTTGCTGTTGTTTTTCAATGTTGAGGTTGTTGTTGTTTTTCAAAGCTGAGGTTGTTGTTGAATTTGTTGGTGTTTTTCAACGTTGAGGTTGTTGCTGTTTTTCAATGTTGAGGTTGTTGTTGAATTTGTTGGTGTTTTTCAATTTCGAGATTGTTGGTGAATTTGTTGGTGTTTTTCAATGTTGAAGTTGTTGTTGAATTTGTTGGGGTTTTTCAATGTTGAGGTTGTTGTTGTTTTTCAATGTTGAGGTTGTTGTTGAATTTCTTGGTGTTTTTCAATGTTGAGGTTGTTGTTGTTTTTCAATGCTGAGGTTGTTGTTGAATTTTTTGGTGCTTTTCAATGTTGAGGTTGTTGTTGAATTTGTTGGTGTTTTTCAATGTTGAGGTTGTTGCTGTTTTTCAATGTTGAGGTTGTTGTTGAATTTGTTGGTGCTTTTCAATGTTGAGGTTGTTGTTTTTCAATGTTGAGGTTGTTGTTGAATTTGTTGGTGTTTTTCAATGTTGAGGTTGTTGTTGTTTTTCAATGTTGAGGTTGTTGTTGAATTTGTTGATGTTTTTCAATTTCGAGGTTGTTGTTGAATTTTTTGGTGTTTTTCAATGTTGAAGTTGTTGTTGAATTTGTTGGTGTTTTTCAATGTTGAGGTTGTTGTTGTTTTTCAATGTTGAGGTTGTTGTTGAATTTGTTGGTGTTTTTCAATGTTCAGGTTGTTGTTGTTTTTCAATGCTGAGGTTGTTGTTGAATTTGTTGGTGTTTTTCAATGTTGAGGTTGTTGTTGTTTTTCAATGTTGAGGTTGTTGTTCAATTTGTTGTTGTTTTTCAATGTTGAGGTTGTTGTTGAATTTGTTGGTGTTTTTCAATGTTGAGGTTGTTGTTGTTTTTCAATGCTGAGGTTGTTGTTGAATTTGTTGGTGTTTTTCAATGTTGAGGTTGTTGTTGAATTTGTTGGTGTTTTTCAATGTTGAGGGTGTTGTTGTTTTTCAATGTTGAGGTTGTTGTTGTTTTTCAATGTTGAGGTTGTTGTTGAATTTGTTGGTGTTTTTCAATTTCGAGGTTGTTGTTGAATTTTTTGGTGTTTTTCAATGTTGAAGTTGTTGTTGAATTTGTTGGTGTTTTTCAATGTTGAGGTTGTTGTTGCTTTTCAATGTTGAGGTTGTTGTTGAATTTGTTGGTGTTTTTCAATTTCGAGGTTGTTGTTGAATTTTTTGGTGTTTTTCAATGTTGAAGTTGTTGTTGAATTTGTTGGTGTTTTTCAATGTTGAGGTTGTTGTTGTTTTTCAATGTTGAGGTTGTTGTTGAATTTGTTGGTGTTTTTCAATGTTCAGGTTGTTGTTGTTTTTCAATGCTGAGGTTGTTGTTGAATTTGTTGGTGATGTTCAATGTTGAGGTTGTTGTTGTTTTTCAATGTTGAGGTTGTTGTTGAATTTGTTGTTGTTTTTCAATGTTGAGGTTGTTGTGGTTTTTCAATGTTGAGGTTGTTGTTGAATTTGTTGGTGTTTTTCAATGTTGAGGTTGTTGTTGTTTTTCAATGTTGAGGTTATTGTTGAATTTGTTGGTGTTTTTCAATGTTGAGGTTGTTGTTGTTTTTCAATGTTGAGGTTGTTGTTGAATTTGTTGGTGTTTTTCAATGTTGAGTTTGTTGTTGTTTTTCAAAGTTGAGGTTGTTGTTGAATTTGTTGGTGTTTTTCAATGTTGAGGTTGTTGTTGTTTTTCAATGTTGAGGTTGTTGTTGAATTTGTTGGTGTTTTTCAATGTTGAGGTTGTTGTTGTTTTTCAATGTTGAGGTTGTTGTTGAATTTGTTAGTGTTTTTCAATGTTGAGGTTGTTGTTGAATTTGTTGGTGTTTTTCAATGTTGAGGTTGTTGTTGTTTTTCAATGTTGAGGTTGTTGATTTTGTTGGTGTTTTTCAATGTTGAATTTTTTGTTGAATTTGTTGGTGTTTTTCAATGTTGAGGTTGTTGTTTTTCCATGTTGAGGTTGTTGTTGAATTTGTTGGCGTTTTTAAAAGTTGAGGTTGTTGTTGAATTTGTTGGTGTTTTCAATGTTGAGGTTTTTGTTGAATTTGTTGGTGTTTTTCAATGTTCAGGTTGCTGTTGTTTTTCAATGTTGCGGTTGTTGTTGAATTTGTTGGTGTTTTTCAATGTCGACGTTGTTGCTGAATTTGTTGGTGTTTTTCAATGTTGAGGTTGTTGTTGAATTTGTTGGTGTTTTTCAATGTTGAGGTTGTTGTTGTTTTTCAATGTTGAGGTTGTTGTTGAATTTGTTGGTGTTTTTGAATGTTGAGGTTGTTGTTGTTTTTCAATGTTGAGGTTGTTGTTGAATTTGTTGGTGTTTTTCAATGTTGAGGTTGTTGTTGAATTTGTTGGTGCTTTTCAATGTTGAGGTTGTTGTTGTTTTTCAATGTTGAGGTTATTGTTGAATTTGTTGGTGTTTTTCAATGTTGAGGTTGTTGTTGTTTTTCAATGTTGAGGTTGTTGTTGAATTTGTTGGTGTTTTTCAATGTTGAGTTTTTTGTTGTTTTTCAATGTTGAGGTTGCTGTTGAATTTGTTGGTGTTTTTCAATGTTGAGGTTGTTGTTGTTTTTCAATGTTGAGGTTGTTGTTGAATTTGTTGGTGTTTTTCAATTTTGAGGTTGTTGTTGTTTTTCAATGTTGAGGTTGTTGTTGAATTTGTTGGTGTTTTTCAATGTTGAGGTTGTTGTTGTTTTTCAATGTTGAGGTTGTTGTTGAATTTGTTGGTGTTTTTCAATGTTGAGTTTGTTGTTGTTTTTCAAAGTTGAGGTTGTTGTTGAATTTGTTGGAGTTTTTCAATGTTGAGGTTGTTGTTGTTTTTCAATGTTGAGGTTGTTGTTGAATTTGTTGGTGTTTTTCAATGTTGAGGTTGTTGTTGTTTTTCAATGTTGAGGTTGTTGTTGAATTTGTTAGTGTTTTTCAATGTTGAGGTTGTTGTTGAATTTGTTGGTGTTTTTCAATGTTGAGGTTGTTGTTGTTTTTCAATGTTGAGGTTGTTGATTTTGTTGGTGTTTTTCAATGTTGAATTTTTTGTTGAATTTGTTGGTGTTTTTCAATGTTGAGGGTGTTGTTGTTTTTCAATGTTGAGGTTGTTGTTGTTTTTCAATGTTGAGGTTGTTGTTGAATTTGTTGGTGTTTTTCAATTTCGAGGTTGTTGTTGAATTTTTTGGTGTTTTTCAATGTTGAAGTTGTTGTTGAATTTGTTGGTGTTTTTCAATGTTGAGGTTGTTGTTGCTTTTCAATGTTGAGGTTGTTGTTGAATTTGTTGGTGTTTTTCAATTTCGAGGTTGTTGTTGAATTTTTTGGTGTTTTTCAATGTTGAAGTTGTTGTTGAATTTGTTGGTGTTTTTCAATGTTGAGGTTGTTGTTGTTTTTCAATGTTGAGGTTGTTGTTGAATTTGTTGGTGTTTTTCAATGTTCAGGTTGTTGTTGTTTTTCAATGCTGAGGTTGTTGTTGAATTTGTTGGTGTTGTTCAATGTTGAGGTTGTTGTTGTTTTTCAATGTTGAGGTTGTTGTTGAATTTGTTGTTGTTTTTCAATGTTGAGGTTGTTGTGGTTTTTCAATGTTGAGGTTGTTGTTGAATTTGTTGGTGTTTTTCAATGTTGAGGTTGTTGTTGTTTTTCAATGTTGAGGTTATTGTTGAATTTGTTGGTGTTTTTCAATGTTGAGGTTGTTGTTGTTTTTCAATGTTGAGGTTGTTGTTGAATTTGTTGGTGTTTTTCAATGTTGAGTTTGTTGTTGTTTTTCAAAGTTGAGGTTGTTGTTGAATTTGTTGGTGTTTTTCAATGTTGAGGTTGTTGTTGTTTTTCAATGTTGAGGTTGTTGTTGAATTTGTTGGTGTTTTTCAATGTTGAGGTTGTTGTTGTTTTTCAATGTTGAGGTTGTTGTTGAATTTGTTAGTGTTTTTCAATGTTGAGGTTGTTGTTGAATTTGTTGGTGTTTTTCAATGTTGAGGTTGTTGTTGTTTTTCAATGTTGAGGTTGTTGATTTTGTTGGTGTTTTTCAATGTTGAATTTTTTGTTGAATTTGTTGGTGTTTTTCAATGTTGAGGTTGTTGTTTTTCCATGTTGAGGTTGTTGTTGAATTTGTTGGCGTTTTTAAAAGTTGAGGTTGTTGTTGAATTTGTTGGTGTTTTCAATGTTGAGGTTTTTGTTGAATTTGTTGGTGTTTTTCAATGTTCAGGTTGCTGTTGTTTTTCAATGTTGAGGTTGTTGTTGAATTTGTTGGTGTTTTTCAATGTCGACGTTGTTGCTGAATTTGTTGGTGTTTTTCAATGTTGAGGTTGTTGTTGAATTTGTTGGTGTTTTTCAATGTTGAGGTTGTTGTTGTTTTTCAATGTTGAGGTTGTTGTTGAATTTGTTGGTGTTTTTGAATGTTGAGGTTGTTGTTGTTTTTCAATGTTGAGGTTGTTGTTGAATTTGTTGGTGTTTTTCAATGTTGAGGTTGTTGTTGAATTTGTTGGTGTTTTTCAATGTTGAGGTTGTTGTTGTTTTTCAATGTTGAGGTTATTGTTGAATTTGTTGGTGTTTTTCAATGTTGAGGTTGTTGTTGTTTTTCAATGTTGAGGTTGTTGTTGAATTTGTTGGTGTTTTTCAATGTTGAGTTTTTTGTTGTTTTTCAATGTTGAGGTTGCTGTTGAATTTGTTGGTGTTTTTCAATGTTGAGGTTGTTGTTGTTTTTCAATGTTGAGGTTGTTGTTGAATTTGTTGGTGTTTTTCAATTTTGAGGTTGTTGTTGTTTTTCAATGTTGAGGTTGTTGTTGAATTTGTTGGTGTTTTTCAATGTTGAGGTTGTTGTTGTTTTTCAATGTTGAGGTTGTTGTTGAATTTGTTGGTGTTTTTCAATGTTGAGTTTGTTGTTTTTCAAAGTTGAGGTTGTTGTTGAATTTGTTGGTGTTTTTCAATGTTGAGGTTGTTGTTGTTTTTCAATGTTGAGGTTGTTGTTGAATTTGTTGGTGTTTTTCAATGTTGAGGTTGTTGTTGTTTTTCAATGTTGAGGTTGTTGTTGAATTTGTTAGTGTTTTTCAATGTTGAGGTTGTTGTTGAATTTGTTGGTGTTTTTCAATGTTGAGGTTGTTGTTGTTTTTCAATGTTGAGGTTGTTGATTTTGTTGGTGTTTTTCAATGTTGAATTTTTTGTTGAATTTGTTGGTGTTTTTCAATGTTGAGGTTGTTGTTTTTCAATGTTGAGGTTGTTGTTGAATTTGTTGGCGTTTTTAAAAGTTGAGGTTGTTGTTGAATTTGTTGGTGTTTTCAATGTTGAGGTTTTTGTTGAATTTGTTGGTGTTTTTCAATGTTCAGGTTGCTGTTGTTTTTCAATGTTGAGGTTGCTGTTGTTTTTCAAAGCTGAGGTTGTTGTTGAATTTGTTGGTGTTTTTCAACGTTGAGGTTGTTGCTGTTTTTCAATGTTGAGGTTGTTGTTGAATTTGTTGGTGTTTTTCAATTTCGAGATTGTTGGTGAATTTGTTGGTGTTTTTCAATGTTGAAGTTGTTGTTGAATTTGTTGGTGTTTTTCAATGTTGAGGTTGTTGTTGTTTTTCAATGTTGAGGTTGTTGTTGAATTTCTTGGTGTTTTTCAATGTTGAGGTTGTTGTTGTTTTTCAATGCTGAGGTTGTTGTTGAATTTTTTGGTGCTTTTCAATGTTGAGGTTGTTGTTGAATTTGTTGGTGTTTTTCAATGTTGAGGTTGTTGCTGTTTTTCAATGTTGAGGTTGTTGTTGAATTTGTTGGTGCTTTTCAATGTTGAGGTTGTTGTTGTTTTTCAATGTTGAGGTTGTTGTTGAATTTGTTGGTGTTTTTCAATGTTGAGGTTGTTGTTGTTTTTCAATGTTGAGGTTGTTGTTGAATTTGTTGATGTTTTTCAATTTCGAGGTTGTTGTTGAATTTTTTGGTGTTTTTCAATGTTGAAGTTGTTGTTGAATTTCTTGGTGTTTTTCAATGTTGAGGTTGTTGTTGTTTTTCAATGTTGAGGTTGTTGTTGAATTTGTTGGTGTTTTTCAATGTTCAGGTTGTTGTTGTTTTTCAATGCTGAGGTTGTTGTTGAATTTGTTGGTGTTTTTCAATGTTGAGGTTGTTGTTGTTTTTCAATGTTGAGGTTGTTGTTCAATTTGTTGTTGTTTTTCAATGTTGAGGTTGTTGTTGAATTTGTTGGTGTTTTTCAATGTTGAGGTTGTTGTTGTTTTTCAATGCTGAGGTTGTTGTTGAATTTGTTGGTGTTTTTCAATGTTGAGGTTGTTGTTGAATTTGTTGGTGTTTTTCAATGTTGAGGTTGTTGTTGTTATTCAATGTTGAGGTTGTTGTTGTTTTTCAATGTTGAGGTTGTTGTTGAATTTGTTGGTGTTTTTCAATTTCGAGGTTGTTGTTGAATTTTTTGGTGTTTTTCAATGTTGAAGTTGTTGTTGAATTTGTTGGTGTTTTTCAATGTTGAGGTTGTTGTTGCTTTTCAATGTTGAGGTTGTTGTTGAATTTGTTGGTGTTTTTCAATTTCGAGGTTGTTGTTGAATTTTTTGGTGTTTTTCAATGTTGAAGTTGTTGTTGAATTTGTTGGTGTTTTTCAATGTTGAGGTTGTTGTTGTTTTTCAATGTTGAGGTTGTTGTTGAATTTGTTGGTGTTTTTCAATGTTCAGGTTGTTGTTGTTTTTCAATGCTGAGGTTGTTGTTGAATTTGTTGGTGTTTTTCAATGTTGAGGTTGTTGTTGTTTTTCAATGTTGAGGTTGTTGTTGAATTTGTTGTTGTTTTTCAATGTTGAGGTTGTTGTTGAATTTGTTGGTGTTTTTCAATGTTGAGGTTGTTGTTGTTTTTCAATGCTGAGGTTGTTGTTGAATTTGTTGGTGTTTTTCAATGTTGAGGTTGTTGTTGAATTTGTTGGTGTTTTTCAATGTTGAGGTTGTTGTTGTTTTTCAATGTTGAGGTTGTTGTTGTTTTTCAATGTTGAGGTTGTTGTTGAATTTGTTGGTGTTTTTCAATTTCGAGGTTGTTGTTGAATTTTTTGGTGTTTTTCAATGTTGAAGTTGTTGTTGAATTTGTTGGTGTTTTTCAATGTTGAGGTTGTTGTTGTTTTTCAATGTTGAGGTTGTTGTTGAATTTGTTGGTGTTTATCAATGTTGAGGTTGTTGTTGTTTTTCAATGCTGAGGTTGTTGTTGAATTTGTTGGTGTTTTTCAATGTTGAGGTTGTTGTTGAATTTGTTGGTGATTTTCAATGTTGAGGTTGTTGTTGTTTTTCAATGTTGAGGTTGTTGTTGAATATGTTGTTGTTTTTCAATGTTGAGGTTGTTGTGGTTTTTCAATGTTGAGGTTGTTGTTGAATTTGTTGGTGTTTTTCAATGTTGAGGTTGTTGTTGTTTTTCAATGTTGAGGTTATTGTTGAATTTGTTGGTGTTTTTCAATGTTGAGGTTGTTGTTGTTTTTCAATGTTGAGGTTGTTGTTGAATTTGTTGGTGTTTTTCAATGTTGAGTTTGTTGTTGTTTTTCAAAGTTGAGGTTGTTGTTGAATTTGTTGGTGTTTTTCAATGTTGAGGTTGTTGTTGTTTTTCAATGTTGAGGTTGTTGTTGAATTTGTTGGTGTTTTTCAATGTTGAGGTTGTTGTTGAATTTGGTGTTTTTCAATGTTGAGGTTGTTGTTGTTTTTCAATGTTGAGTTGTTGTTGAATATGTTGTTGTTTTTCAATGTTGAGGTTGTTGTTGTTTTTCAATGTTGAGGTTGTTGTTGAATTTGTTGGTGTTTTTCAATGTTGAGGTTGTTGTTGTTTTCCAATGTTGAGGTTATTGTTGAATTTGTTGGTGTTTTTCAATGTTGAGGTTGTTGTTGTTTTTCAATGTTGAGGTTGTTGTTGAATTTGTTGGTGTTTTTCAATGTTGAGATTGTTGTTGTTTTTCAAAGTTGAGGTTGTTGTTGAATTTGTTGGTGTTTTTCAATGTTGAGGTTGTTGTTGTTTTTCAATGTTGAGGTTGTTGTTGAATTTGCTGGTGTTTTTCAATGTTGAGGTTGTTGTTGTTTTTCAATGTTGAGGTTGTTGTTGAATTTGTTAGTGTTTTTCAATGTTGAGGTTGTTGTTGAATTTGTTGGTGTTTTTCAATGTTGAGGTTGTTGTTGTTTTTCAATGTTGAGGTTGTTGATTTTGTTGGTGTTTTTCAATGTTGAATTTTTTGTTGAATTTGTTGTTGTTTTTCAATGTTGAGGTTGTTGTTGAATTTGTTGGCGTTTTTAAAAGTTGAGGTTGTTGTTGAATTTGTTGGTGTTTTCAATGTTGAGGTTTTTGTTGAATTTGTTGGTGTTTTTCAATGTTCAGGTTGCTGTTGTTTTTCAATGTTGAGGTTGTTGTTGAATTTGATGGTGTTTTTCAATGTCGACGTTGTTGCTGAATTTGTTGGTGTTTTTCAATGTTGAGGTTGTTGTTGAATTTGTTGGTGTTTTTCAATGTTGAGGTTGTTGTTGTTTTTCAATGTTGAGGTTGTTGTTGAATTTGTTGGTGTTTTTCAATGTTGAGGTTGTTGTTGTTTTTCAATGTTGAGGTTGTTGTTGAATTTGTTGGTGTTTTTCAATGTAAAGGTTGTTGTTGAATTTGTTGGTGTTTTTCAATGTTGAGGTTGTTGTTGTTTTTCAATGTTGAGGTTATTGTTGAATTTGTTGGTGTTTTTCAATGTTGAGATTGTTGTTGTTTTTCAATGTTGAGGTTGCTGTTGAATTTGTTGGTGTTTTTCAATGTTGAGTTTGCTGTTGTTTTTCAATGTTGAGGTTGCTGTTGAATTTGTTGGTGTTTTTCAATGTTGAGGTTGTTGTTGTTTTTCAATGTTGAGGTTGTTGTTGAATTTGTTGGTGTTTTTCAATTTTGAGGTTGTTGTTGTTTTTCAATGTTGAGGTTGTTGTTGAATTTGTTGGTGTTTTTCAATGTTGAGGTTGTTGTTGTTTTTCAATGTTGAGGTTGTTGTTGAATTTGTTGGTGTTTTTCAGTTTCGAGGTTGTTGTTGAATTTGTTGGTGTTTTTCAATGTTGAAGTTGTTGTTGAATTTGTTGGTGTCTTTCAATGTTGAGGTTGTTGTTCTTTTTCAATGTTGAGGTTGTTGTTGAATTTGTTGGTGTTTTTCAATGTTGAGGTTGTTGTTGTTTTTCAATGCTGAGGATGTTGTTGAATTTGTTGGTATTTTTCAATGTTGAGGTTGTTGTTGAATTTGTTGGTGTTTTTCAATGTTGAGGTTGTTGTTGTTTTTCAATGTTGAGGTTGTTGTTGAATTTGTTGGTGTTTTTCAATGTTGAGGTTGTTGTTGTTTTTCAATGTTGAGGTTGTTGTTGAATTTGTTGGTGTTTTTCAATGTTGAGGTTGTTGTTGAATTTGTTGGTGTTTTTCAATGTTGAGGTTGTTGTTGTTTTTCAATGTTGAGGTTATTGTTGAATTTGTTGGTGTTTTTCAATGTTGAGGTTGTTGTTGTTTTTCAATGTTGAGGTTGTTGTTGAATTTGTTGGTGTTTTTCAATGTTGAGTTTGTTGTTGTTTCTCAATGTTGAGGTTGCTTTTTAATTTGTTGGTGTTTTTCAATGTTGAGGTTGTTGTTGTTTTTCAATGTTGAGGTTGTTGTTGAATTTGTTGGAGTTTTTCAATGTTGAGGTTGTTGTTGTTTTTCAATGTTGAGGTTGTTGTTGAATTTGTTGGTGTTTTTCAATGTTGAGGTTGTTGTTGAATTTGTTGGTGTTTTTCAATGTTGAGGTTGTTGTTGATTTTCAACGTTGAGGTTGTTGAATTTGTTGGTGTTTTTCAATTTCGAGATTGTTGGTGAATTTGTTGGTGTTTTTCAATCTTGAAGTTGTTGTTGAATTTGTTGGTGTTTTTCAATGTTGAGGTTGTTGTTGTTTTTCAATGTTGAGGATGTTGTTGAATTTGTTGGTGTTTTTCAATGTTGAGGTTGTTGTTGTTTTTCAATGCTGAGGTTGTTGTTGAATTTTTTGGTGCTTTTCAATGTTGAGGTTGTTGTTGAATTTGTTGGTGTTTTTCAATGTTGAGGTTTTTGTTGAATTTCTTGGTGTTTTTCAATGTTGAGGTTGTTGTTGTTTTTCAATGTTGAGTTTGTTGTTGAATTTGTTGGTGTTTTTCAATGTTGAGGTTGTTGTTGTTTTTCAAAGCTGAGGTTGTTGTTGAATTTGTTGGTGTTTTTCAACGTTGAGGTTGTTGCTGTTTTTCAATGTTGAGGTTGTTGTTGAATTTGTTGGTGTTTTTCAATTTCGAGATTGTTGGTGAATTTGTTGGTGTTTTTCAATGTTGAAGTTGTTGTTGAATTTGTTGGTGTTTTTCAATGTTGAGGTTGTTGTTGTTTTTCAATGTTGAGGTTGTTGTTGAATTTGTTGGTGTTTTTCAATGTTGAGGTTGTTGTTGTTTTTCAATGCTGAGGTTGTTGTTGAATTTTTTGGTGCTTTTCAATGTTGAGGTTGTTGTTGAATTTGTTGGTGTTTTTCAATGTTGAGGTTGTTGCTGTTTTTCAATGTTGAGGTTGTTGTTGAATTTGTTGGTGCTTTTCAATGTTGAGGTTGTTGTTCTTTTTCAATGTTGAGGTTGTTGTTGAATTTGTTGGTGTTTTTCAATGTTGAGGTTGTTGTTGTTTTTCAATGTTGAGGTTGTTGTTGAATTTGTTGGTGTTTTTCAATTTCGAGGTTGTTGTTGAATTTTTTGGTGTTTTTCAATGTTGAAGTTGTTGTTGAATTTGTTGGTGTTTTTCAATGTTGAGGTTGTTGTTGTTTTTCAATGTTGAGGTTGTTGTTGAATTTGTTGGTGTTTTTCAATGTTCAGGTTGTTGTTGTTTTTCAATGCTGAGGTTGTTGTTGAATTTGTTGGTGTTTTTCAATGTTGAGGTTGTTGTTTTTCAATGTTGAGGTTGTTGTTGAATTTGTTGTTGTTTTTCAATGTTGAGGTTGTTGTTGAATTTGTTGGTGTTTTTCAATGTTGAGGTTGTTGTTGTTTTTCAATGCTGAGGTTGTTGTTGAATTTGTTGGTGTTTTTCAATGTTGAGGTTGTTGTTGAATTTGTTGGTGTTTTTCAATGTTGAGGTTGTTGTTGTTTTTCAATGTTGAGGTTGTTGTTGTTTTTCAATGTTGAGGTTGTTGTTGAATTTAATGGTGTTTTTCAATTTCGAGGTTGTTGTTGAATTTTTTGGTGTTTTTCAATGTTGAAGTTGTTGTTGAATTTGTTGGTGTTTTTCAATGTTGAGGTTGTTGTTGTTTTTCAATATTGAGGTTGTTGTTGAATTTGTTGGTGTTTATCAATGTTGAGGTTGTTGTTGTTTTTCAATGCTGAGGTTGTTGTTGAATTTGTTGGTGTTTTTCAATGTTGAGGTTGTTGTTGAATTTGTTGGTGATTTTCAATGTTGAGGTTGTTGTTGTTTTTCAATGTTGAGGTTGTTGTTGAATATGTTGTTGTTTTTCAATGTTGAGGTTGTTGTTGTTTTTCAATGTTGAGGTTGTTGTTGAATTTGTTGGTGTTTTTCAATGTTGAGGTTGTTGTTGTTTTTCAATGTTGAGGTTATTGTTGAATTTGTTGGTGTTTTTCAATGTTGAGGTTGTTGTTGTTTTTCAATGTTGAGGTTGTTGTTGAATTTGTTGGTGTTTTTCAATGTTGAGTTTGTTGTTGTTTTTCAAAGTTGAGGTTGTTGTTGAATTTGTTGGTGTTTTTCAATGTTGAGGTTGTTGTTGTTTTTCAATGTTGAGGTTGTTGTTGAATTTGTTGGTGTTTTTCAATGTTGAGGTTGTTGTTGTTTTTCAATGTTGAGGTTGTTGTTGAATTTGTTAGTGTTTTTCAATGTTGAGGTTGTTGTTGAATTTGTTGGTGTTTTTCAATGTTGAGGTTGTTGTTGTTTTTCAATGTTGAGGTTGTTGATTTTGTTGGTGTTTTTCAATGTTGAATTTTTTGTTGAATTTGTTGGTGTTTTTCAATGTTGAGGTTGTTGTTTTTCAATGTTGAGGTTGTTGTTGAATTTGTTGGCGTTTTTAAAAGTTGAGGTTGTTGTTGAATTTGTTGGTGTTTTCAATGTTGAGGTTTTTGTTGAATTTGTTGGTGTTTTTCAATGTTCAGGTTGCTGTTGTTTTTCAATGTTGAGGTTGTTGTTGAATTTGATGGTGTTTTTCAATGTCGACGTTGTTTATGAATTTGTTGGTGTTTTTCAATGTTGAGGTTGTTGTTGAATTTGTTGGTGTTTTTCAATGTTGAGGTTGTTGTTGTTTTTCAATGTTGAGGTTGTTGTTGAATTTGTTGGTGTTTTTCAATGTTGAGGTTGTTGTTGTTTTTCAATGTTGAGGTTGTTGTTGAATTTGGTGGTGTTTTTCAATGTTGAGGTTGTTGTTGAATTTGTTGGTGTTTTTCAATGTTGAGGTTGTTGTTGTTTTTCAATGTTGAGGTTATTGTTGAATTTGTTGGTGTTTTTCAATGTTGAGGTTGTTGTTGTTTTTCAATGTTGAGGTTGTTGTTGAATTTGTTGGTGTTTTTCAATGTTGAGTTTGTTGTTGTTTTTCAATGTTGAGGTTGCTGTTGAATTTGATGGTGTTTTTCAATGTTGAGGTTGTTGCTGTTTTTCAATGTTGAGGTTGTTGTTTAATTTGTTGCTGTTTTTCAATGTTGAGGTTTTTGTTGAATTTGTTGGTGTTTTTCAATGTTGAGGTTGTTGTTGTTTTTCAATGTTGAGGTTATTGTTGAATTTGTTGGTGTTTTTTCAATTTTGAGGTTGTTGTTGTTTTTCAATGTTGAGGTTGTTGTTGAATTTGTTGGTGTTTTTCAATGTTGAGGTTGTTGTTGTTTTTCAATGTTGAGGTTGTTGTTGAATTTGTTGGTGTTTTTCAGTTTCGAGGTTGTTGTTGAATTTGTTGGTGTTTTTCAATGTTGAAGTTGTTGTTGAATTTGTTGTTGTTTTTCAATGTTGAGGTTGTTGTTGTTTTTCAATGTTGAGGTTGTTGTTGAATTTGTTGGTGTTTTTCAATGTTGAGTTTGTTGTTGTTTCTCAATGTTGAGGTTGCTTTTTAATTTGTTGGTGTTTTTCAATGTTGAGGTTGTTGTTGTTTTTCAATGTTGAGGTTGTTGTTGAATTTGTTGGAGTTTTTCAATGTTGAGGTTGTTGTTGTTTTTCAATGTTGAGGTTGTTGTTGAATTTGTTGGTGTTTTTCAATGTTGAGGTTGTTGTTGAATTTGTTGGTGTTTTTCAATGTTGAGGTTGTTGTTGATTTTCAACGTTGAGGTTGTTGAATTTGTTGGTGTTTTTCAATTTCGAGATTGTTGGTGAATTTGTTGGTGTTTTTCAATCTTGAAGTTGTTGTTGAATTTGTTGGTGTTTTTCAATGTTGAGGTTGTTGTTGTTTTTCAATGTTGAGGATGTTGTTGAATTTGTTGGTGTTTTTCAATGTTGAGGTTGTTGTTGTTTTTCAATGCTGAGGTTGTTGTTGAATTTTTTGGTGCTTTTCAATGTTGAGGTTGTTGTTGAATTTGTTGGTGTTTTTCAATGTTGAGGTTTTTGTTGAATTTCTTGGTGTTTTGCAATGTTGAGGTTGTTGTTGTTTTTCAATGTTGAGTTTGTTGTTGAATTTGTTGGTGTTTTTCAATGTTGAGGTTGTTGTTGTTTTTCAAAGCTGAGGTTGTTGTTGAATTTGTTGGTGTTTTTCAACGTTGAGGTTGTTGCTGTTTTTCAATGTTGAGGTTGTTGTTGAATTTGTTGGTGTTTTTCAATTTCGAGATTGTTGGTGAATTTGTTGGTGTTTTTCAATGTTGAAGTTGTTGTTGAATTTGTTGGTGTTTTTCAATGTTGAGGTTGTTGTTGTTTTTCAATGTTGAGGTTGTTGTTGAATTTGTTGGTGTTTTTCAATGTTGAGGTTGTTGTTGTTTTTCAATGCTGAGGTTGTTGTTGAATTTTTTGGTGCTTTTCAATGTTGAGGTTGTTGTTGAATTTGTTGGTGTTTTTCAATGTTGAGGTTGTTGCTGTTTTTCAATGTTGAGGTTGTTGTTGAATTTGTTGGTGCTTTTCAATGTTGAGGTTGTTGTTGTTTTTCAATGTTGAGGTTGTTGTTGAATTTGTTGGTGTTTTTCAATGTTGAGGTTGTTGTTGTTTTTCAATGTTGAGGTTGTTGTTGAATTTGTTGGTGTTTTTCAATTTCGAGGTTGTTGTTGAATTTTTTGGTGTTTTTCAATGTTGAAGTTGTTGTTGAATTTGTTGGTGTTTTTCAATGTTGAGGTTGTTGTTGTTTTTCAATGTTGAGGTTGTTGTTGAATTTGTTGGTGTTTTTCAATGTTCAGGTTGTTGTTGTTTTTCAATGCTGAGGTTGTTGTTGAATTTGTTGGTGTTTTTCAATGTTGAGGTTGTTGTTTTTCAATGTTGAGGTTGTTGTTGAATTGTTGTTGTTTTTCAATGTTGAGGTTGTTGTTGAATTTGTTGGTGTTTTTCAATGTTGAGGTTGTTGTTGTTTTTCAATGCTGAGGTTGTTGTTGAATTTGTTGGTGTTTTTCAATGTTGAGGTTGTTGTTGAATTTGTTGGTGTTTTTCAATGTTGAGGTTGTTGTTGTTTTTCAATGTTGAGGTTGTTGTTGTTTTTCAATGTTGAGGTTGTTGTTGAATTTAATGGTGTTTTTCAATTTCGAGGTTGTTGTTGAATTTTTTGGTGTTTTTCAATGTTGAAGTTGTTGTTGAATTTGTTGGTGTTTTTCAATGTTGAGGTTGTTGTTGTTTTTCAATATTGAGGTTGTTGTTGAATTTGTTGGTGTTTATCAATGTTGAGGTTGTTGTTGTTTTTCAATGCTGAGGTTGTTGTTGAATTTGTTGGTGTTTTTCAATGTTGAGGTTGTTGTTGAATTTGTTGGTGATTTTCAATGTTGAGGTTGTTGTTGTTTTTCAATGTTGAGGTTGTTGTTGAATATGTTGTTGTTTTTCAATGTTGAGGTTGTTGTTGTTTTTCAATGTTGAGGTTGTTGTTGAATTTGTTGGTGTTTTTCAATGTTGAGGTTGTTGTTGTTTTTCAATGTTGAGGTTATTGTTGAATTTGTTGGTGTTTTTCAATGTTGAGGTTGTTGTTGTTTTTCAATGTTGAGGTTGTTGTTGAATTTGTTGGTGTTTTTCAATGTTGAGTTTGTTGTTGTTTTTCAAAGTTGAGGTTGTTGTTGAATTTGTTGGTGTTTTTCAATGTTGAGGTTGTTGTTGTTTTTCAATGTTGAGGTTGTTGTTGAATTTGTTGGTGTTTTTCAATGTTGAGGTTGTTGTTGTTTTTCAATGTTGAGGTTGTTGTTGAATTTGTTAGTGTTTTTCAATGTTGAGGTTGTTGTTGAATTTGTTGGTGTTTTTCAATGTTGAGGTTGTTGTTGTTTTTCAATGTTGAGGTTGTTGATTTTGTTGGTGTTTTTCAATGTTGAATTTTTTGTTGAATTTGTTGGTGTTTTTCAATGTTGAGGTTGTTGTTTTTCAATGTTGAGGTTGTTGTTGAATTTGTTGGCGTTTTTAAAAGTTGAGGTTGTTGTTGAATTTGTTGGTGTTTTCAATGTTGAGGTTTTTGTTGAATTTGTTGGTGTTTTTCAATGTTCAGGTTGCTGTTGTTTTTCAATGTTGAGGTTGTTGTTGAATTTGATGGTGTTTTTCAATGTCGACGTTGTTGCTGAATTTGTTGGTGTTTTTCAATGTTGAGGTTGTTGTTGAATTTGTTGGTGTTTTTCAATGTTGAGGTTGTTGTTGTTTTTCAATGTTGAGGTTGTTGTTGAATTTGTTGGTGTTTTTCAATGTTGAGGTTGTTGTTGTTTTTCAATGTTGAGGTTGTTGTTGAATTTGGTGGTGTTTTTCAATGTTGAGGTTGTTGTTGAATTTGTTGGTGTTTTTCAATGTTGAGGTTGTTGTTGTTTTTCAATGTTGAGGTTATTGTTGAATTTGTTGGTGTTTTTCAATGTTGAGGTTGTTGTTGTTTTTCAATGTTGAGGTTGTTGTTGAATTTGTTGGTGTTTTTCAATGTTGAGTTTGTTGTTGTTTTTCAATGTTGAGGTTGCTGTTGAATTTGTTGGTGTTTTTCAATGTTGAGGTTGTTGCTGTTTTTCAATGTTGAGGTTGTTGTTTAATTTGTTGCTGTTTTTCAATGTTGAGGTTTTTGTTGAATTTGTTGGTGTTTTTCAATGTTGAGGTTGTTGTTGTTTTTCAATGTTGAGGTTATTGTTGAATTTGTTGGTGTTTTTCAATTTTGAGGTTGTTGTTGTTTTTCAATGTTGAGGTTGTTGTTGAATTTGTTGGTGTTTTTCAATGTTGAGGTTGTTGTTGTTTTTCAATGTTGAGGTTGTTGTTGAATTTGTTGGTGTTTTTCAGTTTCGAGGTTGTTGTTGAATTTGTTGGTGTTTTTCAATGTTGAAGTTGTTGTTGAATTTGTTGTTGTTTTTCAATGTTGAGGTTGTTGTTGTTTTTCAATGTTGAGGTTGTTGTTGAATTTGTTGGTGTTTTTCAATGTTGAGGTTGTTGTTGTTTTTCAATGCTGAGGTTGTTGTTGAATTTGTTGGTATTTTTCAATGTTGAGGTTGTTGTTGAATTTGTTGGTGTTTTTTAATGTTGAGGTTGTTGTTGTTTTTCAATGTTGAGTTTGTTGTTGAATTTGTTGGTGTTTTTCAATGTTGAGGTTGTTGTTGTTTTTCAATGTTGAGGTTGTTGTTGAATTTGTTGGTGTTTTTCAATGTTGAGGTTGTTGTTGAATTTGTTGGTGTTTTTCAATGTTGAGGTTGTTGTTGTTTTTCAGTGTTGAGGTTATTGTTGAATTTGTTGGTGTTTTTCAATGTTGAGGTTGTTGTTGTTTTTCAATGTGGAGGTTGTTGTTGAATTTGTTGGTGTTTTTCAATGTTGAGTTTGTTGTTGTTTTTCAATGTTGAGGTTGCTTTTTAATTTGTTGGTGTTTTTCAATGTTGAGGTTGTTGTTGTTTTTCAATGTTGAGGTTGTTGTTGAATTTGTTGGAGTTTTTCAAAGTTGAGGTTGTTGTTGTTTTTCAATGTTGAGGTTGTTGTTGAATTTGTTGGTGTTTTTCAATGTTGAGGTTGTTGTTGAATTTGTTGGTGTTTTTCAATGTTGAGGTTGTTGTTGATTTTCAATGTTGAGGTTGTTGAATTTGTTGGTGTTTTTCAATTTCGAGATTGTTGGTGAATTTGTTGGTGTTTTTCAATGTTGAAGTTGTTGTTGAATTTGTTGGTGTTTTTCAATGTTGAGGTTGTTGTTGTTTTTCAATGTTGAGGTTGTTGTTGAATTTGTTGGTGTTTTTCAATGTTGAGGTTGTTGTTGTTTTTCAATGCTGAGGTTGTTGTTGAATTTTTTGGTGCTTTTCAATGTTGAGGTTGTTGTTGAATTTGTTGGTGTTTTTCAATGTTGAGGTTGTTGCTGTTTTTCAATGTTGAGGTTGTTGTTGAATTTGTTGGTGCTTTTCAATGTTGAGGTTGTTGTTGTTTTTCAATGTTGAGGTTGTTGTTGAATTTGTTGGTGTTTTTCAATGTTGAGGTTGTTGTTGTTTTTCAATGTTGAGGTTGTTGGTGACTTTGTTGGTGTTTTTCAATTTCGAGGTTGTTGTTGAATTTTTTGGTGTTTTTCAATGTTGAAGTTGTTGTTGAATTTGTTGGTGTTTTTCAATGTTGAGGTTGTTGTTGTTTTTCAATGTTGAGGTTGTTGTTGAATTTGTTGGTGTTTTTCAATGTTCAGGTTGTTGTTGTTTTTCAATGCTGAGGTTGTTGTTGAATTTGTTGGTGTTTTTCAATGTTGAGGTTGTTGTTGTTTTTCAATGTTGAGGTTGTTGTTGAATTTGTTGTTGTTTTTCAAAGTTGAGGTTGTTGTTGAATTTGTTGGTGTTTTTCAATGTTGAGGTTGTTGTTGTTTTTCAATGCTGAGGTTGTTGTTGAAGTTGTTGGTGTTTTTCAATGTTGAGGTTGTTGTTGAATTTGTTGGTGTTTTTCAATGTTGAGGTTGTTGTTGTTTTTCAATGTTGAGGTTGTTGTTGTTTTTCAATGTTGAGGTTGTTGTTGAATTTGTTGGTGTTTTTCAATTTCGAGGTTGTTGTTGAATTTTTTGGTGTTTTTCAATGTTGAAGTTGTTGTTGAATTTGTTGGTGTTTTTCAATGTTGAGGTTGTTGTTGTTTTTCAATGTTGAGGTTGTTGTTGAATTTGTTGGTGTTTATCAATGTTGAGGTTGTTGTTGTTTTTCAATGCTGAGGTTGTTGTTGTATTTGTTGGTGTTTTTCAATGTTGAGGTTGTTGTTGAATTTGTTGGTGATTTTCAATGTTGAGGTTGTTGTTGTTTTTCAATGTTGAGGTTGTTGTTGAATATGTTGTTGTTTTTCAATGTTGAGGTTGTTGTTGTTTTTCAATGTTGAGGTTGTTGTTGAATTTGTTGGTGTTTTTCAATGTTGAGGTTGTTGTTGTTTTTCAATTTTGAGGTTATTGTTGAATTTGTTGGTGTTTTTCAATGTTGAGGTTGTTGTTGTTTTTCAATGTTGAGGTTGTTGTTGAATTTGTTGGTGTTTTTCAATGTTGAGGTTGTTGTTGAATTTGTTGGTGTTTTTCAATGTTGAGGTTGTTGTTGTTTTTCAATGTTGAGGTTATTGTTGAATTTGTTGGTGTTTTTCAATGTTGAGGTTGTTGTTGTTTTTCAATGTTGAGGTTGTTGTTGAATTTGTTGGTGTTTTTCAATGTTGAGTTTGTTGTTCTTTTTCAATGTTGAGGTTGATGTTGAATTTGTTGGTGTTTTTCAATGTTGAGGTTGTTGCTGTTTTTCAATTTTGAGGTTGTTGTTGAATATGTTGCTGTTTTTCAATGTTGAGGTTTTTGTTGAATTTGTTGGTGTTTTTCAATGTTGAGGTTGTTGTTGTTTTTCAATGTTGAGGTTATTGTTGAATTTGTTGGTGTTTTTCAATTTTGAGGTTGTTGTTGTTTTTCAATGTTGAGGTTGTTGTTGAATTTGTTGGTGTTTTTCAATGTTGAGGTTGTTGTTGTTTTTCAATGTTGAGGTTGTTGTTGAATTTGTTGGTGTTTTTCAGTTTCGAGGTTGTTGTTGAATTTGTTGGTGTTTTTCAATGTTGAAGTTGTTGTTGAATTTGTTGGTGTTTTTCAATGTTGAGGTTGTTGTTGTTTTTCAATGTTGAGGTTGTTGTTGAATTTGTTGGTGTTTTTCAATGTTGAGGTTGTTGTTGTTTTTCAATGCTGAGGTTGTTGTTGAATTTGTTGGTATTTTTCAATGTTGAGGTTGTTGTTGAATTTGTTGGTGTTTTTTAATGTTGAGGTTGTTGTTGTTTTTCAATGTTGAGGTTGTTGTTGAATTTGTTGGTGTTTTTCAATTTTGAGGTTGTTGTTGTTTTTCAATGTTGAGGTTGTTGTTGAATTTGTTGGTGTTTTTCAATGTTGAGGTTGTTGTTGTTTTTCAATGTTGAGGTTGTTGTTGAATTTGTTGGTGTTTTTCAGTTTCGAGGTTGTTGTTGAATTTGTTGGTGTTTTTCAATGTTGAAGTTGTTGTTGAATTTGTTGGTGTTTTTCAATGTTGAGGTTGTTGTTGTTTTTCAATGTTGAGGTTGTTGTTGTATTTGTTGGTGTCTTTCAATGTTGAGGTTGTTGTTGTTTTTCAATGCTGAGGTTGTTGTTGAATTTGTTGGTATTTTTCAATGTTGAGGTTGTTGTTGAATTTGTTGGTGTTTTTTAATGTTGAGTTTGTTGTTGTTTTTCAATGTTGAGGTTGTTGTTGAATTTGTTGGTGTTTTTCAATGTTGAGGTTGTTGTTGTTTTTCAATGTTGAGGTTGTTGTTGAATTTGTTGGTGTTTTTCAATGTTGAGGTTGTTGTTGAATTTGTTGGTGTTTTTCAATGTTGAGGTTGTTGTTGTTTTTCAATGTTGAGGTTATTGTTGAATTTGTTGGTGTTTTTCAATGTTGAGGTTGTTGTTGTTTTTCAATGTTGAGGTTGTTGTTGAATTTGTTGGTGTTTTTCAATGTTGAGTTTGTTGTTGCTTTTCAATGTTGAGGTTGCTTTTTAATTTGTTGGTGTTTTTCAATGTTGAGGTTGTTGTTGTTTTTCAATGTTGAGGTTGTTGTTGAATTTGTTGGAGTTTTTCAATGTTGAGGTTGTTGTTGTTTTTCAATGTTGAGGTTGTTGTTGAATTTGTTGGTGTTTTTCAATGTTGAGGTTGTTGTTGAATTTGTTGGTGTTTTTCAATGTTGAGGTTGTTATTGATTTTCAATGTTGAGGTTGTTGAATTTGTTGGTGTTTTTCAATTTCGAGATTGTTGGTGAATTTGTTGGTGTTTTTCAATGTTGAAGTTGTTGTTGAATTTGTTGGTGTTTTTCAATGTTGAGGTTGTTGTTGTTTTTCAATGTTGAGGTTGTTGTTGAATTTGTTGGTGTTTTTCAATGTTGAGGTTGTTGTTGTTTTTCAATGCTGAGGTTGTTGTTGAATTTTTTGGTGCTTTTCAATGTTGAGGTTGTTGTTGAATTTGTTGGTGTTTTTCAATGTTGAGGTTGTTGCTGTTTTTCAAAGTTGAGGTTGTTGTTGAATTTGTTGGTGCTTTTCAATGTTGAGGTTGTTGTTGTTTTTCAATGTTGAGGTTGTTGTTGAATTTGTTGGTGTTTTTCAATGTTGAGGTTGTTGTTGTTTTTCAATGTTGAGGTTGTTGTTGAATTTGTTGGTGTTTTTCAATTTCGAGGTTGTTGTTGAATTTTTTGGTGTTTTTCAATGTTGAAGTTGTTGTTGAATTTGTTGGTGTTTTTCAATGTTGAGGTTGTTGTTGTTTTTCAATGTTGAGGTTGTTGTTGAATTTGTTGGTGTTTTTCAATTTCGAGGTTGTTGTTGAATTTTTTGGTGTTTTTCAATGTTGAAGTTGTTGTTGAATTTGTTGGTGTTTTTCAATGTTGAGGTTGTTGTTGAATTTGTTGGTGTTTTTCAATGTTGAGGTTGTTGTTGTTTTTCAATGTTGAGGTTGTTGTTGTTTTTCAATGTTGAGGTTGTTGTTGAATTTGTTGGTGTTTTTCAATTTCGAGGTTGTTGTTGAATTTTTTGGTGTTTTTCAATGTTGAAGTTGTTGTTGAATTTGTTGGTGTTTTTCAATGTTGAGGTTGTTGTTGTTTTTCAATGTTGAGGTTGTTGTTGAATTTGTTGGTGTTTATCAATGTTGAGGTTGTTGTTGTTTTTCAATGCTGAGGTTGTTGTTATATTTGTTGGTGTTTTTCAATGTTGAGGTTGTTGTTGAATTTGTTGGTGATTTTCAATGTTGAGGTTGTTGTTGTTTTTCAATGTTGAGGTTGTTGTTGAATGTGTTGTTGTTTTTCAATGTTGAGGTTGTTGTTGTTTTTCAATGTTGAGGTTGTTGTTGAATTTGTTGGTGTTTTTCAATGTTGAGGTTGTTGTTGTTTTTCAATTTTGAGGTTATTGTTGAATTTGTTGGTGTTTTTCAATGTTGAGGTTGTTGTTGTTTTTCAATGTTGAGGTTGTTGTTGAATTTGTTGGTGTTTTTCAATGTTGAGGTTGTTGTTGAATTTGTTGGTGTTTTTCAATGTTGAGGTTGTTGTTGTTTTTCAATGTTGAGGTTATTGTTGAATTTGTTGGTGTTTTTCAATGTTGAGGTTGTTGTTGTTTTTCAATGTTGAGGTTGTTGTTGAATTTGTTGGTGTTTTTCAATGTTGAGTTTGTTGTTCTTTTTCAATGTTGAGGTTGATGTTGAATTTGTTGGTGTTTTTCAATGTTGAGGTTGTTGCTGTTTTTCAATTTTGAGGTTGTTGTTGAATATGTTGCTGTTTTTCAATGTTGAGGTTTTTGTTGAATTTGTTGGTGTTTTTCAATGTTGAGGTTGTTGTTGTTTTTCAATGTTGAGGTTATTGTTGAATTTGTTGGTGTTTTTCAATTTTGAGGTTGTTGTTGTTTTTCAATGTTGAGGTTGTTGTTGAATTTGTTGGTGTTTTTCAATGTTGAGGTTGTTGTTGTTTTTCAATGTTGAGGTTGTTGTTGAATTTGTTGGTGTTTTTCAGTTTCGAGGTTGTTGTTGAATTTGTTGGTGTTTTTCAATGTTGAAGTTGTTGTTGAATTTGTTGGTGTTTTTCAATGTTGAGGTTGTTGTTGTTTTTCAATGTTGAGGTTGTTGTTGAATTTGTTGGTGTTTTTCAATGTTGAGGTTGTTGTTGTTTTTCAATGCTGAGGTTGTTGTTGAATTTGTTGGTATTTTTCAATGTTGAGGTTGTTGTTGAATTTGTTGGTGTTTTTTAATGTTGAGGTTGTTGTTGTTTTTCAATGTTGAGGTTGTTGTTGAATTTGTTGGTGTTTTTCAATTTTGAGGTTGTTGTTGTTTTTCAATGTTGAGGTTGTTGTTGAATTTGTTGGTGTTTTTCAATGTTGACGTTGTTGTTGTTTTTCAATGTTGAGGTTGTTGTTGAATTTGTTGGTGTTTTTCAGTTTCGAGGTTGTTGTTGAATTTGTTGGTGTTTTTCAATGTTGAAGTTGTTGTTGAATTTGTTGGTGTTTTTCAATGTTGAGGTTGTTGTTGTTTTTCAATGTTGAGGTTGTTGTTGAATTTGTTGGTGTTTTTCAATGTTGAGGTTGTTGTTGTTTTTCAATGCTGAGGTTGTTGTTGAATTTGTTGGTATTTTTCAATGTTGAGGTTGTTGTTGAATTTGTTGGTGTTTTTTAATGTTGAGTTTGTTGTTGTTTTTCAATGTTGAGGTTGTTGTTGAATTTGTTGGTGTTTTTCAATGTTGAGGTTGTTGTTGTTTTTCAATGTTGAGGTTGTTGTTGAATTTGTTGGTGTTTTTCAATGTTGAGGTTGTTGTTGAATTTGTTGGTGTTTTTCAATGTTGAGGTTGTTGTTGTTTTTCAATGTTGAGGTTATTGTTGAATTTGTTGGTGTTTTTCAATGTTGAGGTTGTTGTTGTTTTTCAATGTTGAGGTTGTTGTTGAATTTGTTGGTGTTTTTCAATGTTGAGTTTGTTGTTGCTTTTCAATGTTGAGGTTGCTTTTTAATTTGTTGGTGTTTTTCAATGTTGAGGTTGTTGTTGTTTTTCAATGTTGAGGTTGTTGTTGAATTTGTTGGAGTTTTTCAATGTTGAGGTTGTTGTTTTTCAATGTTGAGGTTGTTGTTGAATTTGTTGGTGTTTTTCAATGTTGAGGTTGTTGTTGAATTTGTTGGTGTTTTTCAATGTTGAGGTTGTTGTTGATTTTCAATGTTGAGGTTGTTGAATTTGTTGGTGTTTTTCAATTTCGAGATTGTTGGTGAATTTGTTGGTGTTTTTCAATGTTGAAGTTGTTGTTGAATTTGTTGGTGTTTTTCAATGTTGAGGTTGTTGTTGTTTTTCAATGTTGAGGTTGTTGTTGAATTTGTTGGTGTTTTTCAATGTTGAGGTTGTTGTTGTTTTTCAATGCTGAGGTTGTTGTTGAATTTTTTGGTGCTTTTCAATGTTGAGGTTGTTGTTGAATTTGTTGGTGTTTTTCAATGTTGAGGTTGTTGCTGTTTTTCAATGTTGAGGTTGTTGTTGAATTTGTTGGTGCTTTTCAATGTTGAGGTTGTTGTTGTTTTTCAATGTTGAGGTTGTTGTTGAATTTGTTGGTGTTTTTCAATGTTGAGGTTGTTGTTGTTTTTCAATGTTGAGGTTGTTGTTGAATTTGTTGGTGTTTTTCAATTTCGAGGTTGTTGTTGAATTTTTTGGTGTTTTTCAATGTTGAAGTTGTTGTTGAATTTGTTGGTGTTTTTCAATGTTGAGGTTGTTGTTGTTTTTCAATGTTGAGGTTGTTGTTGAATTTGTTGGTGTTTTTCAATGTTCAGGTTGTTGTTGTTTTTCAATGCTGAGGTTGTTGTTGAATTTGTTGGTGTTTTTCAATGTTGAGGTTGTTGTTGTTTTTCAATGTTGAGGTTGTTGTTGAATTTGTTGTTGTTTTTCAATGTTGAGGTTGTTGTTGAATTTGTTGGTGTTTTTCAATGTTGAGGTTGTTGTTGTTTTTCAATGCTGAGGTTGTTGTTGAATTTGTTGGTGTTTTTCAATGTTGAGGTTGTTGTTGAATTTGTTGGTGTTTTTCAATGTTGAGGTTGTTGTTGTTTTTCAATGTTGAGGTTGTTGTTGTTTTTCAATGTTGAGGTTGTTGTTGAATTTGTTGGTGTTTTTCAATGTTGAGGTTGTTGTTGTTTTTCAATGCTGAGGTTGTTGTTGAATTTGTTGGTATTTTTCAATGTTGAGGTTGTTGTTGAATTTGTTGGTGTTTTTTAATGTTGAGGTTGTTGTTGTTTTTCAATGTTGAGGTTGTTGTTGAATTTGTTGGTGTTTTTCAATTTTGAGGTTGTTGTTGTTTTTCAATGTTGAGGTTGTTGTTGAATTTGTTGGTGTTTTTCAATGTTGACGTTGTTGTTGTTTTTCAATGTTGAGGTTGTTGTTGAATTTGTTGGTGTTTTTCAGTTTCGAGGTTGTTGTTGAATTTGTTGGTGTTTTTCAATGTTGAAGTTGTTGTTGAATTTGTTGGTGTTTTTCAATGTTGAGGTTGTTGTTGTTTTTCAATGTTGAGGTTGTTGTTGAATTTGTTGGTGTTTTTCAATGTTGAGGTTGTTGTTGTTTTTCAATGCTGAGGTTGTTGTTGAATTTGTTGGTATTTTTCAATGTTGAGGTTGTTGTTGAATTTGTTGGTGTTTTTTAATGTTGAGTTTGTTGTTGTTTTTCAATGTTGAGGTTGTTGTTGAATTTGTTGGTGTTTTTCAATGTTGAGGTTGTTGTTGTTTTTCAATGTTGAGGTTGTTGTTGAATTTGTTGGTGTTTTTCAATGTTGAGGTTGTTGTTGAATTTGTTGGTGTTTTTCAATGTTGAGGTTGTTGTTGTTTTTCAATGTTGAGGTTATTGTTGAATTTGTTGGTGTTTTTCAATGTTGAGGTTGTTGTTGTTTTTCAATGTTGAGGTTGTTGTTGAATTTGTTGGTGTTTTTCAATGTTGAGTTTGTTGTTGCTTTTCAATGTTGAGGTTGCTTTTTAATTTGTTGGTGTTTTTCAATGTTGAGGTTGTTGTTGTTTTTCAATGTTGAGGTTGTTGTTGAATTTGTTGGAGTTTTTCAATGTTGAGGTTGTTGTTTTTCAATGTTGAGGTTGTTGTTGAATTTGTTGGTGTTTTTCAATGTTGAGGTTGTTGTTGAATTTGTTGGTGTTTTTCAATGTTGAGGTTGTTGTTGATTTTCAATGTTGAGGTTGTTGAATTTGTTGGTGTTTTTCAATTTCGAGATTGTTGGTGAATTTGTTGGTGTTTTTCAATGTTGAAGTTGTTGTTGAATTTGTTGGTGTTTTTCAATGTTGAGGTTGTTGTTGTTTTTCAATGTTGAGGTTGTTGTTGAATTTGTTGGTGTTTTTCAATGTTGAGGTTGTTGTTGTTTTTCAATGCTGAGGTTGTTGTTGAATTTTTTGGTGCTTTTCAATGTTGAGGTTGTTGTTGAATTTGTTGGTGTTTTTCAATGTTGAGGTTGTTGCTGTTTTTCAATGTTGAGGTTGTTGTTGAATTTGTTGGTGCTTTTCAATGTTGAGGTTGTTGTTGTTTTTCAATGTTGAGGTTGTTGTTGAATTTGTTGGTGTTTTTCAATGTTGAGGTTGTTGTTGTTTTTCAATGTTGAGGTTGTTGTTGAATTTGTTGGTGTTTTTCAATTTCGAGGTTGTTGTTGAATTTTTTGGTGTTTTTCAATGTTGAAGTTGTTGTTGAATTTGTTGGTGTTTTTCAATGTTGAGGTTGTTGTTGTTTTTCAATGTTGAGGTTGTTGTTGAATTTGTTGGTGTTTTTCAATGTTCAGGTTGTTGTTGTTTTTCAATGCTGAGGTTGTTGTTGAATTTGTTGGTGTTTTTCAATGTTGAGGTTGTTGTTGTTTTTCAATGTTGAGGTTGTTGTTGAATTTGTTGTTGTTTTTCAATGTTGAGGTTGTTGTTGAATTTGTTGGTGTTTTTCAATGTTGAGGTTGTTGTTGTTTTTCAATGCTGAGGTTGTTGTTGAATTTGTTGGTGTTTTTCAATGTTGAGGTTGTTGTTGAATTTGTTGGTGTTTTTCAATGTTGAGGTTGTTGTTGTTTTTCAATGTTGAGGTTGTTGTTGTTTTTCAATGTTGAGGTTGTTGTTGAATTTGTTGGTGTTTTTCAATGTTGAGGTTGTTGTTGTTTTTCAATGCTGAGGTTGTTGTTGAATTTGTTGGTATTTTTCAATGTTGAGGTTGTTGTTGAATTTGTTGGTGTTTTTTAATGTTGAGGTTGTTGTTGTTTTTCAATGTTGAGGTTGTTGTTGAATTTGTTGGTGTTTTTCAATTTTGAGGTTGTTGTTGTTTTTCAATGTTGAGGTTGTTGTTGAATTTGTTGGTGTTTTTCAATGTTGACGTTGTTGTTGTTTTTCAATGTTGAGGTTGTTGTTGAATTTGTTGGTGTTTTTCAGTTTCGAGGTTGTTGTTGAATTTGTTGGTGTTTTTCAATGTTGAAGTTGTTGTTGAATTTGTTGGTGTTTTTCAATGTTGAGGTTGTTGTTGTTTTTCAATGTTGAGGTTGTTGTTGAATTTGTTGGTGTTTTTCAATGTTGAGGTTGTTGTTGTTTTTCAATGCTGAGGTTGTTGTTGAATTTGTTGGTATTTTTCAATGTTGAGGTTGTTGTTGAATTTGTTGGTGTTTTTTAATGTTGAGTTTGTTGTTGTTTTTCAATGTTGAGGTTGTTGTTGAATTTGTTGGTGTTTTTCAATGTTGAGGTTGTTGTTGTTTTTCAATGTTGAGGTTGTTGTTGAATTTGTTGGTGTTTTTCAATGTTGAGGTTGTTGTTGAATTTGTTGGTGTTTTTCAATGTTGAGGTTGTTGTTGTTTTTCAATGTTGAGGTTATTGTTGAATTTGTTGGTGTTTTTCAATGTTGAGGTTGTTGTTGTTTTTCAATGTTGAGGTTGTTGTTGAATTTGTTGGTGTTTTTCAATGTTGAGTTTGTTGTTGCTTTTCAATGTTGAGGTTGCTTTTTAATTTGTTGGTGTTTTTCAATGTTGAGGTTGTTGTTGTTTTTCAATGTTGAGGTTGTTGTTGAATTTGTTGGAGTTTTTCAATGTTGAGGTTGTTGTTTTTCAATGTTGAGGTTGTTGTTGAATTTGTTGGTGTTTTTCAATGTTGAGGTTGTTGTTGAATTTGTTGGTGTTTTTCAATGTTGAGGTTGTTGTTGATTTTCAATGTTGAGGTTGTTGAATTTGTTGGTGTTTTTCAATTTCGAGATTGTTGGTGAATTTGTTGGTGTTTTTCAATGTTGAAGTTGTTGTTGAATTTGTTGGTGTTTTTCAATGTTGAGGTTGTTGTTGTTTTTCAATGTTGAGGTTGTTGTTGAATTTGTTGGTGTTTTTCAATGTTGAGGTTGTTGTTGTTTTTCAATGCTGAGGTTGTTGTTGAATTTTTTGGTGCTTTTCAATGTTGAGGTTGTTGTTGAATTTGTTGGTGTTTTTCAATGTTGAGGTTGTTGCTGTTTTTCAATGTTGAGGTTGTTGTTGAATTTGTTGGTGCTTTTCAATGTTGAGGTTGTTGTTGTTTTTCAATGTTGAGGTTGTTGTTGAATTTGTTGGTGTTTTTCAATGTTGAGGTTGTTGTTGTTTTTCAATGTTGAGGTTGTTGTTGAATTTGTTGGTGTTTTTCAATTTCGAGGTTGTTGTTGAATTTTTTGGTGTTTTTCAATGTTGAAGTTGTTGTTGAATTTGTTGGTGTTTTTCAATGTTGAGGTTGTTGTTGTTTTTCAATGTTGAGGTTGTTGTTGAATTTGTTGGTGTTTTTCAATGTTCAGGTTGTTGTTGTTTTTCAATGCTGAGGTTGTTGTTGAATTTGTTGGTGTTTTTCAATGTTGAGGTTGTTGTTGTTTTTCAATGTTGAGGTTGTTGTTGAATTTGTTGTTGTTTTTCAATGTTGAGGTTGTTGTTGAATTTGTTGGTGTTTTTCAATGTTGAGGTTGTTGTTGTTTTTCAATGCTGAGGTTGTTGTTGAATTTGTTGGTGTTTTTCAATGTTGAGGTTGTTGTTGAATTTGTTGGTGTTTTTCAATGTTGAGGTTGTTGTTGTTTTTCAATGTTGAGGTTGTTGTTGTTTTTCAATGTTGAGGTTGTTGTTGAATTTGTTGGTGTTTTTCAATTTCGAGGTTGTTGTTGAATTTTTTGGTGTTTTTCAATGTTGAAGTTGTTGTTGAATTTGTTGGTATTTTTCAATGTTGAGGTTGTTGTTGTTTTTCAATGTTGAGGTTGTTGTTGAATTTGTTGGTGTTTATCAATGTTGAGGTTGTTGTTGTTTTTCAATGCTGAGGTTGTTGTTGAATTTGTTGGTGTTTTTCAATGTTGAGGTTGTTGTTGAATTTGTTGGTGATTTTCACTGTTGAGGTTGTTGTTGTTTTTCAATGTTGAGGTTGTTGTTGAATATGTTGTTGTTTTTCAATGTTGAGGTTGTTGTTGTTTTTCAATGTTGAGGTTGTTGTTGAATTTGTTGGTGTTTTTCAATGTTGAGGTTGTTTTTGTTTTTCAATGTTGAGGTTATTGTTGAATTTGTTGGTGTTTTTCAATGTTGAGGTTGTTGTTGTTTTTCAATGTTGAGGTTGTTGTTGAACTTGTTGGTGTTTTTCAATGTTGAGTTTGTTGTTGTTTTTCAAAGTTGAGGTTGTTGTTGAATTTGTTGGTGTTTTTCAATGTTGAGGTTGTTGTTGTTTTTCAATGTTGAGGTTGTTGTTGAATTTGTTGGTGTTTTTCAATGTTGAGGTTGTTGTTGTTTTTCAATGTTGAGGTTGTTGTTGAATTTGTTAGTGTTTTTCAATGTTGAGGTTGTTGTTGAATTTGTTGGTGTTTTTCAATGTTGAGGTTGTTGTTGTTTTTCAATGTTGAGGTTGTTGATTTTGTTGGTGTTTTTCAATGTTGAATTTTTTGTTGAATTTGTTGGTGTTTTTCAATGTTGAGGTTGTTGTTTTTCAATGTTGAGGTTGTTGTTGAATTTGTTGGCGTTTTTAAAAGTTGAGGTTGTTGTTGAATTTGTTGGTGTTTTCAATGTTGAGGTTTTTGTTGAATTTGTTGGTGTTTTTCAATGTTCAGATTGCTGTTGTTTTTCAATGTTGAGGTTGTTGTTGAATTTGATGGTGTTTTTCAATGTCGACGTTGTTGCTGAATTTGTTGGTGTTTTTCAATGTTGAGGTTGTTGTTGAATTTGTTGGTGTTTTTCAATTTTGAGGTTGTTGTTGTTTTTCAATGTTGAGGTTGTTGTTGAATTTGTTGGTGTTTTTCAATGTTGAGGTTGTTGTTGTTTTTCAATGTTGAGGTTGTTGTTGAATTTGTTGGTGTTTTTCAGTTTCGAGGTTGTTGTTGAATTTGTTGGTGTTTTTCAATGTTGAAGTTGTTGTTGAATTTGTTGGTGTTTTTCAATGTTGAGGTTGTTGTTGTTTTTCAATGTTGAGGTTGTTGTTGAATTTGTTGGTGTTTTTCAATGTTGAGGTTGTTGTTGTTTTTCAATGCTGAGGTTGTTGTTGAATTTGTTGGTATTTTTCAATGTTGAGGTTGTTGTTGAATTTGTTGGTGTTTTTTAATGTTGAGTTTGTTGTTGTTTTTCAATGTTGAGGTTGTTGTTGAATTTGTTGGTGTTTTTCAATGTTGAGGTTGTTGTTGTTTTTCAATGTTGAGGTTGTTGTTGAATTTGTTGGTGTTTTTCAATGTTGAGGTTGCTGTTGAATTTGTTGGTGTTTTTCAATGTTGAGGTTGTTGTTGTTTTTCAATGTTGAGGTTATTGTTGAATTTGTTGGTGTTTTTCAATGTTGAGGTTGTTGTTGTTTTTCAATGTTGAGGTTGTTGTTGAATTTGTTGGTGTTTTTCAATGTTGAGTTTGTTGTTGCTTTTCAATGTTGAGGTTGCTTTTTAATTTGTTGGTGTTTTTCAATGTTGAGGTTGTTGTTGTTTTTCAATGTTGAGGCTGTTGTTGAATTTGTTGGAGTTTTTCAATGTTGAGGTTGTTGTTGTTTTTCAATGTTGAGGTTGTTGTTGAATTTGTTGGTGTTTTTCAATGTTGAGGTTGTTGTTGAATTTGTTGGTGTTTTTCAATGTTGAGGTTGTTGTTGATTTTCAATGTTGAGGTTGTTGAATTTGTTGGTGTTTTTCAATTTCGAGATTGTTGGTGAATTTGTTGGTGTTTTTCAATGTTGAAGTTTTTGTTGAATTTGTTGGTGTTTTTCAATGTTGAGGTTGTTGTTGTTTTTCAATGTTGAGGTTGTTGTTGAATTTGTTGGTGTTTTTCAATGTTGAGGTTGTTGTTGTTTTTCAATGCTGAGGTTGTTGTTGAATTTTTTGGTGCTTTTCAATGTTGAGGTTGTTGTTGAATTTGTTGGTGTTTTTCAATGTTGAGGTTGTTGCTGTTTTTCAATGTTGAGGTTGTTGTTGAATTTGTTGGTGCTTTTCAATGTTGAGGTTGTTGTTGTTTTTCAATGTTGAGGTTGTTGTTGAATTTGTTGGTGTTTTTCAATGTTGAGGTTGTTGTTGTTTTTCAATGTTGAGGTTGTTGTTGAATTTGTTGGTGTTTTTCAATTTCGAGGTTGTTGTTGAATTTTTTGGTGTTTTTCAATGTTGAAGTTGTTGTTGAATTTGTTGGTGTTTTTCAATGTTGAGGTTGTTGTTGTTTTTCAATGTTGAGGTTGTTGTTGAATTTGTTGGTGTTTTTCAATGTTCAGGTTGTTGTTGTTTTTCAATGCTGAGGTTGTTGTTGAATTTGTTGGTGTTTTTCAATGTTGAGGTTGTTGTTGTTTTTCAATGTTGAGGTTGTTGTTGAATTTGTTGTTGTTTTTCAATGTTGAGGTTGTTGTTGAATTTGTTGGTGTTTTTCAATGTTGAGGTTGTTGTTGTTTTTCAATGCTGAGGTTGTTGTTGAATTTGTTGGTGTTTTTCAATGTTGAGGTTGTTGTTGAATTTGTTGGTGTTTTTCAATGTTGAGGTTGTTGTTGTTTTTCAATGTTGAGGTTGTTGTTGTTTTTCAATGTTGAGGTTGTTGTTGAATTTGTTGGTGTTTTTCAATTTCGAGGTTGTTGTTGAATTTTTTGGTGTTTTTCAATGTTGAAGTTGTTGTTGAATTTGTTGGTGTTTTTCAATGTTGAGGTTGTTGTTGTTTTTCAATGTTGAGGTTGTTGTTGAATTTGTTGGTGATTTTCACTGTTGAGGTTGTTGTTGTTTTTCAATGTTGAGGTTGTTGTTGAATATGTTGTTGTTTTTCAATGTTGAGGTTGTTGTTGTTTTTCAATGTTGAGGTTGTTGTTGAATTTGTTGGTGTTTTTCAATGTTGAGGTTGTTTTTGTTTTTCAATGTTGAGGTTATTGTTGAATTTGTTGGTGTTTTTCAATGTTGAGGTTGTTGTTGTTTTTCAATGTTGAGGTTGTTGTTGAACTTGTTGGTGTTTTTCAATGTTGAGTTTGTTGTTGTTTTTCAAAGTTGAGGTTGTTGTTGAATTTGTTGGTGTTTTTCAATGTTGAGGTTGTTGTTGTTTTTCAATGTTGAGGTTGTTGTTGAATTTGTTGGTGTTTTTCAATGTTGAGGTTGTTGTTGTTTTTCAATGTTGAGGTTGTTGTTGAATTTGTTAGTGTTTTTCAATGTTGAGGTTGTTGTTGAATTTGTTGGTGTTTTTCAATGTTGAGGTTGTTGTTGTTTTTCAATGTTGAGGTTGTTGATTTTGTTGGTGTTTTTCAATGTTGAATTTTTTGTTGAATTTGTTGGTGTTTTTCAATGTTGAGGTTGTTGTTTTTCAATGTTGAGGTTGTTGTTGAATTTGTTGGCGTTTTTAAAAGTTGAGGTTGTTGTTGAATTTGTTGGTGTTTTCAATGTTGAGGTTTTTGTTGAATTTGTTGGTGTTTTTCAATGTTCAGGTTGCTGTTGTTTTTCAATGTTGAGGTTGTTGTTGAATTTGATGGTGTTTTTCAATGTCGACGTTGTTGCTGAATTTGTTGGTGTTTTTCAATGTTGAGGTTGTTGTTGAATTTGTTGGTGTTTTTCAATTTTGAGGTTGTTGTTGTTTTTCAATGTTGAGGTTGTTGTTGAATTTGTTGGTGTTTTTCAATGTTGAGGTTGTTGTTGTTTTTCAATGTTGAGGTTGTTGTTGAATTTGTTGGTGTTTTTCAGTTTCGAGGTTGTTGTTGAATTTGTTGGTGTTTTTCAATGTTGAAGTTGTTGTTGAATTTGTTGGTGTTTTTCAATGTTGAGGTTGTTGTTGTTTTTCAATGTTGAGGTTGTTGTTGAATTTGTTGGTGTTTTTCAATGTTGAGGTTGTTGTTGTTTTTCAATGCTGAGGTTGTTGTTGAATTTGTTGGTATTTTTCAATGTTGAGGTTGTTGTTGAATTTGTTGGTGTTTTTTAATGTTGAGTTTGTTGTTGTTTTTCAATGTTGAGGTTGTTGTTGAATTTGTTGGTGTTTTTCAATGTTGAGGTTGTTGTTGTTTTTCAATGTTGAGGTTGTTGTTGAATTTGTTGGTGTTTTTCAATGTTGAGGTTGCTGTTGAATTTGTTGGTGTTTTTCAATGTTGAGGTTGTTGTTGTTTTTCAATGTTGAGGTTATTGTTGAATTTGTTGGTGTTTTTCAATGTTGAGGTTGTTGTTGTTTTTCAATGTTGAGGTTGTTGTTGAATTTGTTGGTGTTTTTCAATGTTGAGTTTGTTGTTGCTTTTCAATGTTGAGGTTGCTTTTTAATTTGTTGGTGTTTTTCAATGTTGAGGTTGTTGTTGTTTTTCAATGTTGAGGCTGTTGTTGAATTTGTTGGAGTTTTTCAATGTTGAGGTTGTTGTTGTTTTTCAATGTTGAGGTTGTTGTTGAATTTGTTGGTGTTTTTCAATGTTGAGGTTGTTGTTGAATTTGTTGGTGTTTTTCAATGTTGAGGTTGTTGTTGATTTTCAATGTTGAGGTTGTTGAATTTGTTGGTGTTTTTCAATTTCGAGATTGTTGGTGAATTTGTTGGTGTTTTTCAATGTTGAAGTTGTTGTTGAATTTGTTGGTGTTTTTCAATGTTGAGGTTGTTGTTGTTTTTCAATGTTGAGGTTGTTGTTGAATTTGTTGGTGTTTTTCAATGTTGAGGTTGTTGTTGTTTTTCAATGCTGAGGTTGTTGTTGAATTTTTTGGTGCTTTTCAATGTTGAGGTTGTTGTTGAATTTGTTGGTGTTTTTCAATGTTGAGGTTGTTGCTGTTTTTCAATGTTGAGGTTGTTGTTGAATTTGTTGGTGCTTTTCAATGTTGAGGTTGTTGTTGTTTTTCAATGTTGAGGTTGTTGTTGAATTTGTTGGTGTTTTTCAATGTTGAGGTTGTTGTTGTTTTTCAATGTTGAGGTTGTTGTTGAATTTGTTGGTGTTTTTCAATTTCGAGGTTGTTGTTGAATTTTTTGGTGTTTTTCAATGTTGAAGTTGTTGTTGAATTTGTTGGTGTTTTTCAATGTTGAGGTTGTTGTTGTTTTTCAATGTTGAGGTTGTTGTTGAATTTGTTGGTGTTTTTCAATGTTCAGGTTGTTGTTGTTTTTCAATGCTGAGGTTGTTGTTGAATTTGTTGGTGTTTTTCAATGTTGAGGTTGTTGTTGTTTTTCAATGTTGAGGTTGTTGTTGAATTTGTTGTTGTTTTTCAATGTTGAGGTTGTTGTTGAATTTGTTGGTGTTTTTCAATGTTGAGGTTGTTGTTGTTTTTCAATGCTGAGGTTGTTGTTGAATTTGTTGGTGTTTTTCAATGTTGAGGTTGTTGTTGAATTTGTTGGTGTTTTTCAATGTTGAGGTTGTTGTTGTTTTTCAATGTTGAGGTTGTTGTTGTTTTTCAATGTTGAGGTTGTTGTTGAATTTGTTGGTGTTTTTCAATTTCGAGGTTGTTGTTGAATTTTTTGGTGTTTTTCAATGTTGAAGTTGTTGTTGAATTTGTTGGTGTTTTTCAATGTTGAGGTTGTTGTTGTTTTTCAATGTTGAGGTTGTTGTTGAATTTGTTGGTGTTTATCAATGTTGAGGTTGTTGTTGTTTTTCAATGCTGAGGTTGTTGTTGAATTTGTTGGTGTTTTTCAATGTTGAGGTTGTTGTTGAATTTGTTGGTGATTTTCACTGTTGAGGTTGTTGTTGTTTTTCAATGTTGAGGTTGTTGTTGAATATGTTGTTGTTTTTCAAAATTGAGGTTGTTGTTGTTTTTCAATGTTGAGGTTGTTGTTGAATTTGTTGGTGTTTTTCAATGTTGAGGTTGTTGTTGTTTTTCAATGTTGAGGTTATTGTTGAATTTGTTGGTGTTTTTCAATGTTGAGGTTGTTGTTGTTTTTCAATGTTGAGGTTGTTGTTGAATTTGTTGGTGTTTTTCAATGTTGAGTTTGTTGTTGTTTTTCAAAGTTGAGGTTGTTGTTGAATTTGTTGGTGTTTTTCAATGTTGAGGTTGTTGTTGTTTTTCAATGTTGAGGTTGTTGTTTAATTTGTTGGTGTTTTTCAATGTTGAGGTTGTTGTTGTTTTTCAATGTTGAGGTTGTTGTTGAATTTGTTAGTGTTTTTCAATGTTGAGGTTGTTGTTGAATTTGTTGGTGTTTTTCAATGTTGAGGTTGTTGTTGTTTTTCAATGTTGACGTTGTTGTTTTTGTTGGTGTTTTTCAATGTTGAATTTTTTGTTGAATTTGTTGGTGTTTTTCAATGTTGAGGTTGTTGTTTTTCAATGTTGAGGTTGTTGTTGAATTTGTTGGCGTTTTTAAAAGTTGAGGTTGTTGTTGAATTTGTTGGTGTTTTCAATGTTGAGGTTTTTGTTGAATTTGTTGGTGTTTTTCAATGTTCAGGTTGCTGTTGTTTTTCAATGTTGAGGTTGTTGTTGAATTTGATGGTGTTTTTCAATGTCGACGTTGTTGCTGAATTTGTTGTTGTTTTTCAATGTTGAGGTTGTTGTTGAATTTGTTGGTGTTTTTCAATGTTGAGGTTGTTGTTGAATTTGTTGGTGTTTTTCAATGTTGAGGTTGTTGTTGATTTTCAATGTTGAGGTTGTTGAATTTGTTGGTGTTTTTCAATTTCGAGATTGTTGGTGAATTTGTTGGTGTTTTTCAATGTTGAAGTTGTTGTTGAATTTGTTGGTGTTTTTCAATGTTGAGGTTGTTGTTGTTTTTCAATGTTGAGGTTGTTGTTGAATTTGTTGGTGTTTTTCAATGTTGAGGTTGTTGTTGTTTTTCAATGCTGAGGTTGTTGTTGAATTTTTTGGTGCTTTTCAATGTTGAGGTTGTTGTTGAATTTGTTGGTGCTTTTCAATGTTGAGGTTGTTGCTGTTTTTCAATGTTGAGGTTGTTGTTGAATTTGTTGGTGCTTTTCAATGTTGAGGTTGTTGTTGTTTTTCAATGTTGAGGTTGTTGTTGAATTTGTTGGTGTTTTTCAATTTCGAGGTTGTTGTTGAATTTTTTGGTGTTTTTCAATGTTGAAGTTGTTGTTGAATTTGTTGGTGTTTTTCAATGTTGAGGTTGTTGTTGTTTTTCAATGTTGAGGTTGTTGTTGAATTTGTTGGTGTTTTTCAATGTTCAGGTTGTTGTTGTTTTTCAATGCTGAGGTTGTTGTTGAATTTGTTGGTGTTTTTCAATGTTGAGGTTGTTGTTGTTTTTCAATGTTGAGGTTGTTGTTGAATTTGTTGTTGTTTTTCAATGTTGAGGTTGTTGTTGAATTTGTTGGTGTTTTTCAATGTTGAGGTTGTTGTTGTTTTTCAATGCTGAGGTTGTTGTTGAATTTGTTGGTGTTTTTCAATGTTGAGGTTGTTGTTGAATTTGTTGGTGTTTTTCAATGTTGAGGTTGTTGTTGTTTTTCAATGTTGAGGTTGTTGTTGTTTTTCAATGTTGAGGTTGTTGTTGAATTTGTTGGTGTTTTTCAATTTCGAGGTTGTTGTTGAATTTTTTGGTGTTTTTCAATGTTGAAGTTGTTGTTGAATTTGTTGGTGTTTTTCAATGTTGAGGTTGTTGTTGTTTTTCAATGTTGAGGTTGTTGTTGAATTTGTTGGTGTTTATCAATGTTGAGGTTGTTGTTGTTTTTCAATGCTGAGGTTGTTGTTGAATTTGTTGGTGTTTTTCAATGTTGAGGTTGTTGTTGAATTTGTTGGTGATTTTCACTGTTGAGGTTGTTGTTGTTTTTCAATGTTGAGGTTGTTGTTGAATATGTTGTTGTTTTTCATGTTGAGGTTGTTGTTGTTTTTCAATGTTGAGGTTGTTGTTGAATTTGTTGGTGTTTTTCAATGTTGAGGTTGTTGTTGTTTTTCAATGTTGAGGTTATTGTTGAATTTGTTGGTGTTTTTCAATGTTGAGGTTGTTGTTGTTTTTCAATGTTGAGGTTGTTGTTGAATTTGTTGGTGTTTTTCAATGTTGAGTTTGTTGTTGTTTTTCAAAGTTGAGGTTGTTGTTGAATTTGTTGGTGTTTTTCAATGTTGAGGTTGTTGTTGTTTTTCAATGTTGAGGTTGTTGTTGAATTTGTTGGTGTTTTTCAATGTTGAGGTTGTTGTTGTTTTTCAATGTTGAGGTTGTTGTTGAATTGTTAGTGTTTTTCAATGTTGAGGTTGTTGTTGAATTTGTTGGTGTTTTTCAATGTTGAGGTTGTTGTTGTTTTTCAATGTTGACGTTGTTGATTTTGTTGGTGTTTTTCAATGTTGAATTTTTTGTTGAATTTGTTGGTGTTTTTCAATGTTGAGGTTGTTGTTTTTCAATGTTGAGGTTGTTGTTGAATTTGTTGGCGTTTTTAAAAGTTGAGGTTGTTGTTGAATTTGTTGGTGTTTTCAATGTTGAGGTTTTTGTTGAATTTGTTGGTGTTTTTCAATGTTCAGGTTGCTGTTGTTTTTCAATGTTGAGGTTGTTGTTGAATTTGATGGTGTTTTTCAATGTCGACGTTGTTGCTGAATTTGTTGGTGTTTTTCAATGTTGAGGTTGTTGTTGAATTTGTTGGTGTTTTTCAATGTTGATGTTGTTGTTGTTTTTCAATGTTGAGGTTGTTGTTGAATTTGTTGGTGTTTTTCAATGTTGAGGTTGTTGTTGTTTTTCAATGTTGAGGTTGTTGTTGAATTTGTTGGTGTTTTTCAATGTTGAGGTTGTTGTTGAATTTGTTGGTGTTTTTCAATGTTGAGGTTGTTGTTGTTTTTCAATGTTGAGGTTATTGTTGAATTTGTTGGTGTTTTTCAATGTTGAGGTTGTTGTTGTTTTTCAATGTTGAGGTTGTTGAATTTGTTGGTGTTTTTCAATTTCGAGATTGTTGGTGAATTTGTTGGTGTTTTTCAATGTTGAAGTTGTTGTTGAATTTGTTGGTGTTTTTCAATGTTGAGGTTGTTGTTGTTTTTCAATGTTGAGGTTGTTGTTGAATTTGTTGGTGTTTTTCAATGTTCAGGTTGTTGTTGTTTTTCAATGCTGAGGTTGTTGTTGAATTTGTTGGTGTTTTTCAATGTTGAGGTTGTTGTTGTTTTTCAATGTTGAGGTTGTTGTTGAATTTGTTGTTGTTTTTCAATGTTGAGGTTGTTGTTGAATTTGTTGGTGTTTTTCAATGTTGAGGTTGTTGTTGTTTTTCAATGCTGAGGTTGTTGTTGAATTTGTTGGTGTTTTTCAATGTTGAGGTTGTTGTTGAATTTGTTGGTGTTTTTCAATGTTGAGGTTGTTGTTGTTTTTCAATGTTGAGGTTGTTGTTGTTTTTCAATGTTGAGGTTGTTGTTGAATTTGTTGGTGTTTTTCAATTTCGAGGTTGTTGTTGAATTTTTTGGTGTTTTTCAATGTTGAAGTTGTTGTTGAATTTGTTGGTGTTTTTCAATGTTGAGGTTGTTGTTGTTTTTCAATGTTGAGGTTGTTGTTGAATTTGTTGGTGTTTATCAATGTTGAGGTTGTTGTTGTTTTTCAATGCTGAGGTTGTTGTTGAATTTGTTGGTGTTTTTCAATGTTGAGGTTGTTGTTGAATTTGTTGGTGATTTTCAATGTTGAGGTTGTTGTTGTTTTTCAATGTTGAGGTTGTTGTTGAATATGTTGTTGTTTTTCAATGTTGAGGTTGTTGTTGTTTTTCAATGTTGAGGTTGTTGTTGAATTTGTTGGTGTTTTTCAATGTTGAGGTTGTTGTTGTTTTTCAATGTTGAGGTTATTGTTGAATTTGTTGGTGTTTTTCAATGTTGAGGTTGTTGTTGTTTTTCAATGTTGAGGTTGTTGTTGAATTTGTTGGTGTTTTTCAATGTTGAGTTTGTTGTTGTTTTTCAAAGTTGAGGTTGTTGTTGAATTTGTTGGTGTTTTTCAATGTTGAGGTTGTTGTTGTTTTTCAATGTTGAGGTTGTTGTTGAATTTGTTGGTGTTTTTCAATGTTGAGGTTGTTGTTGTTTTTCAATGTTGAGGTTGTTGTTGAATTTGTTAGTGTTTTTCAATGTTGAGGTTGTTGTTGAATTTGTTGGTGTTTTTCAATGCTGAGGTTGTTGTTGTTTTTCAATGTTGAGGTTGTTGATTTTGTTGGTGTTTTTCAATGTTGAATTTTTTGTTGAATTTGTTGGTGTTTTTCAATGTTGAGGTTGTTGTTTTTCAATGTTGAGGTTGTTGTTGAATTTGTTGGCGTTTTTAAAAGTTGAGGTTGTTGTTGAATTTGTTGGTGTTTTCAATGTTGAGGTTTTTGTTGAATTTGTTGGTGTTTTTCAATGTTCAGGTTGCTGTTGTTTTTCAATGTTGAGGTTGTTGTTGAATTTGATGGTGTTTTTCAATGTCGACGTTGTTGCTGAATTTGTTGGTGTTTTTCAATGTTGAGGTTGTTGTTGAATTTGTTGGTGTTTTTCAATGTTGAGGTTGTTGTTGTTTTTCAATGTTGAGGTTGTTGTTGAATTTGTTGGTGTTTTTCAATGTTGAGGTTGTTGTTGTTTTTCAATGTTGAGGTTGTTGTTGAATTTGTTGGTGTTTTTCAATGTTGAGGCTGTTGTTGAATTTGTTGGTGTTTTTCAATGTTGAGGTTGTTGTTGTTTTTCAATGTTGAGGTTATTGTTGAATTTGTTGGTGTTTTTCAATGTTGAGGTTGTTGTTGTTTTTCAATGTTGAGGTTGTTGTTGAATTTGTTGGTGTTTTTCAATGTTGAGTTTGTTGTTGTTTTTCAATGTTGAGGTTGCTGTTGAATTTGTTGGTGTTTTTCAATGTTGTGGTTGTTGCTGTTTTTCAATGTTGAGGTTGTTGTTGAATTTGTTGCTGTTTTTCAATGTTGAGGTTTTTGTTGAATTTGTTGGTGTTTTTCAATGTTGAGGTTGTTGTTGTTTTTCAATGTTGAGGTTATTGTTGAATTTGTTGGTGTTTTTCAATTTTGAGGTTGTTGTTGTTTTTCAATGTTGAGGTTGTTGTTGAATTTGTTGGTGTTTTTGAATGTTGAGGTTGTTGTTGTTTTTCAATGTTGAGGTTGTTGTTGAATTTGTTGGTGTTTTTCAGTTTCGAGGTTGTTGTTGAATTTGTTGGTGTTTTTCAATGTTGAAGTTGTTGTTGAATTTGTTGGTGTTTTTCAATGTTGAGGTTGTTGTTGTTTTTCAATGTTGAGGTTGTTGTTGAATTTGTTGGTGTTTTTCAATGTTGAGGTTGTTGTTGTTTTTCAATGCTGAGGTTGTTGTTGAATTTGTTGGTATTTTTCAATGTTGAGGTTGTTGTTGAATTTGTTGGTGTTTTTTAATGTTGAGGTTGTTGTTGTTTTTCAATGTTGAGTTTGTTGTTGAATTTGTTGGTGTTTTTCAATGTTGAGGTTGTTGTTGTTTTTCAATGTTGAGGTTGTTGTTGAATTTGTTGGTGTTTTTCAGTGTTGAGGTTATTGTTGAATTTGTTGGTGTTTTTCAATGTTGAGGTTGTTGTTGTTTTTCAATGTTGAGGTTGTTGTTGAATTTGTTGGTGTTTTTCAATGTTGAGTTTGTTGTTGTTTTTCAATGTTGAGGTTGCTTTTTAATTTGTTGGTGTTTTTCAATGTTGAGGTTGGTGTTGTATTTCAATGTTGAGGTTGTTGTTGAATTTGTTGGAGTTTTTCAATGTTGAGGTTGTTGTTGTTTTTCAATGTTGAGGTTGTTGTTGAATTTGTTGGTGTTTTTCAATGTTGAGGTTGTTGTTGAATTTGTTGGAGTTTTTCAATGTTGAGGTTGTTGTTGATTTTCAATGTTGAGGTTGTTGAATTTGTTGGTGTTTTTCAATTTCGAGATTGTTGGTGAATTTGTTGGTGTTTTTCAATGTTGAAGTTGTTGTTGAATTTGTTGGTGTTTTTCAATGTTGAGGTTGTTGTTGTTTTTCAATGTTGAGGTTGTTGTTGAATTTGTTGGTGTTTTTCAATGTTGAGGTTGTTGTTGTTTTTCAATGCTGAGATTGTTGTTGAATTTTTTGGTGCTTTTCAATGTTGAGGTTGTTGTTGAATTTGTTGGTGTTTTTCAATGTTGAGGTTGTTGCTGTTTTTCAATGTTGAGGTTGTTGTTGAATTTGTTGGTGCTTTTCAATGTTGAGGTTGTTGTTGTTTTTCAATGTTGAGGTTGTTGTTGAATTTGTTGGTGTTTTTCAATGTTGAGGTTGTTGTTGAATTTGTTGGTGTTTTTCAATGTTGAGGTTGTTGTTGTTTTTCAATGTTGAGGTTGTTGTTGTTTTTCAATGTTGAGGTTGTTGTTGAATTTGTTGGTGTTTTTCAATTTCGAGGTTGTTGTTGAATTTTTTGGTGTTTTTCAATGTTGAAGTTGTTGTTGAATTTGTTGGTGTTTTTCAATGTTGAGGTTGTTGTTGTTTTTCAATGTTGAGGTTGTTGTTGAATTTGTTGGTGTTTATCAATGTTGAGGTTGTTGTTGTTTTTCAATGCTGAGGTTGTTGTTGAATTTGTTGGTGTTTTTCAATGTTGAGGTTGTTGTTGAATTTGTTGGTGATTTTCAATGTTGAGGTTGTTGTTGTTTTTCAATGTTGAGGTTGTTGTTGAATATGTTGTTGTTTTTCAATGTTGAGGTTGTTGTTGTTTTTCAATGTTGAGGTTGTTGTTGAATTTGTTGGTGTTTTTCAATGTTGAGGTTGTTGTTGTTTTTCAATGTTGAGGTTATTGTTGAATTTGTTGGTGTTTTTCAATGTTGAGGTTGTTGTTGTTTTTCAATGTTGAGGTTGTTGTTGAATTTGTTGGTGTTTTTCAATGTTGAGTTTGTTGTTGTTTTTCAAAGTTGAGGTTGTTGTTGAATTTGTTGGTGTTTTTCAATGTTGAGGTTGTTGTTGTTTTTCAATGTTGAGGTTGTTGTTGAATTTGTTGGTGTTTTTCAATGTTGAGGTTGTTGTTGTTTTTCAATGTTGAGGTTGTTGTTGAATTTGTTAGTGTTTTTCAATGTTGAGGTTGTTGTTGAATTTGTTGGTGTTTTTCAATGCTGAGGTTGTTGTTGTTTTTCAATGTTGAGGTTGTTGATTTTGTTGGTGTTTTTCAATGTTGAATTTTTTGTTGAATTTGTTGGTGTTTTTCAATGTTGAGGTTGTTGTTTTTCAATGTTGAGGTTGTTGTTGAATTTGTTGGCGTTTTTAAAAGTTGAGGTTGTTGTTGAATTTGTTGGTGTTTTCAATGTTGAGGTTTTTGTTGAATTTGTTGGTGTTTTTCAATGTTCAGGTTGCTGTTGTTTTTCAATGTTGAGGTTGTTGTTGAATTTGATGGTGTTTTTCAATGTCGACGTTGTTGCTGAATTTGTTGGTGTTTTTCAATGTTGAGGTTGTTGTTGAATTTGTTGGTGTTTTTCAATGTTGAGGTTGTTGTTGTTTTTCAATGTTGAGGTTGTTGTTGAATTTGTTGGTGTTTTTCAATGTTGAGGTTGTTGTTGTTTTTCAATGTTGAGGTTGTTGTTGAATTTGTTGGTGTTTTTCAATGTTGAGGCTGTTGTTGAATTTGTTGGTGTTTTTCAATGTTGAGGTTGTTGTTGTTTTTCAATGTTGAGGTTATTGTTGAATTTGTTGGTGTTTTTCAATGTTGAGGTTGTTGTTGTTTTTCAATGTTGAGGTTGTTGTTGAATTTGTTGGTGTTTTTCAATGTTGAGTTTGTTGTTGTTTTTCAATGTTGAGGTTGCTGTTGAATTTGTTGGTGTTTTTCAATGTTGTGGTTGTTGCTGTTTTTCAATGTTGAGGTTGTTGTTGAATTTGTTGCTGTTTTTCAATGTTGAGGTTTTTGTTGAATTTGTTGGTGTTTTTCAATGTTGAGGTTGTTGTTGTTTTTCAATGTTGAGGTTATTGTTGAATTTGTTGGTGTTTTTCAATTTTGAGGTTGTTGTTGTTTTTCAATGTTGAGGTTGTTGTTGAATTTGTTGGTGTTTTTGAATGTTGAGGTTGTTGTTGTTTTTCAATGTTGAGGTTGTTGTTGAATTTGTTGGTGTTTTTCAGTTTCGAGGTTGTTGTTGAATTTGTTGGTGTTTTTCAATGTTGAAGTTGTTGTTGAATTTGTTGGTGTTTTTCAATGTTGAGGTTGTTGTTGTTTTTCAATGTTGAGGTTGTTGTTGAATTTGTTGGTGTTTTTCAATGTTGAGGTTGTTGTTGTTTTTCAATGCTGAGGTTGTTGTTGAATTTGTTGGTATTTTTCAATGTTGAGGTTGTTGTTGAATTTGTTGGTGTTTTTTAATGTTGAGGTTGTTGTTGTTTTTCAATGTTGAGTTTGTTGTTGAATTTGTTGGTGTTTTTCAATGTTGAGGTTGTTGTTGTTTTTCAATGTTGAGGTTGTTGTTGAATTTGTTGGTGTTTTTCAGTGTTGAGGTTATTGTTGAATTTGTTGGTGTTTTTCAATGTTGAGGTTGTTGTTGTTTTTCAATGTTGAGGTTGTTGTTGAATTTGTTGGTGTTTTTCAATGTTGAGTTTGTTGTTGTTTTTCAATGTTGAGGTTGCTTTTTAATTTGTTGGTGTTTTTCAATGTTGAGGTTGGTGTTGTATTTCAATGTTGAGGTTGTTGTTGAATTTGTTGGAGTTTTTCAATGTTGAGGTTGTTGTTGTTTTTCAATGTTGAGGTTGTTGTTGAATTTGTTGGTGTTTTTCAATGTTGAGGTTGTTGTTGAATTTGTTGGAGTTTTTCAATGTTGAGGTTGTTGTTGATTTTCAATGTTGAGGTTGTTGAATTTGTTGGTGTTTTTCAATTTCGAGATTGTTGGTGAATTTGTTGGTGTTTTTCAATGTTGAAGTTGTTGTTGAATTTGTTGGTGTTTTTCAATGTTGAGGTTGTTGTTGTTTTTCAATGTTGAGGTTGTTGTTGAATTTGTTGGTGTTTTTCAATGTTGAGGTTGTTGTTGTTTTTCAATGCTGAGATTGTTGTTGAATTTTTTGGTGCTTTTCAATGTTGAGGTTGTTGTTGAATTTGTTGGTGTTTTTCAATGTTGAGGTTGTTGCTGTTTTTCAATGTTGAGGTTGTTGTTGAATTTGTTGGTGCTTTTCAATGTTGAGGTTGTTGTTGTTTTTCAATGTTGAGGTTGTTGTTGAATTTGTTGGTGTTTTTCAATGTTGAGGTTGTTGTTGTTTTTCAATGTTGAGGTTGTTGTTGAATTTGTTGGTGTTTTTCAATTTCGAGGTTGTTGTTGAATTTTTTGGTGTTTTTCAATGTTGAAGTTGTTGTTGAATTTGTTGGTGTTTTTCAATGTTGAGGTTGTTGTTGTTTTTCAATGTTGAGGTTGTTGTTGAATTTGTTGGTGTTTTTCAATGTTCAGGTTGTTGTTGTTTTTCAATGCTGAGGTTGTTGTTGAATTTGTTGGTGTTTTTCAATGTTGAGGTTGTTGTTGTTTTTCAATGTTGAGGTTGTTGTTGAATTTGTTGTTGTTTTTCAATGTTGAGGTTGTTGTTGAATTTGTTGGTGTTTTTCAATGTTGAGGTTGTTGTTGTTTTTCAATGCTGAGGTTGTTGTTGAAGTTGTTGGTGTTTTTCAATGTTGAGGTTGTTGTTGAATTTGTTGGTGTTTTTCAATGTTGAGGTTGTTGTTGTTTTTCAATGTTGAGGTTGTTGTTGTTTTTCAATGTTGAGGTTGTTGTTGAATTTGTTGGTGTTTTTCAATTTCGAGGTTGTTGTTGAATTTTTTGGTGATTTTCAATGTTGAAGTTGTTGTTGAATTTGTTGGTGTTTTTCAATGTTGAGGTTGTTGTTGTTTTTCAATGTTGAGGTTGTTGTTGAATTTGTTGGTGTTTATCAATGTTGAGGTTGTTGTTGTTTTTCAATGCTGAGGTTGTTGTTGTATTTGTTGGTGTTTTTCAATGTTGAGGTTGTTGTTGAATTTGTTGGTGATTTTCAATGTTGAGGTTGTTGTTGTTTTTCAATGTTGAGGTTGTTGTTGAATATGTTGTTGTTTTTCAATGTTGAGGTTGTTGTTGTTTTTCAATGTTGAGGTTGTTGTTGAATTTGTTGGTGTTTTTCAATGTTGAGGTTGTTGTTGTTTTTCAATTTTGAGGTTATTGTTGAATTTGTTGGTGTTTTTCAATGTTGAGGTTGTTGTTGTTTTTCAATGTTGAGGTTGTTGTTGAATTTGTTGGTGTTTTTCAATGTTGAGGTTGTTGTTGAATTTGTTGGTGTTTTTCAATGTTGAGGTTGTTGTTGTTTTTCAATGTTGAGGTTATTGTTGAATTTGTTGGTGTTTTTCAATGTTGAGGTTGTTGTTGTTTTTCAATGTTGAGGTTGTTGTTGAATTTGTTGGTGTTTTTCAATGTTGAGTTTGTTGTTGTTTTTCAATGTTGAGGTTGATGTTGAATTTGTTGGTGTTTTTCAATGTTGAGGTTGTTGCTGTTTTTCAATGTTGAGGTTGTTGTTGAATTTGTTGCTGTTTTTCAATGTTGAGGTTTTTGTTGAATTTGTTGGTGTTTTTCAATGTTGAGGTTGTTGTTGTTTTTCAATGTTGAGGTTATTGTTGAATTTGTTGGTGTTTTTCAATTTTGAGGTTGTTGTTGTTTTTCAATGTTGAGGTTGTTGTTGAATTTGTTGGTGTTTTTCAATGTTGAGGTTGTTGTTGTTTTTCAATGTTGAGGTTGTTGTTGAATTTGTTGGTGTTTTTCAGTTTCGAGGTTGTTGTTGAATTTGTTGGTGTTTTTCAATGTTGAAGTTGTTGTTGAATTTGTTGGTGTTTTTCAATGTTGAGGTTGTTGTTGTTTTTCAATGTTGAGGTTGTTGTTGAATTTGTTGGTGTTTTTCAATGTTGAGGTTGTTGTTGTTTTTCAATGCTGAGGTTGTTGTTGAATTTGTTGGTATTTTTCAATGTTGAGGTTGTTGTTGAATTTGTTGGTGTTTTTTAATGTTGAGGTTGTTGTTGTTTTTCAATGTTGAGGTTGTTGTTGAATTTGTTGGTGTTTTTCAATTTTGAGGTTGTTGTTGTTTTTCAATGTTGAGGTTGTTGTTGAATTTGTTGGTGTTTTTCAATGTTGAGGTTGTTGTTGTTTTTCAATGTTGAGGTTGTTGTTGAATTTGCTGTTGTTTTTCAGTTTCGAGGTTGTTGTTGAATTTGTTGGTGTTTTTCAATGTTGAAGTTGTTGTTGAATTTGTTGGTGTTTTTCAATGTTGAGGTTGTTGTTGTTTTTCAATGTTGAGGTTGTTGTTGAATTTGTTGGTGTTTTTCAATGTTGAGGTTGTTGTTGTTTTTCAATGCTGAGGTTGTTGTTGAATTTGTTGGTATTTTTCAATGTTGAGGTTGTTGTTGAATTTGTTGGTGTTTTTTAATGTTGAGTTTGTTGTTGTTTTTCAATGTTGAGGTTGTTGTTGAATTTGTTGGTGTTTTTCAATGTTGAGGTTGTTGTTGTTTTTCAATGCTGAGGTTGTTGTTGAAGTTGTTGGTGTTTTTCAATGTTGAGGTTGTTGTTGAATTTGTTGGTGTTTTTCAATGTTGAGGTTGTTGTTGTTTTTCAAAGTTGAGGTTGTTGTTGTTTTTCAATGTTGAGGTTGTTGTTGAATTTGTTGGTGTTTTTCAATTTCGAGGTTGTTGTTGAATTTTTTGGTGTTTTTCAATGTTGAAGTTGTTGTTGAATTTGTTGGTGTTTTTCAATGTTGAGGTTGTTGTTGTTTTTCAATGTTGAGGTTGTTGTTGAATTTGTTGGTGTTTATCAATGTTGAGGTTGTTGTTGTTTTTCAATGCTGAGGTTGTTGTTGTATTTGTTGGTGTTTTTCAATGTTGAGGTTGTTGTTGAATTTGTTGGTGATTTTCAATGTTGAGGTTGTTGTTGTTTTTCAATGTTGAGGTTGTTGTTGAATATGTTGTTGTTTTTCAATGTTGAGGTTGTTGTTGTTTTTCAATGTTGAGGTTGTTGTTGAATTTGTTGGTGTTTTTCAATGTTGAGGTTGTTGTTGTTTTTCAATTTTGAGGTTATTGTTGAATTTGTTGGTGTTTTTCAATGTTGAGGTTGTTGTTGTTTTTCAATGTTGAGGTTGTTGTTGAATTTGTTGGTGTTTTTCAATGTTGAGGTTGTTGTTGAATTTGTTGGTGTTTTTCAATGTTGAGGTTGTTGTTGTTTTTCAATGTTGAGGTTATTGTTGAATTTGTTGGTGTTTTTCAATGTTGAGGTTGTTGTTGTTTTTCAATGTTGAGGTTGTTGTTGAATTTGTTGGTGTTTTTCAATGTTGAGTTTGTTGTTGTTTTTCAATGTTGAGGTTGATGTTGAATTTGTTGGTGTTTTTCAATGTTGAGGTTGTTGCTGTTTTTCAAAGTTGAGGTTGTTGTTGAATTTGTTGCTGTTTTTCAATGTTGAGGTTTTTGTTGAATTTGTTGGTGTTTTTCAATGTTGAGGTTGTTGTTGTTTTTCAATGTTGAGGTTGTTGTTGAATTTGTTGGTGTTTTTCAATTTTGAGGTAGTTGTTGTTTTTCAATGTTGAGGTTGTTGTTGAATTTGTTGGTGTTTTTCAATGTTGAGGTTGTTGTTGTTTTTCAATGTTGAGGTTGTTGTTGAATTTGTTGGTGTTTTTCAGTTTCGAGGTTGTTGTTGAATTTGTTGGTGTTTTTCAATGTTGAAGTTGTTGTTGAATTTGTTGGTGTTTTTCAATGTTGAGGTTGTTGTTGTTTTTCAATGTTGAGGTTGTTGTTGAATTTGTTGGTGTTTTTCAATGTTGAGGTTGTTGTTGTTTTTCAATGCTGAGGTTGTTGTTGAATTTGTTGGTATTTTTCAATCTTGAGGTTGTTGTTGAATTTGTTGGTGTTTTTTAATGTTGAGGTTGTTGTTGTTTTTCAATGTTGAGGTTGTTGTTGAATTTGTTGGTGTTTTTCAATTTTGAGGTTGTTGTTGTTTTTCAATGTTGAGGTTGTTGTTGAATTTGTTGGTGTTTTTCAATGTTGAGGTTGTTGTTGTTTTTCAATGTTGAGGTTGTTGTTGAATTTGTTGGTGTTTTTCAGTTTCGAGGTTGTTGTTGAATTTGTTGGTGTTTTTCAATGTTGAAGTTGTTGTTGAATTTGTTGGTGTTTTTCAATGTTGAGGTTGTTGTTGTTTTTCAATGTTGAGGTTGTTGTTGAATTTGTTGGTGTTTTTCAATGTTGAGGTTGTTGTTGTTTTTCAATGCTGAGGTTGTTGTTGAATTTGTTGGTATTTTTCAATGTTGAGGTTGTTGTTGAATTTGTTGGTGTTTTTTAATGTTGAGTTTGTTGTTGTTTTTCAATGTTGAGGTTGTTGTTGAATTTGTTGGTGTTTTTCAATGTTGAGGTTGTTGTTGTTTTTCAATGTTGAGGTTGTTGTTGAATTTGTTGGTGTTTTTCAATGTTGAGGTTGTTGTTGAATTTGTTGGTGTTTTTCAATGTTGAGGTTGTTGTTGTTTTTCAATGTTGAGGTTATTGTTGAATTTGTTGGTGTTTTTCAATGTTGAGGTTGTTGTTGTTTTTCAATGTTGAGGTTGTTGTTGAATTTGTTGGTGTTTTTCAATGTTGAGTTTGTTGTTGCTTTTCAATGTTGAGGTTGCTTTTTAATTTGTTGGTGTTTTTCAATGTTGAGGTTGTTGTTGTTTTTCAATGTTGAGGTTGTTGTTGAATTTGTTGGAGTTTTTCAATGTTGAGGTTGTTGTTGTTTTTCAATGTTGAGGTTGTTGTTGAATTTGTTGGTGTTTTTCAATGTTGAGGTTGTTGTTGAATTTGTTGGTGTTTTTCAATGTTGAGGTTGTTGTTGAGTTTCAATGTTGAGGTTGTTGAATTTGTTGGTGTTTTTCAATTTCGAGATTGTTGGTGAATTTGTTGGTGTTTTTCAATGTTGAAGTTGTTGTTGAATTTGTTGGTGTTTTTCAATGTTGAGGTTGTTGTTGTTTTTCAATGTTGAGGTTGTTGTTGAATTTGTTGGTGTTTTTCAATGTTGAGGTTGTTGTTGTTTTTCAATGCTGAGGTTGTTGTTGAATTTTTTGGTGCTTTTCAATGTTGAGGTTGTTGTTGAATTTGTTGGTGTTTTTCAATGTTGAGGTTGTTGCTGTTTTTCAATGTTGAGGTTGTTGTTGAATTTGTTGGTGCTTTTCAATGTTGAGGTTGTTGTTGTTTTTCAATGTTGAGGTTGTTGTTGAATTTGTTGGTGTTTTTCAATGTTGAGGTTGTTGTTGTTTTTCAATGTTGAGGTTGTTGTTGAATTTGTTGGTGTTTTTCAATTTCGAGGTTGTTGTTGAATTTTTTGGTGTTTTTCAATGTTGAAGTTGTTGTTGAATTTGTTGGTGTTTTTCAATGTTGAGGTTGTTGTTGTTTTTCAATGTTGAGGTTGTTGTTGAATTTGTTGGTGTTTTTCAATGTTCAGGTTGTTGTTGTTTTTCAATGTTGAGGTTGTTGTTGAATTTGTTGTTGTTTTTCAATGTTGAGGTTGTTGTTGAATTTGTTGGTGTTTTTCAATGTTGAGGTTGTTGTTGTTTTTCAATGCTGAGGTTGTTGTTGAATTTGTTGGTGTTTTTCAATGTTGAGGTTGTTGTTGAATTTGTTGTTGTTTTTCAATGTTGAGGTTGTTGTTGTTTTTCAATGTTGAGGTTGTTGTTGTTTTTCAATGTTGAGGTTGTTGTTGAATTTGTTGGTGTTTTTCAATTTCGAGGTTGTTGTTGTTTTTCAATGTTGAGGTTGTTGTTGAATTTGTTGGTGTTTATCAATGTTGAGGTTGTTGTTGTTTTTCAATGCTGAGGTTGTTGTTGAATTTGTTGGTGTTTTTCAATGTTGAGGTTGTTGTTGAATTTGTTGGTGATTTTCACTGTTGAGGTTGTTGTTGTTTTTCAATGTTGAGGTTGTTGTTGAATATGTTGTTGTTTTTCAATGTTGAGGTTGTTGTTGTTTTTCAATGTTGAGGTTGTTGTTGAATTTGTTGGTGTTTTTCAATGTTGAGGTTGTTGTTGTTTTTCAATGTTGAGGTTATTGTTGAATTTCTTGGTGTTTTTCAATGTTGAGGTTGTTGTTGTTTTTCAATGTTGAGGTTGTTGTTGAATTTGTTGGTGTTTTTCAATGTTGAGTTTGTTGTTGTTTTTCAAAGTTGAGGTTGTTGTTGAATTTGTTGGTGTTTTTCAATGTTGAGGTTGTTGTTGTTTTTCAATGTTCAGGTTGTTGTTGAATTTGTTGGTGTTTTTCAATGTTGAGGTTGTGTTGTTTTTCAATGTTGAGGTTGTTGTTGAATTTGTTAGTGTTTTTCAATGTTGAGGTTGTTGTTGAATTTGTTGGTGTTTTTCAATGTTGAGGTAGTTGTTGTTTTTCAATGTTGAGGTTGTTGATTTTGTTGGTGTTTTTCAATGTTGAATTTTTTGTTGAATTTGTTGGTGTTTTTCAATGTTGAGTTTGTTGTTGCTTTTCAATGTTGAGGTTGCTTTTTAATTTGTTGGTGTTTTTCAATGTTGAGGTTGTTGTTGTTTTTCAATGTTGAGGTTGTTGTTGAATTTGTTGGTGTTTTTCAATGTTGAGTTTGTTGTTGCTTTTCAATGTTGAGGTTGCTTTTTAATTTGTTGGTGTTTTTCAATGTTGAGGTTGTTGTTGTTTTTCAATGTTGAGGTTGTTGTTGAATTTGTTGGAGTTTTTCAATGTTGAGGTTGTTGTTGTTTTTCAATGTTGAGGTTGTTGTTGAATTTGTTGGTGTTTTTCAATGTTGAGGTTGTTGTTGAATTTGTTGGTGTTTTTCAATGTTGAGGTTGTTGTTGATTTTCAATGTTGAGGTTGTTGAATTTGTTGGTGTTTTTCAATTTCGAGATTGTTGGTGAATTTGTTGGTGTTTTTCAATGTTGAAGTTGTTGTTGAATTTGTTGGTGTTTTTCAATGTTGAGGTTGTTGTTGTTTTTCAATGTTGAGGTTGTTGTTGAATTTGTTGGTGTTTTTCAATGTTGAGGTTGTTGTTGTTTTTGAATGCTGAGGTTGTTGTTGAATTTTTTGGTGCTTTTCAATGTTGAGGTTGTTGTTGAATTTGTTGGTGTTTTTCAATGTTGAGGTTGTTGCTGTTTTTCAATGTTGAGGTTGTTGTTGAATTTGTTGGTGCTTTTCAATGTTGAGGTTGTTGTTGTTTTTCAATGTTGAGGTTGTTGTTGAATTTGTTGGTGTTTTTCAATGTTGAGGTTGTTGTTGTTTTTCAATGTTGAGGTTGTTGTTGAATTTGTTGGTGTTTTTCAATTTCGAGGTTGTTGTTGAATTTTTTGGTGTTTTTCAATGTTGAAGTTGTTGTTGAATTTGTTGGTGTTTTTCAATGTTGAGGTTGTTGTTGTTTTTCAATGTTGAGGTTGTTGTTGAATTTGTTGGTGTTTTTCAATGTTCAGGTTGTTGTTGTTTTTCAATGTTGAGGTTGTTGTTGAATTTGTTGTTGTTTTTCAATGTTGAGGTTGTTGTTGAATTTGTTGGTGTTTTTCAATGTTGAGGTTGTTGTTGTTTTTCAATGCTGAGGTTGTTGTTGAATTTGTTGGTGTTTTTCAATGTTGAGGTTGTTGTTGAATTTGTTGGTGTTTTTCAATGTTGAGGTTGTTGTTGTTTTTCAATGTTGAGGTTGTTGTTGTTTTTCAATGTTGAGGTTGTTGTTGAATTTGTTGGTGTTTTTCAATTTCGAGGTTGTTGTTGTTTTTCAATGTTGAGGTTGTTGTTGAATTTGTTGGTGTTTATCAATGTTGAGGTTGTTGTTGTTTTTCAATGCTGAGGTTGTTGTTGAATTTGTTGGTGTTTTTCAATGTTGAGGTTGTTGTTGAATTTGTTGGTGATTTTCACTGTTGAGGTTGTTGTTGTTTTTCAATGTTGAGGTTGTTGTTGAATATGTTTTTGTTTTTCAATGTTGAGGTTGTTGTTGTTTTTCAATGTTGAGGTTGTTGTTGAATTTGTTGGTGTTTTTCAATGTTGAGGTTGTTGTTGTTTTTCAATGTTGAGGTTATTGTTGAATTTGTTGGTGTTTTTCAATGTTGAGGTTGTTGTTGTTTTTCAATGTTGAGGTTGTTGTTGAATTTGTTGGTGTTTTTCAATGTTGAGTTTGTTGTTGTTTTTCAAAGTTGAGGTTGTTGTTGAAATTGTTGGTGTTTTTCAATGTTGAGGTTGTTGTTGTTTTTCAATGTTGAGGTTGTTGTTGAATTTGTTGGTGTTTTTCAATGTTGAGGTTGTGTTGTTTTTCAATGTTGAGGTTGTTGTTGAATTTGTTAGTGTTTTTCAATGTTGAGGTTGTTGTTGAATTTGTTGGTGTTTTTCAATGTTGAGGTAGTTGTTGTTTTTCAATGTTGAGGTTGTTGATTTTGTTGGTGTTTTTCAATGTTGAATTTTTTGTTGAATTTGTTGGTGTTTTTCAATGTTGAGTTTGTTGTTGCTTTTCAATGTTGAGGTTGCTTTTTAATTTGTTGGTGTTTTTCAATGTTGAGGTTGTTGTTGTTTTTCAATGTTGAGGTTGTTGTTGAATTTGTTGGTGTTTTTCAATGTTGAGTTTGTTGTTGCTTTTCAATGTTGAGGTTGCTTTTTAATTTGTTGGTGTTTTTCAATGTTGAGGTTGTTGTTGTTTTTCAATGTTGAGGTTGTTGTTGAATTTGTTGGAGTTTTTCAATGTTGAGGTTGTTGTTGTTTTTCAATGTTGAGGTTGTTGTTGAATTTGTTGGTGTTTTTCAATGTTGAGGTTGTTGTTGAATTTGTTGGTGTTTTTCAATGTTGAGGTTGTTGTTGATTTTCAATGTTGAGGTTGTTGAATTTGTTGGTGTTTTTCAATTTCGAGATTGTTGGTGAATTTGTTGGTGTTTTTCAATGTTGAAGTTGTTGTTGAATTTGTTGGTGTTTTTCAATGTTGAGGTTGTTGTTGTTTTTCAATGTTGAGGTTGTTGTTGAATTTGTTGGTGTTTTTCAATGTTGAGGTTGTTGTTGTTTTTCAATGCTGAGGTTGTTGTTGAATTTTTTGGTGCTTTTCAATGTTGAGGTTGTTGTTGAATTTGTTGGTGTTTTTCAATGTTGAGGTTGTTGCTGTTTTTCAATGTTGAGGTTGTTGTTGAATTTGTTGGTGCTTTTCAATGTTGAGGTTGTTGTTGTTTTTCAATGTTGAGGTTGTTGTTGAATTTGTTGGTGTTTTTCAATGTTGAGGTTGTTGTTGTTTTTCAATGTTGAGGTTGTTGTTGAATTTGTTGGTGTTTTTCAATTTCGAGGTTGTTGTTGAATTTTTTGGTGTTTTTCAATGTTGAAGTTGTTGTTGAATTTGTTGGTGTTTTTCAATGTTGAGGTTGTTGTTGTTTTTCAATGTTGAGGTTGTTGTTGAATTTGTTGGTGTTTTTCAATGTTCAGGTTGTTGTTGTTTTTCAATGTTGAGGTTGTTGTTGAATTTGTTGTTGTTTTTCAATGTTGAGGTTGTTGTTGAATTTGTTGGTGTTTTTCAATGTTGAGGTTGTTGTTGTTTTTCAATGCTGAGGTTGTTGTTGAATTTGTTGGTGTTTTTCAATGTTGAGGTTGTTGTTGAATTTGTTGGTGTTTTTCAATGTTGAGGTTGTTGTTGTTTTTCAATGTTGAGGTTGTTGTTGTTTTTCAATGTTGAGGTTGTTGTTGAATTTGTTGGTGTTTTTCAATTTCGAGGTTGTTGTTGTTTTTCAATGTTGAGGTTGTTGTTGAATTTGTTGGTGTTTATCAATGTTGAGGTTGTTGTTGTTTTTCAATGCTGAGGTTGTTGTTGAATTTGTTGGTGTTTTTCAATGTTGAGGTTGTTGTTGAATTTGTTGGTGATTTTCACTGTTGAGGTTGTTGTTGTTTTTCAATGTTGAGGTTGTTGTTGAATATGTTTTTGTTTTTCAATGTTGAGGTTGTTGTTGTTTTTCAATGTTGAGGTTGTTGTTGAATTTGTTGGTGTTTTTCAATGTTGAGGTTGTTGTTGTTTTTCAATGTTGAGGTTATTGTTGAATTTGTTGGTGTTTTTCAATGTTGAGGTTGTTGTTGTTTTTCAATGTTGAGGTTGTTGTTGAATTTGTTGGTGTTTTTCAATGTTGAGTTTGTTGTTGTTTTTCAAAGTTGAGGTTGTTGTTGAAATTGTTGGTGTTTTTCAATGTTGAGGTTGTTGTTGTTTTTCAATGTTGAGGTTGTTGTTGAATTTGTTGGTGTTTTTCAATGTTGAGGTTGTTGTTGTTTTTCAATGTTGAGGTTGTTGTTGAATTTGTTAGTGTTTTTCAATGTTGAGGTTGTTGTTGAATTTGTTGGTGTTTTTCAATGTTGAGGTAGTTGTTGTTTTTCAATGTTGAGGTTGTTGATTTTGTTGGTGTTTTTCAATGTTGAATTTTTTGTTGAATTTGTTGGTGTTTTTCAATGTTGAGGTTGTTGTTTTTCAATGTTGAGGTTGTTGTTGAATTTGTTGGCGTTTTTAAAAGTTGAGGTTGTTGTTGAATTTGTTGGTGTTTTCAATGTTGAGGTTTTTGTTGAATTTGTTGGTGTTTTTCAATGTTCAGGTTGCTGTTGTTTTTCAATGTTGAGGTTGTTGTTGAATTTGATGGTGTTTTTCAATGTCGAAATTGTTGCTGAATTTGTTGGTGTTTTTCAATGTTGAGGTTGTTGTTGAATTTGTTGGTGTTTTTCAATGTTGAGGTTGTTGTTGTTTTTCAATGTTGAGGTTGTTGTTGAATTTGTTGGTGTTTTTCAATGTTGAGGTTGTTGTTGTTTTTCAATGTTGAGGTTGTTGTTGAATTTGTTGGTGTTTTTCAATGTTGAGGTTGTTGTTGAATTTGTTGGTGTTTTTCAATGTTGAGGTTGTTGTTGTTTTTCAATTTTGAGGTTATTGTTGAATTTGTTGGTGTTTTTCAATGTTGAGGTTGTTGTTGTTTTTCAATGTTGAGGTTGTTGAATTTGTTGGTGTTTTTCAATTTCGAGATTGTTGGTGAATTTGTTGGTGTTTTTCAATGTTGAAGTTGTTGTTGAATTTGTTGGTGTTTTTCAATGTTGAGGTTGTTGTTGATTTTCAATGTTGAGGTTGTTGAATTTGTTGGTGTTTTTCAATTTCGAGATTGTTGGTGAATTTGTTGGTGTTTTTCAATGTTGAAGTTGTTGTTGAATTTGTTGGTGTTTTTCAATGTTGAGGTTGTTGTTGTTTTTCAATGTTGAGGTTGTTGTTGAATTTGTTGGTGTTTTTCAATGTTGAGGTTGTTGTTGTTTTTCAATGCTGAGGTTGTTGTTGAATTTTTTGGTGCTTTTCAATGTTGAGGTTGTTGTTGAATTTGTTGGTGTTTTTCAATGTTGAGGTTGCTGCTGTTTTTCAATGTTGAGGTTGTTGTTGAATTTGTTGGTGCTTTTCAATGTTGAGGTTGTTGTTGTTTTTCAATGTTGAGGTTGTTGTTGAATTTGTTGGTGTTTTTCAATGTTGAGGTTGTTGTTGTTTTTCAATGTTGAGGTTGTTGTTGAATTTGTTGGTGTTTTTCAATTTCGAGGTTGTTGTTGAATTTTTTGGTGTTTTTCAATGTTGAAGTTGTTGTTGAATTTGTTGGTGTTTTTCAATGTTGAGGTTGTTGTTGTTTTTCAATGTTGAGGTTGTTGTTGAATTTGTTGGTGTTTTTCAATGTTCAGGTTGTTGTTGTTTTTCAATGTTGAGGTTGTTGTTGAATTTGTTGTTGTTTTTCAATGTTGAGGTTGTTGTTGAATTTGTTGGTGTTTTTCAATGTTGAGGTTGTTGTTGTTTTTCAATGCTGAGGTTGTTGTTGAATTTGTTGGTGTTTTTCAATGTTGAGGTTGTTGTTGAATTTGTTGGTGTTTTTCAATGTTGAGGTTGTTGTTGTTTTTCAATGTTGAGGTTGTTGTTGTTTTTCAATGTTGAGGTTGTTGTTGAATTTGTTGGTGTTTTTCAATTTCGAGGTTGTTGTTGTTTTTCAATGTTGAGGTTGTTGTTGAATTTGTTGGTGTTTATCAATGTTGAGGTTGTTGTTGTTTTTCAATGCTGAGGTTGTTGTTGAATTTGTTGGTGTTTTTCAATGTTGAGGTTGTTGTTGAATTTGTTGGTGATTTTCACTGTTGAGGTTGTTGTTGTTTTTCAATGTTGAGGTTGTTGTTGAATATGTTTTTGTTTTTCAATGTTGAGGTTGTTGTTGTTTTTCAATGTTGAGGTTGTTGTTGAATTTGTTGGTGTTTTTCAATGTTGAGGTTGTTGTTGTTTTTCAATGTTGAGGTTATTGTTGAATTTGTTGGTGTTTTTCAATGTTGAGGTTGTTGTTGTTTTTCAATGTTGAGGTTGTTGTTGAATTTGTTGGTGTTTTTCAATGTTGAGTTTGTTGTTGTTTTTCAAAGTTGAGGTTGTTGTTGAAATTGTTGGTGTTTTTCAATGTTGAGGTTGTTGTTGTTTTTCAATGTTGAGGTTGTTGTTGAATTTGATGGTGTTTTTCAATGTTGAGGTTGTTGTTGTTTTTCAATGTTGAGGTTGTTGTTGAATTTGTTAGTGTTTTTCAATGTTGAGGTTGTTGTTGAATTTGTTGGTGTTTTTCAATGTTGAGGTAGTTGTTGTTTTTCAATGTTGAGGTTGTTGATTTTGTTGGTGTTTTTCAATGTTGAATTTTTTGTTGAATTTGTTGGTGTTTTTCAATGTTGAGGTTGTTGTTTTTCAATGTTGAGGTTGTTGTTGAATTTGTTGGCGTTTTTAAAAGTTGAGGTTGTTGTTGAATTTGTTGGTGTTTTCAATGTTGAGGTTTTTGTTGAATTTGTTGGTGTTTTTCAATGTTCAGGTTGCTGTTGTTTTTCAATGTTGAGGTTGTTGTTGAATTTGATGGTGTTTTTCAATGTCGAAATTGTTGCTGAATTTGTTGGTGTTTTTCAATGTTGAGGTTGTTGTTGAATTTGTTGGTGTTTTTCAATGTTGAGGTTGTTGTTGTTTTTCAATGTTGAGGTTGTTGTTGAATTTGTTGGTGTTTTTCAATGTTGAGGTTGTTGTTGTTTTTCAATGTTGAGGTTGTTGTTGAATTTGTTGGTGTTTTTCAATGTTGAGGTTGTTGTTGAATTTGTTGGTGTTTTTCAATGTTGAGGTTGTTGTTGTTTTTCAATTTTGAGGTTATTGTTGAATTTGTTGGTGTTTTTCAATGTTGAGGTTGTTGTTGTTTTTCAATGTTGAGGTTGTTGAATTTGTTGGTGTTTTTCAATTTCGAGATTGTTGGTGAATTTGTTGGTGTTTTTCAATGTTGAAGTTGTTGTTGAATTTGTTGGTGTTTTTCAATGTTGAGGTTGTTGTTGTTTTTCAATGTTGAGGTTGTTGTTGAATTTGTTGGTGTTTTTCAATGTTGAGGTTGTTGTTGTTTTTCTATGCTGAGGTTGTTGTTGAATTTTTTGGTGCTTTTCAATGTTGAGGTTGTTGTTGAATTTGTTGGTGTTTTTCAATGTTGAGGTTGTTGCTGTTTTTCAATGTTGAGGTTGTTGTTGAATTTGTTGGTGCTTTTCAATGTTGAGGTTGTTGTTGTTTTTCAATGTTGAGGTTGTTGTTGAATTTGTTGGTGTTTTTCAATGTTGAGGTTGTTGTTGTTTTTCAATGTTGAGGTTGTTGTTGAATTTGTTGGTGTTTTTCAATTTCGAGGTTGTTGTTGAATTTTTTGGTGTTTTTCAATGTCGAAGTTGTTGTTGAATTTGTTGGTGTTTTTCAATGTTGAGGTTGTTGTTGTTTTTCAATGTTGAGGTTGTTGTTGAATTTGTTGGTGTTTTTCAATGTTCAGGTTGTTGTTGTTTTTCAATGCTGAGGTTGTTGTTGAATTTGTTGGTGTTTTTCAATGTTGAGGTTGTTGTTGTTTTTCAATGTTGAGGTTGTTGTTGAATTTGTTGCTGTTTTTCAATGTTGAGGTTGTTGTTGAATTTGTTGGTGTTTTTCAATGTTGAGGTTGTTGTTGTTTTTCAATGCTGAGGTTGTTGTTGAATTTGTTGGTGTTTTTCAATGTTGAGGTTGTTGTTGAATTTGTTGGTGTTTTTCAATGTTGAGGTTGTTGTTGTTTTTCAATGTTGAGGTTGTTGTTGTTTTTCAATGTTGAGGTTGTTGTTGAATTTGTTGGTGTTTTTCAATTTCGAGGTTGTTGTTGAATTTTTTGGTGTTTTTCAATGTTGAAGTTGTTGTTGAATTTGTTGGTGTTTTTCAATGTTGAGGTTGTTGTTGTTTTTCAATGTTGAGGTTGTTGTTGAATTTGTTGGTGTTTATCAATGTTGAGGTTGTTGTTGTTTTTCAATGCTGAGGATGTTGTTGAATTTGTTGGTGTTTTTCAATGTTGAGGTTGTTGTTGAATTTGTTGGTGATTTTCAATGTTGAGGTTGTTGTTGTTTTTCAATGTTGAGGTTGTTGTTGAATATGTTGTTGTTTTTCAATGTTGAGGTTGTTGTTGTTTTTCAATGTTTTAGGTTGTTGTTGAATTTGTTGGTGTTTTTCAATGTTGAGGTTGTTGTTGTTTTTCAATGTTGAGGTTATTGTTGAATTTGTTGGTGTTTTTCAATGTTGAGGTTGTTGTTGTTTTTCAATGTTGAGGTTGTTGTTGAATTTGTTGGTGTTTTTCAATGTTGAGTTTGTTGTTGTTTTTCAAAGTTGAGGTTGTTGTTGAATCTGTTGGTGTTTTTCAATGTTGAGGTTGTTGTTGTTTTTCAATGTTGAGGTTGTTGTTGAATTTGTTGGTGTTTTTCAATGTTGAGGTTGTTGTTGTTTTTCAATGTTGAGGTTGTTGTTGAATTTGTTAGTGTTTTTCAATGTTGAGGTTGTTGTTGAATTTGTTGGTGTTTTTCAATGTTGAGGTTGTTGTTGTTTTTCAATGTTGAATTTTTTGTTGAATTTGTTGGTGTTTTTCAATGTTGAGGTTGTTGTTTTTCAATGTTGAGGTTGTTGTTGAATTTGTTGGCGTTTTTAAAAGTTGAGTTGTTGTTGAATTTGTTGGTGTTTTCAATGTTGAGGTTTTTGTTGAATTTGTTGGTGTTTTTCAATGTTCAGGTTGCTGTTGTTTTTCAATGTTGAGGTTGTTGTTGAATTTGATGGTGTTTTTCAATGTCGACGTTGTTGCTGAATTTGTTGGTGTTTTTCAATGTTGAGGTTGTTGTTGAATTTGTTGGTGTTTTTCAATGTTGAGGTTGTTGTTGTTTTTCAATGTTGAGGTTGTTGTTGAATTTGTTGGTGTTTTTCAATGTTGAGGTTGTTGTTGTTTTTCAATGTTGAGGTTGTTGTTGAATTTGTTGGTGTTTTTCAATGTTGAGGTTGTTTTTGAATTTGTTGGTGTTTTCCAATGTTGAGGTTGTTGTTGTTTTTCAATGTTGAGGTTATTGTTGAATTTGTTGGTGTTTTTCAATGTTGAGGTTGTTGTTGTTTTTCAATGTTGAGGTTGTTGTTGAATTTGATGGTGTTTTTCAATGTTGAGTTTGTTGTTGTTTTTCAATGTTGAGGTTGCTGTTGAATTTGTTGGTGTTTTTCAATGTTGAGGTTGTTGCTGTTTTTCAATGTTGAGGTTGTTTTTGAATTTGTTGCTGTTTTTCAATGTTGAGGTTTTTGTTGAATTTGTTGGTGTTTTTCAATGTTGAGGTTGTTGTTGTTTTTCAATGTTGAGGTTATTGTTGAATTTGTTGGTGTTTTTCAATTTTGAGGTTGTTGTTGTTTTTCAATGTTGAGGTTGTTGTTGAATTTGTTGGTGTTTTTCAATGTTGAGGTTGTTGTTGTTTTTCAATGTTGAGGTTGTTGTTGAATTTGTTGGTGTTTTTCAGTTTCGAGGTTGTTGTTGAATTTGTTGGTGTTTTTCAATGTTGAAGTTGTTGTTGAATTTGTTGGTGTTTTTCAATGTTGAGGTTGTTGTTGTTTTTCAATGTTGAGGTTGTTGTTGAATTTGTTGGTGTTTTTCAATGTTGAGGTTGTTGTTGTTTTTCAATGCTGAGGTTGTTGTTGAATTTGTTGGTATTTTTCAATGTTGAGGTTGTTGTTGAATTTGTTGGTGTTTTTTAATGTTGAGGTTGTTGTTGTTTTTCAATGTTGAGGTTGTTGTTGAATTTGTTGGTGTTTTTCAATGTTGAGGTTGTTGTTGTTTTTCAATGTTGAGGTTGTTGTTGAATTTGTTGGTGTTTTTCAATGTTGAGGTTGTTGTTGAATTTGTTGGTGTTTTTCAATGTTGAGGTTGTTGTTGTGTTTCAATGTTGAGGTTATTGTTGAATTTGTTGGTGTTTTTCAATGTTGAGGTTGTTGTTGTTTTTCAATGTTGAGGTTGTTGTTGAATTTGTTGGTGTTTTTGAATGTTGAGTTTGCTGTTGTTTTTCAATGTTGAGGTTGCTTTTTAATTTGTTGGTGTTTTTCAATGTTGAGGTTGTTGTTGTTTTTCAATGTTGAGGTTGTTGTTGAATTTGTTGGAGTTTTTCAATGTTGAGGTTGTTGTTGTTTTTCAATGTTGAGGTTGTTGTTGAATTTGTTGGTGTTTTTCAATGTTGAGGTTGTTGTTGAATTTGTTGGTGTTTTTTAATGTTGAGGTTGTTGTTGTTTTTCAATGTTGAGGTTGTTGTTGAATTTGTTGGTGTTTTTCAATGTTGAGGTTGTTGTTGTTTTTCAATGTTGAGGTTGTTGTTGAATTTGTTGGTGTTTTTCAATGTTGAGGTTGTTGTTGAATTTGTTGGTGTTTTTCAATGTTGAGGTTGTTGTTGTTTTTCAATGTTGAGGTTATTGTTGAATTTGTTGGTGTTTTTCAATGTTGAGGTTGTTGTTGTTTTTCAATGTTGAGGTTGTTGTTGAATTTGTTGGTGTTTTTGAATGTTGAGTTTGCTGTTGTTTTTCAATGTTGAGGTTGCTTTTTAATTTGTTGGTGTTTTTCAATGTTGAGGTTGTTGTTGTTTTTCAATGTTGAGGTTGTTGTTGAATTTGTTGGAGTTTTTCAATGTTGAGGTTGTTGTTGTTTTTCAATGTTGAGGTTGTTGTTGAATTTGTTGGTGTTTTTCAATGTTGAGGTTGTTGTTGATTTTCAATGTTGAGGTTGTTGAATTTGTTGGTGTTTTTCAATTTCGAGATTGTTGGTGAATTTGTTGGTGTTCTTCAATGTTGAAGTTGTTGTTGAATTTGTTGGTGTTTTTCAATGTTGAGGTTGTTGTTGTTTTTCAATGTTGAGGTTGTTGTTGAATTTGTTGGTGTTTTTCAATGTTGAGGTTGTTGTTGTTTTTCAATGCTGAGGATGTTGTTGAATTTTTTGGTGCTTTTCAATGTTGAGGTTGTTGTTGAATTTGTTGGTGTTTTTCAATGTTGAGGTTGTTGCTGTTTTTCAATGTTGAGGTTGTTGTTGAATTTGTTGGTGCTTTTCAATTTTGAGGTTGTTGTTGTTTTTCAATGTTGAGGTTGTTGTTGAATTTGTTGGTGTTTTTCAATGTTGAGGTTGTTGTTGTTTTTCAATGTTGAGGTTGTTGTTGAATTTGTTGGTGTTTTTCAATTTCGAGGTTGTTGTTGAATTTTTTGGTGTTTTTCAATGTTGAAGTTGTTGTTGAATTTGTTGGTGTTTTTCAATGTTGAGGTTGTTGTTGTTTTTCAATGTTGAGGTTGTTGTTGAATTTGTTAGTGTTTTTCAATGTTCAGGTTGTTGTTGTTTTTCAATGCTGAGGTTGTTGTTGAATTTGTTGGTGTTTTTCAATGTTGAGGTTGTTGTTGTTTTTCAATGTTGAGGTTGTTGTTGAATTTGTTGTTGTTTTTCAATGTTGAGGTTGTTGTTGAATTTGTTGGTGTTTTTCAATGTTGAGGTTGTTGTTGTTTTTCAATGCTGAGGTTGTTGTTGAATTTGTTGGTGTTTTTCAATGTTGAGGTTGTTGTTGAATTTGTTGGTGTTTTTCAATGTTGAGGTTGTTGTTGTTTTTCAATGTTGAGGTTGTTGTTGTTTTTCAATGTTGAGGTTGTTGTTGAATTTGTTGGTGTTTTTCAATTTCGAGGTTGTTGTTGAATTTTTTGGTGTTTTTCAATGTTGAAGTTGTTGTTGAATTTGTTGGTGTTTTTCAATGTTGAGGTTGTTGTTGTTTTTCAATGTTGAGGTTGTTGTTGAATTTGTTGGTGTTTATCAATGTTGAGGTTGTTGTTGTTTTTCAATGCTGAGGTTGTTGTTGAATTTGTTGGTGTTTTTCAATGTTGAGGTTGTTGTTGAATTTGTTGGTGATTTTCACTGTTGAGGTTGTTGTTGTTTTTCAATGTTGAGGTTGTTGTTGAATATGTTGTTGTTTTTCAATGTTGAGGTTGTTGTTGAATTTGTTGGTGTTTTTCAGTGTTGAGGTTGATGTTGTTTTTCAATGTTGAGGTTATTGTTGAATTTGTTGGTGTTTTTCAATGTTGAGGTTGTTGTTGAATTTGTTGGTGTTTTTCAGTGTTGAGGTTGATGTTGTTTTTCAATGTTGAGGTTGCTGTTGAATTTGTTGGTGTTTTTCAATGTTGAGGTTGTTGCTGTTTTTCAATGTTGAGGTTGTTTTTGAATTTGTTGCTGTTTTTCAATGTTGAGGTTTTTGTTGAATTTGTTGGTGTTTTTCAATGTTGAGGTTGTTGTTGTTTTTCAATGTTGAGGTTATTGTTGAATTTGTTGGTGTTTTTCAATTTTGAGGTTGTTGTTGTTTTTCAATGTTGAGGTTGTTGTTGAATTTGTTGGTGTTTTTCAATGTTGAGGTTGTTGTTGTTTTTCAATGTTGAGGTTGTTGTTGAATTTGTTGGTGTTTTTCAGTTTCGAGGTTGTTGTTGAATTTGTTGGTGTTTTTCAATGTTGAAGTTGTTGTTGAATTTGTTGGTGTTTTTCAATGTTGAGGTTGTTGTTGTTTTTCAATGTTGAGGTTGTTGTTGAATTTGTTGGTGTTTTTCAATGTTGAGGTTGTTGTTGTTTTTCAATGCTGAGGTTGTTGTTGAATTTGTTGGTATTTTTCAATGTTGAGGTTGTTGTTGAATTTGTTGGTGTTTTTTAATGTTGAGGTTGTTGTTGTTTTTCAATGTTGAGGTTGTTGTTGAATTTGTTGGTGTTTTTCAATGTTGAGGTTGTTGTTGTTTTTCAATGTTGAGGTTGTTGTTGAATTTGTTGGTGTTTTTCAATGTTGAGGTTGTTGTTGAATTTGTTGGTGTTTTTCAATGTTGAGGTTGTTGTTGTTTTTCAATGTTGAGGTTATTGTTGAATTTGTTGGTGTTTTTCAATGTTGAGGTTGTTGTTGTTTTTCAATGTTGAGGTTGTTGTTGAATTTGTTGGTGTTTTTGAATGTTGAGTTTGCTGTTGTTTTTCAATGTTGAGGTTGCTTTTTAATTTGTTGGTGTTTTTCAATGTTGAGGTTGTTGTTGTTTTTCAATGTTGAGGTTGTTGTTGAATTTGTTGGAGTTTTTCAATGTTGAGGTTGTTGTTGTTTTTCAATGTTGAGGTTGTTGTTGAATTTGTTGGTGTTTTTCAATGTTGAGGTTGTTGTTGAATTTGTTGGTGTTTTTTAATGTTGAGGTTGTTGTTGTTTTTCAATGTTGAGGTTGTTGTAGAATTTGTTGGTGTTTTTCAATGTTGAGGTTGTTGTTGTTTTTCAATGTTGAGGTTGTTGTTGAATTTGTTGGTGTTTTTCAATGTTGAGGTTGTTGTTGAATTTGTTGGTGTTTTTCAATGTTGAGGTTGTTGTTGTTTTTCAATGTTGAGGTTATTGTTGAATTTGTTGGTGTTTTTCAATGTTGAGGTTGTTGTTGTTTTTCAATGTTGAGGTTGTTGTTGAATTTGTTGGTGTTTTTGAATGTTGAGTTTGCTGTTGTTTTTCAATGTTGAGGTTGCTTTTTAATTTGTTGGTGTTTTTCAATGTTGAGGTTGTTGTTGTTTTTCAATGTTGAGGTTGTTGTTGAATTTGTTGGAGTTTTTCAATGTTGAGGTTGTTGTTGTTTTTCAATGTTGAGGTTGTTGTTGAATTTGTTGGTGTTTTTCAATGTTGAGGTTGTTGTTGATTTTCAATGTTGAGGTTGTTGAATTTGTTGGTGTTTTTCAATTTCGAGATTGTTGGTGAATTTGTTGGTGTTCTTCAATGTTGAAGTTGTTGTTGAATTTGTTGGTGTTTTTCAATGTTGAGGTTGTTGTTGTTTTTCAATGTTGAGGTTGTTGTTGAATTTGTTGGTGTTTTTCAATGTTGAGGTTGTTGTTGTTTTTCAATGCTGAGGATGTTGTTGAATTTTTTGGTGCTTTTCAATGTTGAGGTTGTTGTTGAATTTGTTGGTGTTTTTCAATGTTGAGGTTGTTGCTGTTTTTCAATGTTGAGGTTGTTGTTGAATTTGTTGGTGCTTTTCAATGTTGAGGTTGTTGTTGTTTTTCAATGTTGAGGTTGTTGTTGAATTTGTTGGTGTTTTTCAATGTTGAGGTTGTTGTTGTTTTTCAATGTTGAGGTTGTTGTTGAATTTGTTGGTGTTTTTCAATTTCGAGGTTGTTGTTGAATTTTTTGGTGTTTTTCAATGTTGAAGTTGTTGTTGAATTTGTTGGTGTTTTTCAATGTTGAGGTTGTTGTTGTTTTTCAATGTTGAGGTTGTTGTTGAATTTGTTAGTGTTTTTCAATGTTCAGGTTGTTGTTGTTTTTCAATGCTGAGGTTGTTGTTGAATTTGTTGGTGTTTTTCAATGTTGAGGTTGTTGTTGTTTTTCAATGTTGAGGTTGTTGTTGAATTTGTTGTTGTTTTTCAATGTTGAGGTTGTTGTTGAATTTGTTGGTGTTTTTCAATGTTGAGGTTGTTGTTGTTTTTCAATGCTGAGGTTGTTGTTGAATTTGTTGGTGTTTTTCAATGTTGAGGTTGTTGTTGAATTTGTTGGTGTTTTTCAATGTTGAGGTTGTTGTTGTTTTTCAATGTTGAGGTTGTTGTTGTTTTTCAATGTTGAGGTTGTTGTTGAATTTGTTGGTGTTTTTCAATTTCGAGGTTGTTGTTGAATTTTTTGGTGTTTTTCAATGTTGAAGTTGTTGTTGAATTTGTTGGTGTTTTTCAATGTTGAGGTTGTTGTTGTTTTTCAATGTTGAGGTTGTTGTTGAATTTGTTGGTGTTTATCAATGTTGAGGTTGTTGTTGTTTTTCAATGCTGAGGTTGTTGTTGAATTTGTTGGTGTTTTTCAATGTTGAGGTTGTTGTTGAATTTGTTGGTGATTTTCACTGTTGAGGTTGTTGTTGTTTTTCAATGTTGAGGTTGTTGTTGAATATGTTGTTGTTTTTCAATGTTGAGGTTGTTGTTGAATTTGTTGGTGTTTTTCAGTGTTGAGGTTGATGTTGTTTTTCAATGTTGAGGTTATTGTTGAATTTGTTGGTGTTTTTCAATGTTGAGGTTGTTGTTGTTTTTCAATGTTGAGGTTGTTTTTGAATTTGTTGGTGTTTTTCAATGTTGAGTTTGTTGTTGTTTTTCAAAGTTGAGGTTGTTGTTGAATTTGTTGGTGTTTTTCAATGTTGAGGTTGTTGTTGTTTTTCAATGTTGAGGTTGTTGTTGAATTTGTTGGTGTTTTTCAATGTTGAGGTTGTTGTTGTTTTTCAATGTTGAGGTTGTTGTTGAATTTGTAAGTGTTTATAAATGTTGAGGTTGTTGTTGAATTTGTTGGTGATTTTCACTGTTGAGGTTGTTGTTGTTTTTCAATGTGGAGGTTGTTCTTGAATATGTTGTTGTTTTTCAATGTTGAGGTTGTTGTTGAATTTGTTGGTGTTTTTCAATGTTGAGGTTGATGTTGTTTTTCAATGTTGAGGTTATTGTTGAATTTGTTGGTGTTTTTCAATGTTGAGGTTGTTGTTGTTTTTCAATGTTGAGGTTGTTGTTGAATTTGTTGGTGTTTTTCAATGTTGAGTTTGTTGTTGTTTTTCAAAGTTGAGGTTGTTGTTGAATTTGTTGGTGTTATTCAATGTTGAGGTTGTTGTTGTTTTTCAATGTTGAGGTTGTTGTTGAATTTGTTGGTGTTTTTCAATGTTGAGGTTGTTGTTGTTTTTCAATGTTGAGGTTGTTGTTGAATTTGTTAGTGTTTTTCAATGTTGAGGTTGTTGTTGAATTTGTTGGTGTTTTTCAATGTTGAGGTTGTTGTTGTTTTTCAATGTTGAGGTTGTTGATTTTGTTGGTGTTTTTCAATGTTGAATTTTTTGTTGAATTTGTTGGTGTTTTTCAATGTTGAGGTTGTTGTTTTTCAATGTTGAGGTTGTTGTTGAATTTGTTGGCGTTTTTAAAAGTTGAGGTTGTTGTTGAATTTGTTGGTGTTTTCAATGTTGAGGTTTTTGTTGAATTTGTTGGTGTTTTTCAATGTTCAGGTTGCTGTTGTTTTTCAATGTTGAGGTTGTTGTTGAATTTGATGGTGTTTTTCAATGTCGACGTTGTTGCTGAATTTGTTGGTGTTTTTCAATGTTGAGGTTGTTGTTGAATTTGTTGGTGTTTTTCAATGTTGAGGTTGTTGTTGTTTTTCATTGTTGAGGTTGTTGTTGAATTTGTTGGTGTTTTTCAATGTTGAGGTTGTTGTTGTTTTTCAATGTTGAGGTTGTTGTTGAATTTGTTGGTGTTTTTCAATGTTGAGGTTGTTGTTGTTTTTCAATGTTGAGGTTATTGTTGAATTTGTTGGTGTTTTTCAATGTTGAGGTTGTTGTTGTTTTTCAATGTTGAGGTTGTTGAATTTGTTGGTGTTTTTCAATTTCGAGATTGTTGGTGAAGTTGTTGGTGTTTTTCAATGTTGAAGTTGTTGTTGAATTTGTTGGTGTTTTTCAATGTTGAGGTTGTTGTTGTTTTTCAATGTTGAGGTTGTTGTTGAATTTGTTCGTGTTTTTCAATGTTGAGGTTGTTGTTGTTTTTCAATGCTGAGGTTGTTGTTGAATTTTTTGGTGCTTTTCAATGTTGAGGTTGTTGTTGAATTTGTTGGTGTTTTTCAATGTTGAGGTTGTTGCTGTTTTTCAACGTTGAGGTTGTTGTTTAATTTGTTGGTGCTTTTCAATGTTGAGGTTGTTGTTGTTTTTCAATGTTGAGGTTGTTGTTGAATTTGTTGGTGTTTTGCAATGTTGAGGTTGTTGTTGTTTTTCAATGTTGAGGTTGTTGTTGAATTTGTTGGTGTTTTTCAATTTCGAGGTTGTTGTTGAATTTTTTGGTGTTTTTCAATGTTGAAGTTGTTGTTGAATTTGTTGGTGTTTTTCAATGTTGAGGTTGTTGTTGTTTTTCAATGTTGAGGTTGTTGTTGAATTTGTTGGTGTTTTTCAATGTTCAGGTTGTTGTTGTTTTTCAATGCTGAGGTTGTTGTTGAATTTGTTGGTGTTTTTCAATGTTGAGGTTGTTGTTGTTTTTCAATGTTGAGGTTGTTGTTGAATTTTTTGGTGTTTTTCAATGTTGAAGTTGTTGTTGAATTTGTTGGTGTTTTTCAATGTTGAGGTTGTTGTTGTTTTTCAATGTTGAGGTTGTTGTTGAATTTGTTGGTGTTTATCAATGTTGAGGTTGTTGTTGTTTTTCAATGCTGAGGTTGTTGTTGAATTTGTTGGTGTTTTTCAATGTTGAGGTTGTTGTTGAATTTGTTGGTGATTTTCACTGTTGAGGTTGTTGTTGTTTTTCAATGTTGAGGTTGTTGTTGAATATGTTGTTGTTTTTCAATGTTGAGGTTGTTGTTGAATTTGTTGGTGTTTTTCAGTGTTGAGGTTGATGTTGTTTTTCAATGTTGAGGTTATTGTTGAATTTGTTGGTGTTTTTCAATGTTGAGGTTGTTGTTGTTTTTCAATGTTGAGGTTGTTGTTGAATTTGTTGGTGTTTTTCAATGTTGAGTTTGTTGTTGTTTTTCAAAGTTGAGGTTGTTGTTGAATTTGTTGGTGTTTTTCAATGTTGAGGTTGTTGTTGTTTTTCAATGTTGAGGTTGTTGTTGAATTTGTTGGTGTTTTTCAATGTTGAGGTTGTTGTTGTTTTTCAATGTTGAGGTTGTTGTTGAATTTGTTAGTGTTTTTCAATGTTGAGGTTGTTGTTGAATTTGTTGGTGATTTTCACTGTTGAGGTTGTTGTTGTTTTTCAATGTTGAGGTTGTTCTTGAATATGTTGTTGTTTTTCAATGTTGAGGTTGTTGTTGAATTTGTTGGTGTTTTTCAATGTTGAGGTTGATGTTGTTTTTCAATGTTGAGGTTATTGTTGAATTTGTTGGTGTTTTTCAATGTTGAGGTTGTTGTTGTTTTTCAATGTTGAGGTTGTTGTTGAATTTGTTGGTGTTTTTCAATGTTGAGTTTGTTGTTGTTTTTCAAAGTTGAGGTTGTTGTTGAATTTGTTGGTGTTTTTCAATGTTGAGGTTGTTGTTGTTTTTCAATGTTGAGGTTGTTGTTGAATTTGTTGGTGTTTTTCAATGTTGAGGTTGTTGTTGTTTTTCAATGTTGAGGTTGTTGTTGAATTTGTTAGTGTTTTTCAATGTTGAGGTTGTTGTTGAATTTGTTGGTGTTTTTCAATGTTGAGGTTGTTGTTGTTTTTCAATGTTGAGGTTGTTGATTTTGTTGGTGTTTTTCAATGTTGAATTTTTTGTTGAATTTGTTGGTGTTTTTCAATGTTGAGGTTGTTGTTTTTCAATGTTGAGGTTGTTGTTGAATTTGTTGGCGTTTTTAAAAGTTGAGGTTGTTGTTGAATTTGTTGGTGTTTTCAATGTTGAGGTTTTTGTTGAATTTGTTGGTGTTTTTCAATGTTCAGGTTGCTGTTGTTTTTCAATGTTGAGGTTGTTGTTGAATTTGATGGTGTTTTTCAATGTCGACGTTGTTGCTGAATTTGTTGGTGTTTTTCAATGTTGAGGTTGTTGTTGAATTTGTTGGTGTTTTTCAATGTTGAGGTTGTTGTTGTTTTTCATTGTTGAGGTTGTTGTTGAATTTGTTGGTGTTTTTCAATGTTGAGGTTGTTGTTGTTTTTCAATGTTGAGGTTGTTGTTGAATTTGTTGGTGTTTTTCAATGTTGAGGTTGTTGTTGTTTTTCAATGTTGAGGTTATTGTTGAATTTGTTGGTGTTTTTCAATGTTGAGGTTGTTGTTGTTTTTCAATGTTGAGGTTGTTGAATTTGTTGGTGTTTTTCAATTTCGAGATTGTTGGTGAAGTTGTTGGTGTTTTTCAATGTTGAAGTTGTTGTTGAATTTGTTGGTGTTTTTCAATGTTGAGGTTGTTGTTGTTTTTCAATGTTGAGGTTGTTGTTGAATTTGTTCGTGTTTTTCAATGTTGAGGTTGTTGTTGTTTTTCAATGCTGAGGTTGTTGTTGAATTTTTTGGTGCTTTTCAATGTTGAGGTTGTTGTTGAATTTGTTGGTGTTTTTCAATGTTGAGGTTGTTGCTGTTTTTCAATGTTGAGGTTGTTGTTTAATTTGTTGGTGCTTTTCAATGTTGAGGTTGTTGTTGTTTTTCAATGTTGAGGTTGTTGTTGAATTTGTTGGTGTTTTGCAATGTTGAGGTTGTTGTTGTTTTTCAATGTTGAGGTTGTTGTTGAATTTGTTGGTGTTTTTCAATTTCGAGGTTGTTGTTGAATTTTTTGGTGTTTTTCAATGTTGAAGTTGTTGTTGAATTTGTTGGTGTTTTTCAATGTTGAGGTTGTTGTTGTTTTTCAATGTTGAGGTTGTTGTTGAATTTGTTGGTGTTTTTCAATGTTCAGGTTGTTGTTGTTTTTCAATGCTGAGGTTGTTGTTGAATTTGTTGGTGTTTTTCAATGTTGAGGTTGTTGTTGTTTTTCAATGTTGAGGTTGTTGTTGAATTTGTTGTTGTTTTTCAATGTTGAGGTTGTTGTTGAATTTGTTGGTGTTTTTCAATGTTGAGGTTGTTGTTGTTTTTCAATGCTGAGGTTGTTGTTGAATTTGTTGGTGTTTTTCAATGTTGAGGTTGTTGTTGAATTTGTTGGTGTTTTTCAATGTTGAGGTTGTTATTGTTTTTCAATGTTGAGGTTGTTGTTGTTTATCAATGTTGAGGTTGTTGTTGAATTTGTTGGTGTTTTTCAATTTCGAGGTTGTTGTTGAATTTTTTGGTGTTTTTCAATGTTGAAGTTGTTGTTGAATTTGTTGGTGTTTTTCAATGTTGAGGTTGTTGTTGTTTTTCAATGTTGAGGTTGTTGTTGAATTTGTTGGTGTTTATCAATGTTGAGGTTGTTGTTGTTTTTCAATGCTGAGGTTGTTGTTGAATTTGTTGGTGTTTTTCAATGTTGAGGTTGTTGTTGAATTTGTTGGTGATTTTCAATGTTGAGGTTGTTGTTGTTTTTCAATGTTGAGGTTGTTGTTGAATATGTTGTTGTTTTTCAATGTTGAGGTTGTTGTTGTTTTTCAATGTTGAGGTTGTTGTTGAATTTGTTGGTGTTTTTCAATGTTGAGGTTGTTGTTGTTTTTCAATGTTGAGGTTATTGTTGAATTTGTTGGTGTTTTTCAATGTTGAGGTTGATGTTGTTTTTCAATGTTGAGGTTGTTGTTGAATTTGTTGGTGTTTTTCAATGTTGAGTTTGTTGTTGTTTTTCAAAGTTGAGGTTGTTGTTGAATTTGTTGGTGTTTTTCAATGTTGAGTTTGTTGTTGTTTTTCAATGTTGAGGTTGTTGTTGAATTTGTTGGTGTTTTTCAATGTTGAGGTTGTTGTTGTTTTTCAATGTTGAGGTTGTTGTTGAATTTGTTAGTGTTTTTCAATGTTGAGGTTGTTGTTGAATTTGTTGGTGTTTTTCAATGTTGAGGTTGTTGTTGTATTTCAATGCTGAGGTTGTTGTTGAATTTGTTGGTGTTTTTCAATGTTGAGGTTGTTGTTGTTTTTCAATGTTGAGGTTGTTGTTGAATTTGTTGGTGTTTTTCAATGTTGAGGTTGTTGTTGTTTTTCAATGTTGAGGTTGTTGTTGAATTTGTTGGTGTTTTTCAATGTTCAGGTTGTTGTTGTTTTTCAATGCTGAGGTTGTTGTTGAATTTGTTGGTGTTTTTCAATGTTGAGGTTGTTGTTGTTTTTCAATGTTGTGGTTGTGGTTGAATTTGTTGTTGTTTTTCAATGTTGAGGTTGTTGTTGAATTTGTTGGTGTTTTTCAATGTTGAGGTTGTTGTTGTTTTTCAATGCTGAGGTTGTTGTTGAATTTGTTGGTGTTTTTCAATGTTGAGGTTGTTGTTGAATTTGTTGGTGTTTTTCAATGTTGAGGTTGTTGTTGTTTTTCAATGTTGAGGTTGTTGTTGAATTTGTTGGTGTTTTTCAATGTTGAGGTTGTTGTTGTTTTTCAATGTTGAGGTTATTGTTGAATTTGTTGGTGTTTTTCAATTTCGAGGTTGTTGTTGAATTTTTTGGTGTTTTTCAATATTGAAGTTGTTGTTGAATTTGTTGGTGTTTTTCAATGTTGAGGTTGTTGTTGTTTTTCAATGTTGAGGTTGTTGTTGAATTTGTTGGTGTTTTTCAATGTTCAGGTTGTTGTTGTTTTTCAATGCTGAGGTTGTTGTTGAATTTGTTGGTGTTTTTCAATGTTGAGGTTGTTGTTGTTTTTCAATGTTGAGGTTGTTGTTGAATTTGTTGTTGTTTTTCAATGTTGAGGTTGTTGTTGAATTTGTTGGTGTTTTTCAATGTTGAGGTTGTTGTTGTTTTTCAATGCTGAGGTTGTTGTTGAATTTGTTGGTGTTTTTCAATGTTGAGGTTGTTGTTGAATTTGTTGGTGTTTTTCAATGTTGAGGTTGTTGTTGTTTTTCAATGTTGAGGTTGTTGTTGTTTTTCAATGTTGAGGTTGTTGTTGAATTTGTTGGTGTTTTTCAATTTCGAGGTTGTTGTTGAATTTTTTGGTGTTTTTCAATGTTGAAGTTGTTGTTGAATTTGTTGGTGTTTTTCAATGTTGAGGTTGTTGTTGTTTTTCAATGTTGAGGTTGTTGTTGAATTTGTTGGTGTTTATCAATGTTGAGGTTGTTGTTGTTTTTCAATGCTGAGGTTGTTGTTGAATTTGTTGTTGTTTTTCAATGTTGAGGTTGTTGTTGAATTTGTTGGTGATTTTCAATGTTGAGGTTGTTGTTGTTTTTCAATGTTGAGGTTGTTGTTGAATATGTTGTTGTTTTTCAATGTTGAGGTTGTTGTTGTTTTTCAATGTTGAGGTTGTTGTTGAATTTGTTGGTGTTTTTCAATGTTGAGGTTGTTGTTGTTTTTCAATGTTGAGGTTATTGTTGAATTTGTTGGTGTTTTTCAATGTTGAGGTTGTTGTTGTTTTTCAATGTTGAGGTTGTTGTTGAATTTGTTGGTGTTTTTCAATGTTGAGTTTGTTGTTGTTTTTCAAAGTTGAGGTTGTTGTTGAATTTGTTGGTGTTTTTCAATGTTGAGGTTGTTGTTGTTTTTCAATGTTGAGGTTGTTGTTGAATTTGTTGGTGTTTTTCAATGTTGAGGTTGTTGTTGTTTTTCAATGTTGAGGTTGTTGTTGAATTTGTTAGTGTTTTTCAATGCTGAGGTTGTTGTTGAATTTGTTGGTGTTTTTCAATGTTGAGGTTGTTGTTGTTTTTCAATGCTGAGGTTGTTGTTGAATTTGTTGGTGTTTTTCAATGTTGAGGTTGTTGTTGTTTTTCAATGTTGAGGTTGTTGTTGAATTTGTTGGTGTTTTTCAATGTTGAGGTTGTTGTTGTTTTTCAATGTTGAGGTTGTTGTTGAATTTGTTGGTGTTTTTCAATGTTCAGGTTGTTGTTGTTTTTCAATGCTGAGGTTGTTGTTGAATTTGTTGGTGTTTTTCAATGTTGAGGTTCTTGTTGTTTTTCAATTTTGAGGTTGTGGTTGAATTTGTTGTTGTTTTTCAATGTTGAGGTTGTTGTTGAATTTGTTGGTGTTTTTCAATGTTGAGGTTGTTGTTGTTTTTCAATGCTGAGGTTGTTGTTGAATTTGTTGGTGTTTTTCAATGTTGAGGTTGTTGTTGAATTTGTTGGTGTTTTTCAATGTTGAGGTTGTTGTTGTTTTTCAATGTTGAGGTTGTTGTTGAAATTGTTGGTGTTTTTCAATGTTGAGGTTGTTGTTGTTTTTCAATGTTGAGGTTATTGTTGAATTTGTTGGTGTTTTTCAATTTCGAGGTTGTTGTTGAATTTTTTGGTGTTTTTCAATGTTGAAGTTGTTGTTGAATTTGTTGGTGTTTTTCAATGTTGAGGTTGTTGTTGTTTTTCAATGTTGAGGTTGTTGTTGAATTTGTTGGTGTTTTTCAATGTTCAGGTTGTTGTTGTTTTTCAATGCTGAGGTTGTTGTTGAATTTGTTGGTGTTTTTCAATGTTGAGGTTGTTGTTGTTTTTCAATGTTGAGGTTGTTGTTGAATTTGTTGTTGTTTTTCAATGTTGAGGTTGTTGTTGAATTTGTTGGTGTTTTTCAATGTTGAGGTTGTTGTTGTTTTTCAATGCTGAGGTTGTTGTTGAATTTGTTGGTGTTTTTCAATGTTGAGGTTGTTGTTGAATTTGTTTGTGTTTTTCAATGTTGAGGTTGTTGTTGTTTTTCAATGTTGAGGTTGTTGTTGTTTTTCAATGTTGAGGTTGTTGTTGAATTTGTTGTTGTTTTTCGATTTCGAGGTTGTTGTTGAATTTTTTGGTGTTTTTCAATGTTGAAGTTGTTGTTGAATTTGTTGGTGTTTTTCAATGTTGAGGTTGTTGTTGTTTTTCAATGTTGAGGTTGTTGTTGAATTTGTTGGTGTTTATCAATGTTGAGGTTGTTGTTGTTTTTCAATGCTGAGGTTGTTGTTGAATTTGTTGGTCTTTTTCAATGTTGAGGTTGTTGTTGAATTTGTTGGTGTTTTTCAATGTTGAGGTTGTTGTTGTTTTTCAATGTTGAGGTTGTTGTTGAATTTGTTGGTGTTTTTCAATGTTGAGGTTGTTGTTGTTTTTCAATGTTGAGGTTATTGTTGAATTTGTTGGTGTTTTTCAATTTCGAGGTTGTTGTTGAATTTTTTGGTGTTTTTCAATGTTGAAGTTGTTGTTGAATTTGTTGGTGTTTTTCAATGTTGAGGTTGTTGTTGTTTTTCAATGTTGAGGTTGTTGTTGAATTTGTTGGTGTTTTTCAATGTTCAGGTTGTTGTTGTTTTTCAATGCTGAGGTTGTTGTTGAATTTGTTGGTGTTTTTCAATGTTGAGGTTGTTGTTGTTTTTCAATGTTGAGGTTTTTGTTGAATTTGTTGTTGTTTTTCAATGTTGAGGTTGTTGTTGAATTTGTTGGTGTTTTTCAATGTTGAGGTTGTTGTTGTTTTTCAATGCTGAGGTTGTTGTTGAATTTGTTGGTGTTTTTCAATGTTGAGGTTGTTGTTGAATTTGTTGGTGTTTTTCAATGTTGAGGTTGTTGTTGTTTTTCAATGTTGAGGTTGTTGTTGTTTTTCAATGTTGAGGTTGTTGTTGAATTTGTTGGTGTATTTCGATTTCGAGGTTGTTGTTGAATTATTTGGTGTTTTTCAATGTTGAAGTTGTTGTTGAATTTGTTGGTGTTTTTCAATGTTGAGGTTGTTGTTGTTTTTCAATGTTGAGGTTGTTGTTGAATTTGTTGGTGTTTATCAATGTTGAGGTTGTTGTTGTTTTTCAATGCTGAGGTTGTTGTTGAATTTGTTGGTGTTTTTCAATGTTGAGGTTGTTGTTGAATTTGTTGGTGATTTTCAATGTTGAGGTTGTTGTTGTTTTTCAATGTTGAGGTTGTTGTTGAATATGTTGTTGTTTTTCAATATTGAGGTTGTTGTTGTTTTTCAATGTTGAGGTTGTTGTTGAATTTGTTGGTGTTTTTCAATGTTGAGGTTGTTGTTGTTTTTCAATGTTGAGGTTATTGTTGAATTTGTTGGTGTTTTTCAATGTTGAGGTTGTTGTTGTTTTTCAATGTTGAGGTTGTTGTTGAATTTGTTGGTGTTTTTCAATGTTGAGTTTGTTGTTGTTTTTCAAAGTTGAGGTTGTTGTTGAATTTGTTGGTGTTTTTCAATGTTGAGGTTGTTGTTGTTTTTCAATGTTGAGGTTGTTGTTGAATTTGTTGGTGTTTTTCAATGTTGAGGTTGTTGTTGTTTTTCAATGTTGAGGTTGTTGTTGAATTTGTTAGTGTTTTTCAATGTTGAGGTTGTTGTTGAATTTGTTGGTGTTTTTCAATGTTGAGGTTGTTGTTGTTTTTCAATGTTGACGTTGTTGATTTTGTTGGTGTGTTTCAATGTTGAATTTTTTGTTGAATTTGTTGGTGTTTTTCAATGTTGAGGTTGTTGTTTTTCAATGTTGAGGTTGTTGTTGAATTTGTTGGCGTTTTTAAAAGTTGAGGTTGTTGTTGAATTTGTTGGTGTTTTCAATGTTGAGGTTTTTGTTGAATTTGTTGGTGTTTTTCAATGTTCAGGTTGCTGTTGTTTTTCAATGTTGAGGTTGTTGTTGAATTTGATGGTGTTTTTCAATGTCGACGTTGTTGCTGAATTTGTTGTTGTTTTTCAATGTTGAGGTTGTTGTTGAATTTGTTGGTGTTTTTCAATGTTGAGGTTGTTGCTGTTTTTCAATGTTGAGGTTGTTGTTGAATTTGTTGGTGTTTTTCAATGTTGAGGTTGTTGTTGTTTTTCAATGTTGAGGTTGTTGTTGAATTTGTTGGTGTTTTTCAATGTTGAGGTTGTTGTTGAATTTGTTGGTGTTTTTCAATGTTGAGGTTGTTGTTGTTTTTCAATGTTGAGGTTATTGTTGAATTTGTTGGTGTTTTTCAATGTTGAGGTTGTTGTTGTTTTTCAATGTTGAGGTTGTTGTTGAATTTGTTGGTGTTTTTCAATGTTGAGTTTGTTGTTGTTTTTCAATGTTGAGGTTGCTGTTGAATTTGTTGGTGTTTTTCAATGTTGAGGTTGTTGTTGTTTTTCAATGTTGAGGTTGTTGTTGAATTTGTTGCTGTTTTTCAATGTTGAGGTTTTTGTTGAATTTGTTGGTGTTTTTCAATGTTGAGGTTGTTGTTGTTTTTCAATGTTGAGGTTATTGTTGAATTTGTTGGTGTTTTTCAATTTTGAGGTTGTTGTTGTTTTTCAATGTTGAGGTTGTTGTTGAATTTGTTGGTGTTTTTCAATGTTGAGGTTGTTGTTGTTTTTCAATGTTGAGGTTGTTGTTGAATATGTTGTTGTTTTTCAATGTTGAGGTTGTTGTTGTTTTTCAATGTTGAGGTTGTTGTTGAATTTGTTGGTGTTTTTCAATGTTGAGGTTGTTGTTGTTTTTCAATGTTGAGGTTATTGTTGAATTTGTTGGTGTTTTTCAATGTTGAGGTTGTTGTTGTTTTTCAATGTTGAGGTTGTTGTTGAATTTGTTGGTGTTTTTCAATGTTGAGTTTGTTGTTGTTTTTCAAAGTTGAGGTTGTTGTTGAATTTGTTGGTGTTTTTCAATGTTGAGGTTGTTGTTGTTTTTCAATGTTGAGGTTGTTGTTGAATTTGTTGGTGTTTTTCAATGTTGAGGTTGTTGTTGTTTTTCAATGTTGAGGTTGTTGTTGAATTTGTTAGTGTTTTTCAATGTTGAGGTTGTTGTTGAATTTGTTGGTGTTTTTCAATGTTGAGGTTGTTGTTGTTTTTCAATGTCGACGTTGTTGATTTTGTTGGTGTGTTTCAATGTTGAATTTTTTGTTGAATTTGTTGGTGTTTTTCAATGTTGAGGTTGTTGTTTTTCAATGTTGAGGTTGTTGTTGAATTTGTTGGCGTTTTTAAAAGTTGAGGTTGTTGTTGAATTTGTTGGTGTTTTCAATGTTGAGGTTTTTGTTGAATTTGTTGGTGTTTTTCAATGTTCAGGTTGCTGTTGTTTTTCAATGTTGAGGTTGTTGTTGAATTTGATGGTGTTTTTCAATGTCGACGTTGTTGCTGAATTTGTTGTTGTTTTTCAATGTTGAGGTTGTTGTTGAATTTGTTGGTGTTTTTCAATGTTGAGGTTGTTGCTGTTTTTCAATGTTGAGGTTGTTGTTGAATTTGTTGGTGTTTTTCAATGTTGAGGTTGTTGTTGTTTTTCAATGTTGAGGTTGTTGTTGAATTTGTTGGTGTTTTTCAATGTTGAGGTTGTTGTTGAATTTGTTGGTGTTTTTCAATGTTGAGGTTGTTGTTGTTTTTCAATGTTGAGGTTATTGTTGAATTTGTTGGTGTTTTTCAATGTTGAGGTTGTTGTTGTTTTTCAATGTTGAGGTTGTTGTTGAATTTGTTGGTGTTTTTCAATGTTGAGTTTGTTGTTGTTTTTCAATGTTGAGGTTGCTGTTGAATTTGTTGGTGTTTTTCAATGTTGAGGTTGTTGTTGTTTTTCAATGTTGAGGTTGTTGTTGAATTTGTTGCTGTTTTTCAATGTTGAGGTTTTTGTTGAATTTGTTGGTGTTTTTCAATGTTGAGGTTGTTGTTGTTTTTCAATGTTGAGGTTATTGTTGAATTTGTTGGTGTTTTTCAATTTTGAGGTTGTTGTTGTTTTTCAATGTTGAGGTTGTTGTTGAATTTGTTGGTGTTTTTCAATGTTGAGGTTATTGTTGTTTTTCAATGTTGAGGTTGTTGTTGAATTTGTTGGTGTTTTTCAGTTTCGAGGTTGTTGTTGAATTTGTTGGTGTTTTTCAATGTTGAAGTTGTTGTTGAACTTGTTGGTGTTTTTCAATGTTGAGGTTGTTGTTGTTTTTCAATGTTGAGGTTGTTGTTGAATTTGTTGGTGTTTTTCAATGTTGAGGTTGTTGTTGTTTTTCAATGCTGAGGTTGTTGTTGAATTTGTTGGTATTTTTCAATGTTGAGGTTTTTGTTGAATTTGTTGGTGTTTTTCAATGTTGAGGTTGTTGTTGTTTTTCAATGTTGAGGTTGTTGTTGAATTTGTTGGTGTTTTTCAATGTTGAGGTTGTTGTTGTTTTTCAATGTTGAGGTTGTTGTTGAATTTGTTGGTGTTTTTCAATGTTGAGGTTGTTGTTGAATTTGTTGGTGTTTTTCAATGTTGAGGTTGTTGTTGTTTTTCAATGTTGAGGTTATTGTTGAATTTGTTGGTGTTTTTCAATGTTGAGGTTGTTGTTGTTTTTCAATGTTGAGGTTGTTGTTGAATTTGTTGGTGTTTTTCAATGTTGAGTTTGTTGTTGTTTTTCAATGTTGAGGTTGCTTTTTAATTTGTTGGTGTTTTTCAATGTTGAGGTTGTTGTTGTTTTTCAATGTTGAGGTTGTTGTTGAATTTGTTGGAGTTTTTCAATGTTGAGGTTGTTGTTGTTTTTCAATGTTGAGGTTGTTGTTGAATTTGTTGGTGTTTTTCAATGTTGAGGTTGTTGTTGAATTTGTTGGTGTTTTTCAATGTTGAGGTTGTTGTTGATTTTCAATGTTGAGGTTGTTGAATTTCTTGGTGTTTTTCAATCTTGAGTTTGTTGTTGAATTTGTTGGTGTTTTTCAATGTTGAGGTTGTTGTTGAATTTGTTGGTGTTTTTCAATGTTGAGGTTGTTGTTGTTTTTCAATGTTGAGGTTGTTGAGTTTGTTGCTGTTTTTTAATGTTGAGGTTGTTGTTGAATTTGTTGGTGTTTTTCAATGTTGAGGTTGTTGTTGAATTTGTTGGTGTTTTTCAATGTTGAGGTTGTTGTTGGTTTTAAATGTTGAGGTTGTTGTTGAATTTGTTGGTGTTTTTTCAATTTTGAGGTTGTTGGTGTTTTTCAATGTTGAGGTTGTTGTTGAATTTGATTGTGTTTTTCAATGTCGAGGTTATTGTTGAATTTGTTGGTGTTTTTCAATGTTGAAGCTGTTGTTGAATTTGTTGGTGTTTTTCAATTTCGCGGTTGTTGTTGAATTTCTTGGTGTTTTTCAATGTTGAAGTTTTTGTTGAATTTGTTGTTGTTCTTCAATGTTGAGGTTGTTGTTGTTTTTCAATGTTGAGGTTGTTGTTGAATTTGTTGGTGTTTTTCAATGTTGAGGTTGTTGTTGTTTTTCAAAGCTGAGGTTGTTGTTGAATTTGTTGGTGTTTTTCAACGTTGAGGTTGTTGTTGTTTTTCAATGTTGAGGTTGTTGTTGAATTTGTTGGTGTTTTTCAATTTCGAGATTGTTGGTGAATTTGTTGGTGTTTTTCAATGTTGAAGTTGTTGTTGAATTTGCTGGTGTTTTTCAATGTTGAGGTTGTTGTTGTTTTTCAATGTTGAGGTTGTTGTTGAATTTGTTGGTGTTTTTCAATGTTGAGGTTGTTGTTGTTTTTCAATGCTGAGGTTGTTGTTGAATTTGTTGGTGTTTTTCAATTTTGAGGTTGTTGTTGTTTTTCAATGTTGAGGTTGTTGTTGAATTTGTTGGTGTTTTTCAATGTTGAGGTTGTTGTTGTTTTTCAATGTTGAGGTTGTTGTTGAATTTGTTGGTGTTTTTCAGTTTCGAGGTTGTTGTTGAATTTGTTGGTGTTTTTCAATGTTGAAGTTGTTGTTGAATTTGTTGGTGTTTTTCAATGTTGAGGTTGTTGTTGTTTTTCAATGTTGAGGTTGTTGTTGAATTTGTTGGTGTTTTTCAATGTTGAGGTTGTTGTTGTTTTTCAATGCTGAGGTTGTTGTTGAATTTGTTGGTATTTTTCAATGTTGAGGTTTTTGTTGAATTTGTTGGTGTTTTTCAATGTTGAGGTTGTTGTTGTTTTTCAATGTTGAGGTTGTTGTTGAATTTGTTGGTGTTTTTCAATGTTGAGGTTGTTGTTGTTTTTCAATGTTGAGGTTGTTGTTGAATTTGTTGGTGTTTTTCAATGTTGAGGTTGTTGTTGAATTTGCTGGTGTTTTTCAATGTTGAGGTTGTTGTTGTTTTTCAATGTTGAGGTTATTGTTGAATTTGTTGGTGTTTTTCAATGTTGAGGTTGTTGTTGTTTTTCAATGTTGAGGTTGTTGTTGAATTTGTTGGTGTTTTTCAATGTTGAGTTTGTTGTTGTTTTTCAATGTTGAGGTTGCTTTTTAATTTGTTGGTGTTTTTCAATGTTGAGGTTGTTGTTGTTTTTCAATGTTGAGGTTGTTGTTGAATTTGTTGGAGTTTTTCAATGTTGAGGTTGTTGTTGTTTTTCAATGTTGAGGTTGTTGTTGAATTTGTTGGTGTTTTTCAATGTTGAGGTTGTTGTTGAATTTGTTGGTGTTTTTCAATGTTGAGGTTGTTGTTGATTTTCAATGTTGAGGTTGTTGAATTTCTTGGTGTTTTTCAATCTTGAGTTTGTTGTTGAATTTGTTGGTGTTTTTCAATGTTGAGGTTGTTGTTGAATTTGTTGGTGTTTTTCAATGTTGAGGTTGTTGTTGTTTTTCAATGTTGAGGTTGTTGAGTTTGTTGCTGTTTTTTAATGTTGAGGTTGTTGTTGAATTTGTTGGTGTTTTTCAATGTTGAGGTTGTTGTTGAATTTGTTGGTGTTTTTCAATGTTGAGGTTGTTGTTGGTTTTAAATGTTGAGGTTGTTGTTGAATTTGTTGGTGTTTTTTCAATTTTGAGGTTGTTGGTGTTTTTCAATGTTGAGGTTGTTGTTGAATTTGATTGTGTTTTTCAATGTCGAGGTTATTGTTGAATGTGTTGGTGTTTTTCAATGTTGAAGCTGTTGTTGAATTTGTTGGTGTTTTTCAATTTCGCGGTTGTTGTTGAATTTCTTGGTGTTTTTCAATGTTGAAGTTTTTGTTGAATTTGTTGTTGTTCTTCAATGTTGAGGTTGTTGTTGTTTTTCAATGTTGAGGTTGTTGTTGAATTTGTTGGTGTTTTTCAATGTTGAGGTTGTTGTTGTTTTTCAAAGCTGAGGTTGTTGTTGAATTTGTTGGTGTTTTTCAACGTTGAGGTTGTTGTTGTTTTTCAATGTTGAGGTTGTTGTTGAATTTGTTGGTGTTTTTCAATTTCGAGATTGTTGGTGAATTTGTTGGTGTTTTTCAATGTTGAAGTTGTTGTTGAATTTGCTGGTGTTTTTCAATGTTGAGGTTGTTGTTGTTTTTCAATGTTGAGGTTGTTGTTGAATTTGTTGGTGTTTTTCAATGTTGAGGTTGTTGTTGTTTTTCAATGCTGAGGTTGTTGTTGAATTTGTTGGTGTTTTTCAATGTTGAGGTTGTTGTTGAATTTGTTGGTGTTTTTCAATGTTGAGGTTGTTGTTGTTTTTCAATGTTGAGGTTGTTGTTGAATTTGTTGGTGCTTTTCAATGTTGAGGTTGTTGTTGTTTTTCAATGTTGAGGTTGTTGTTGAATTTGTTGGTGTTTTTCAATGTTGAGGTTGTTGTTGTTTTTCAATGTTGAGGTTGTTGTTGAATTTGATGGTGTTTTTCAATGTCGACGTTGTTGCTGAATTTGTTGTTGTTTTTCAATGTTGAGGTTGTTGTTGAATTTGTTGGTGTTTTTCAATGTTGAGGTTGTTGCTGTTTTTCAATGTTGAGGTTGTTGTTGAATTTGTTGGTGTTTTTCAATGTTGAGGTTGTTGTTGTTTTTCAATGTTGAGGTTGTTGTTGAATTTGTTGGTGTTTTTCAATGTTGAGGTTGTTGTTGAATTTGTTGCTGTTTTTCAATGTTGAGGTTGTTGTTGTTTTTCAATGTTGAGGTTGTTGTTGAATTTGTTGTTGTTTTTCAATGTTGAGGTTGTTGTTGAATTTGTTGGTGTTTTTCAATGTTGAGGTTGTTGTTGTTTTTCAATGCTGAGGTTGTTGTTGAATTTGTTGTTGTTTTTCAATGTTGAGGTTGTTGTTGAATTTGTTGGTGTTTTTCAATGTTGAGGTTGTTGTTGTTTTTCAATGTTGAGGTTGTTGTTGTTTTTCAATGTTGAGGTTGTTGTTGAATTTGTTGGTGTTTTTCAATTTCGAGGTTGTTGTTGAATTTTTTGTTGCTTTTCAATGTTGAAGTTGTTGTTGAATTTGTTGGTGTTTTTCAATGTTGAGGTTTTTGTTGTTTTTCAATGTTGAGGTTGTTGTTGAATTTGTTGGAGTTTTTCAATGTTGAGGTTGTTGTTGTTTTTCAATGCTGAGGTTGTTGTTGAATTTGTTGGTGTTTTTCAATGTTGAGGTTGTTGTTGAATTTGTTGGTGTTTTTCAATGTTGAGGTTGTTGTTGCTTTTCAATGTTGAGGTTGTTGTTGAATTTGTTGTTGTTTTTCAATGTTCAGGTTGTTGTTGTTTTTCAATGTTGAGGCTGTTGTTGAATTTGTTGGTGTTTTTCAATGTTGAGGTTGTTGTTGTTTTTCAATGTTTTGGTTATTGTTGAATTTGTTGGTGTTTTTCAATGTTGAGGTTGTTGCTGTTTTTCAATGTTGAGGTTGTTGTTGAATTTGTTGGTGTTTTTCAATGTTGAGTTTGTTGTTGTTTTTCAAAGTTGAGGTTGTTGTTGAATTTGTTGGTGTTTTTCAATGTTGAGGTTGTTGTTGAATTTGTTGGTGTTTTTCAATTTCGAGATTGTTGGTGAATTTGTTGGTGTTTTTCAATGTTGAAGTTGTTGTTGAATTTGCTGGTGTTTTTCAATGTTGAGGTTGTTGTTGTTTTTCAATGTTGAGGTTGTTGTTGAATTTGTTGGTGTTTTTCAATGTTGAGGTTGTTGTTGTTTTTCAATGCTGAGGTTGTTGTTGAATTTGTTGGTGTTTTTCAATTTTGAGGTTGTTGTTGTTTTTCAATGTTGAGGTTGTTGTTGAATTTGTTGGTGTTTTTCAATGTTGAGGTTGTTGTTGTTTTTCAATGTTGAGGTTGTTGTTGAATTTGTTGGTGTTTTTCAGTTTCGAGGTTGTTGTTGAATTTGTTGGTGTTTTTCAATGTTGAAGTTGTTGTTGAATTTGTTGGTGTTTTTCAATGTTGAGGTTGTTGTTGTTTTTCAATGTTGAGGTTGTTGTTGAATTTGTTGGTGTTTTTCAATGTTGAGGTTGTTGTTGTTTTTCAATGCTGAGGTTGTTGTTGAATTTGTTGGTATTTTTCAATGTTGAGGTTTTTGTTTAATTTGTTGGTGTTTTTCAATGTTGAGGTTGTTGTTGTTTTTCAATGTTGAGGTTGTTGTTGAATTTGTTGGTGTTTTTCAATGTTGAGGTTGTTGTTGTTTTTCAATGTTGAGGTTGTTGTTGAATTTGTTGGTGTTTTTCAATGTTGAGGTTGTTGTTGAATTTGTTGGTGTTTTTCAATGTTGAGGTTGTTGTTGTTTTTCAATGTTGAGGTTATTGTTGAATTTGTTGGTGTTTTTCAATGTTGAGGTTGTTGTTGTTTTTCAATGTTGAGGTTGTTGTTGAATTTGTTGGTGTTTTTCAATGTTGAGTTTGTTGTTGTTTTTCAATGTTGAGGTTGCTTTTTAATTTGTTGGTGTTTTTCAATGTTGAGGTTGTTGTTGTTTTTCAATGTTGAGGTTGTTGTTGAATTTGTTGGAGTTTTTCAATGTTGAGGTTGTTGTTGTTTTTCAATGTTGAGGTTGTTGTTGAATTTGTTGGTGTTTTTCAATGTTGAGGTTGTTGTTGAATTTGTTGGTGTTTTTCAATGTTGAGGTTGTTGTTGATTTTCAATGTTGAGGTTGTTGAATTTCTTGGTGTTTTTCAATCTTGAGTTTGTTGTTGAATTTGTTGGTGTTTTTCAATGTTGAGGTTGTTGTTGAATTTGTTGGTGTTTTTCAATGTTGAGGTTGTTGTTGTTTTTCAATGTTGAGGTTGTTGAGTTTGTTGCTGTTTTTTAATGTTGAGGTTGTTGTTGAATTTGTTGGTGTTTTTCAATGTTGAGGTTGTTGTTGAATTTGTTGGTGTTTTTCAATGTTGAGGTTGTTGTTGGTTTTAAATGTTGAGGTTGTTGTTGAATTTGTTGGTGTTTTTTCAATTTTGAGGTTGTTGGTGTTTTTCAATGTTGAGGTTGTTGTTGAATTTGATTGTGTTTTTCAATGTCGAGGTTATTGTTGAATTTGTTGGTGTTTTTCAATGTTGAAGCTGTTGTTGAATTTGTTGGTGTTTTTCAATTTCGCGGTTGTTGTTGAATTTCTTGGTGTTTTTCAATGTTGAAGTTTTTGTTGAATTTGTTGTTGTTCTTCAATGTTGAGGTTGTTGCTGTTTTTCAATGTTGAGGTTGTTGTTGAATTTGTTGGTGTTTTTCAATGTTGAGGTTGTTGTTGTTTTTCAAAGCTGAGGTTGTTGTTGAATTTGTTGGTGTTTTTCAACGTTGAGGTTGTTGTTGTTTTTCAATGTTGAGGTTGTTGTTGAATTTGTTGGTGTTTTTCAATTTCGAGATTGTTGGTGAATTTGTTGGTGTTTTTCAATGTTGAAGTTGTTGTTGAATTTGCTGGTGTTTTTCAATGTTGAGGTTGTTGTTGTTTTTCAATGTTGAGGTTGTTGTTGAATTTGTTGGTGTTTTTCAATGTTGAGGTTGTTGTTGTTTTTCAATGCTGAGGTTGTTGTTGAATTTGTTGGTGTTTTTCAATGTTGAGGTTGTTGTTGAATTTGTTGGTGTTTTTCAATGTTGAGGTTGTTGTTGTTTTTCAATGTTGAGGTTGTTGTTGAATTTGTTGGTGCTTTTCAATGTTGAGGTTGTTGTTGTTTTTCAATGTTGAGGTTGTTGTTGAATTTGTTGGTGTTTTTCAATGTTGAGGTTGTTGTTGTTTTTCAATGTTGAGGTTGTTGTTGAATTTGTTGGTGTTTTTCAATTTCGGGGTTGTTGTTGAATTTTTTGGTGTTTTTCAATGTTGAAGTTGTTGAATTTGTTGCTATTTTTCAATGTTGAGGTTGTTGTTGTTTTTCAATGTTGAGGTTGTTGTTGAAATTGTTGGTGTTTTTCAATGTTGAGGTTGTTGTTGTTTTTCAATGCTGAGGTTGTTGTTGAATTTGTTGGTGTTTTTCAATGTTGAGGTTGTTGTTGTTTTTCAATGTTGAGGTTGTTGTTGAATTTGTTGGTGTTTTTCAATGTTGAGTTTGTTGTTGTTTTTCAATGTTGAGGTTGCTTTTTAATTTGTTGGTGTTTTTCAATGTTGAGGTTGTTGTTGTTTTTCAATGTTGAGGTTGTTGTTGAATTTGTTGGAGTTTTTCAATGTTGAGGTTGTTGTTGTTTTTCAATGTTGAGGTTGTTGTTGAATTTGTTGGTGTTTTTCAATGTTGAGGTTGTTGTTGAATTTGTTGGTGTTTTTCAATGTTGAGGTTGTTGTTGATTTTCAATGTTGAGGTTGTTGAATTTCTTGGTGTTTTTCAATCTTGAGTTTGTTGTTGAATTTGTTGGTGTTTTTCAATGTTGAGGTTGTTGTTGAATTTGTTGGTGTTTTTCAATGTTGAGGTTGTTGTTGTTTTTCAATGTTGAGGTTGTTGAGTTTGTTGCTGTTTTTTAATGTTGAGGTTGTTGTTGAATTTGTTGGTGTTTTTCAATGTTGAGGTTGTTGTTGAATTTGTTGGTGTTTTTCAATGTTGAGGTTGTTGTTGGTTTTAAATGTTGAGGTTGTTGTTGAATTTGTTGGTGTTTTTTCAATTTTGAGGTTGTTGGTGTTTTTCAATGTTGAGGTTGTTGTTGAATTTGATTGTGTTTTTCAATGTCGAGGTTATTGTTGAATTTGTTGGTGTTTTTCAATGTTGAAGCTGTTGTTGAATTTGTTGGTGTTTTTCAATTTCGCGGTTGTTGTTGAATTTCTTGGTGTTTTTCAATGTTGAAGTTTTTGTTGAATTTGTTGTTGTTCTTCAATGTTGAGGTTGTTGCTGTTTTTCAATGTTGAGGTTGTTGTTGAATTTGTTGGTGTTTTTCAATGTTGAGGTTGTTGTTGTTTTTCAAAGCTGAGGTTGTTGTTGAATTTGTTGGTGTTTTTCAACGTTGAGGTTGTTGTTGTTTTTCAATGTTGAGGTTGTTGTTGAATTTGTTGGTGTTTTTCAATTTCGAGATTGTTGGTGAATTTGTTGGTGTTTTTCAATGTTGAAGTTGTTGTTGAATTTGCTGGTGTTTTTCAATGTTGAGGTTGTTGTTGTTTTTCAATGTTGAGGTTGTTGTTGAATTTGTTGGTGTTTTTCAATGTTGAGGTTGTTGTTGTTTTTCAATGCTGAGGTTGTTGTTGAATTTGTTGGTGTTTTTCAATGTTGAGGTTGTTGTTGAATTTGTTGGTGTTTTTCAATGTTGAGGTTGTTGTTGTTTTTCAATGTTGAGGTTGTTGTTGAATTTGTTGGTGCTTTTCAATGTTGAGGTTGTTGTTGTTTTTCAATGTTGAGGTTGTTGTTGAATTTGTTGGTGTTTTTCAATGTTGAGGTTGTTGTTGTTTTTCAATGTTGAGGTTGTTGTTGAATTTGTTGGTGTTTTTCAATTTCGGGGTTGTTGTTGAATTTTTTGGTGTTTTTCAATGTTGAAGTTGTTGAATTTGTTGGTATTTTTCAATGTTGAGGTTGTTGTTGTTTTTCAATGTTGAGGTTGTTGTTGAAATTGTTGGTGTTTTTCAATGTTGAGGTTGTTGTTGTTTTTCAATGCTGAGGTTGTTGTTGAATTTGTTGGTGTTTTTCAATGTTGAGGTTGTTGTTGAATTTGTTGCTGTTTTTCAATGTTGAGGTTGTTGTTGTTTTTCAATGTTGAGGTTGTTGTTGAATTTGTTGTTGTTTTTCAATGTTGAGGTTGTTGTTGAATTTGTTGGTGTTTTTCAATGTTGAGGTTGTTGTTGTTTTTCAATGCTGAGGTTGTTGTTGAATTTGTTGTTGTTTTTCAATGTTGAGGTTGTTGTTGAATTTGTTGGTGTTTTTCAATGTTGAGGTTGTTGTTGTTTTTCAATGTTGAGGTTGTTGTTGTTTTTCAATGTTGAGGTTGTTGTTGAATTTGTTGGTGTTTTTCAATTTCGAGGTTGTTGTTGAATTTTTTGTTGCTTTTCAATGTTGAAGTTGTTGTTGAATTTGTTGGTGTTTTTCAATGTTGAGGTTTTTGTTGTTTTTCAATGTTGAGGTTGTTGTTGAATTTGTTGGAGTTTTTCAATGTTGAGGTTGTTGTTGTTTTTCAATGCTGAGGTTGTTGTTGAATTTGTTGGTGTTTTTCAATGTTGAGGTTGTTGTTGAATTTGTTGGTGTTTTTCAATGTTGAGGTTGTTGTTGCTTTTCAATGTTGAGGTTGTTGTTGAATTTGTTGTTGTTTTTCAATGTTCAGGTTGTTGTTGTTTTTCAATGTTGAGGCTGTTGTTGAATTTGTTGGTGTTTTTCAATGTTGAGGTTGTTGTTGTTTTTCAATGTTTTGGTTATTGTTGAATTTGTTGGTGTTTTTCAATGTTGAGGTTGTTGCTGTTTTTCAATGTTGAGGTTGTTGTTGAATTTGTTGGTGTTTTTCAATGTTGAGTTTGTTGTTGTTTTTCAAAGTTGAGGTTGTTGTTGAATTTGTTGGTGTTTTTCAATGTTGAGGTTGTTGTTGTTTTTCAATGTTGAGGTTGTTGTTGAATTTGTTGGTGTTTTTCAATGTTGAGGTTGTTGTTGTTTTTCAATGTTGTGGTTGTTGTTGAATTTGTTGGTGCTTTTCAATGTTGAGGTTGTTGTTGAATTTGTTAGTGTTTTTCAATGTTGAGGTTGTTGTTGAATTTGTTGGTGTTTTTCAATGTTGAGGTTGTTGTTGTTTTTCAATGTTGAGGTTGTTGAATTTGAATGTGTTTTTCAATGTCGACGTTGTTGCTGAATTTGTTGGTGTTTTTCAATGTTGAGGTTGTTGTTGAATTTGTTGGTGTTTTTCAATGTTGAGGTTGTTGTTGTTTTTCAATGTTGAGGTTGTTGTTGAATTTGTTGATGTTTTTCAATGTTGAGGTTGTTGTTGTTTTTCAGTGTTGAGGTTGTTGTTGAATTTGTTGGTGTTTTTCAATGTTGAGGTTGTTGTTGAATTTGTTGGTGTTTTTCAATGTTGAGGTTGTTGTTGTTTTTCAATGTTGAGGTTATTGTTGAATTTGTTGGTGTTTTACAATGTTGAGGTTGTTGTTGTTTTTCAATGTTGAGGTTGTTGTTGAATTTGTTGGTGTTTTTCAATGTTGAGTTTGTTGTTGTTTTTCAATGTTGAGGTTGCTGTTGAATTTGTTCGTGTTTTTCAATGTTGAGGTTGTTGTTGTTTTTCAATGTTGAGGTTGTTGTTGAATTTGTTGGTGCTTTTCAATGTTGAGGTTGTTGTTGTTTTTCAATGTTGAGGTTGTTGTTGAATTTGTTAGTGTTTTTCAATGTTGAGGTTGTTGTTGAATTTGTTGGTGTTTTTCAATGTTGAGGTTGTTGTTGTTTTTCAATGTTGACGTTGTTGATTTTGTTGGTGTGTTTCAATGTTGAATTTTTTGTTGAATTTGTTGGTGTTTTTCAATGTTGAGGTTGTTGTTTTTCAATGTTGAGGTTGTTGTTGAATTTGTTGGCGTTTTTAAAAGTTGAGGTTGTTGTTGAATTTGTTGGTGTTTTCAATGTTGAGGTTTTTGTTGAATTTGTTGGTGTTTTTCAATGTTCAGGTTGCTGTTGTTTTTCAATGTTGAGGTTGTTGTTGAATTTGATGGTGTTTTTCAATGTCGACGTTGTTGCTGAATTTGTTGTTGTTTTTCAATGTTGAGGTTGTTGTTGAATTTGTTGGTGTTTTTCAATGTTGAGGTTGTTGTTGTTTTTCAATGTTGAGGTTGTTGTTGAATTTGTTGGTGTTTTTCAATGTTGAGGTTGTTGTTGTTTTTCAATGTTGAGGTTGTTGTTGAATTTGTTGGTGTTTTTCAATGTTGAGGTTGTTGTTGAATTTGTTGGTGTTTTTCAATGTTGAGGTTGTTGTTGTTTTTCAATGTTGAGGTTATTGTTGAATTTGTTGGTGTTTTTCAATGTTGAGGTTGTTGTTGTTTTTCAATGTTGAGGTTGTTGTTGAATTTGTTGGTGTTTTTCAATGTTGAGTTTGTTGTTGTTTTTCAATGTTGAGGTTGCTGTTGAATTTGTTGGTGTTTTTCAATGTTGAGGTTGTTGTTGTTTTTCAATGTTGAGGTTGTTGTTGAATTTGTTGCTGTTTTTCAATGTTGAGGTTTTTGTTGAATTTGTTGGTGTTTTTCAATGTTGAGGTTGTTGTTGTTTTTCAATGTTGAGGTTATTGTTGAATTTGTTGGTGTTTTTCAATTTTGAGGTTGTTGTTGTTTTTCAATGTTGAGGTTGTTGTTGAATTTGTTGGTGTTTTTCAATGTTGAGGTTGTTGTTGTTTTTCAATGTTGAGGTTGTTGTTGAATTTGTTGGTGTTTTTCAGTTTCGAGGTTGTTGTTGAATTTGTTGGTGTTTTTCAATGTTGAAGTTGTTGTTGAATTTGTTGGTGTTTTTCAATGTTGAGGTTGTTGTTGTTTTTCAATGTTGAGGTTGTTGTTGAATTTGTTGGTGTTTTTCAATGTTGAGGTTGTTGTTGTTTTTCAATGCTGAGGTTGTTGTTGAATTTGTTGGTATTTTTCAATGTTGAGGTTTTTGTTGAATTTGTTGGTGTTTTTCAATGTTGAGGTTGTTGTTGTTTTTCAATGTTGAGGTTGTTGTTGAATTTGTTGGTGTTTTTCAATGTTGAGGTTGTTGTTGTTTTTCAATGTTGAGGTTGTTGTTGAATTTGTTGGTGTTTTTCAATGTTGAGGTTGTTGTTGAATTTGTTGGTGTTTTTCAATGTTGAGGTTGTTGTTGTTTTTCAATGTTGAGGTTATTGTTGAATTTGTTGGTGTTTTTCAATGTTGAGGTTGTTGTTGTTTTTCAATGTTGAGGTTGTTGTTGAATTTGTTGGTGTTTTTCAATGTTGAGTTTGTTGTTGTTTTTCAATGTTGAGGTTGCTTTTTAATTTGTTGGTGTTTTTCAATGTTGAGGTTGTTGTTGTTTTTCAATGTTGAGGTTGTTGTTGAATTTGTTGGAGTTTTTCAATGTTGAGGTTGTTGTTGTTTTTCAATGTTGAGGTTGTTGTTGAATTTGTTGGTGTTTTTCAATGTTGAGGTTGTTGTTGAATTTGTTGGTGTTTTTCAATGTTGAGGTTGTTGTTGATTTTCAATGTTGAGGTTGTTGAATTTCTTGGTGTTTTTCAATCTTGAGTTTGTTGTTGAATTTGTTGGTGTTTTTCAATGTTGAGGTTGTTGTTGAATTTGTTGGTGTTTTTCAATGTTGAGGTTGTTGTTGTTTTTCAATGTTGAGGTTGTTGAGTTTGTTGCTGTTTTTTAATGTTGAGGTTGTTGTTGAATTTGTTGGTGTTTTTCAATGTTGAGGTTGTTGTTGAATTTGTTGGTGTTTTTCAATGTTGAGGTTGTTGTTGGTTTTAAATGTTGAGGTTGTTGTTGAATTTGTTGGTGTTTTTTCAATTTTGAGGTTGTTGGTGTTTTTCAATGTTGAGGTTGTTGTTGAATTTGATTGTGTTTTTCAATGTCGAGGTTATTGTTGAATTTGTTGGTGTTTTTCAATGTTGAAGCTGTTGTTGAATTTGTTGGTGTTTTTCAATTTCGCGGTTGTTGTTGAATTTCTTGGTGTTTTTCAATGTTGAAGTTTTTGTTGAATTTGTTGTTGTTCTTCAATGTTGAGGTTGTTGTTGTTTTTCAATGTTGAGGTTGTTGTTGAATTTGTTGGTGTTTTTCAATGTTGAGGTTGTTGTTGTTTTTCAAAGCTGAGGTTGTTGTTGAATTTGTTGGTGTTTTTCAACGTTGAGGTTGTTGTTGTTTTTCAATGTTGAGGTTGTTGTTGAATTTGTTGGTGTTTTTCAATTTCGAGATTGTTGGTGAATTTGTTGGTGTTTTTCAATGTTGAAGTTGTTGTTGAATTTGCTGGTGTTTTTCAATGTTGAGGTTGTTGTTGATTTTCAATGTTGAGGTTGTTGTTGAATTTGTTGGTGTTTTTCAATGTTGAGGTTGTTGTTGTTTTTCAATGCTGAGGTTGTTGTTGAATTTGTTGGTGTTTTTCAATTTTGAGGTTGTTGTTGTTTTTCAATGTTGAGGTTGTTGTTGAATTTGTTGGTGTTTTTCAATGTTGAGGTTGTTGTTGTTTTTCAATGTTGAGGTTGTTGTTGAATTTGTTGGTGTTTTTCAGTTTCGAGGTTGTTGTTGAATTTGTTGGTGTTTTTCAATGTTGAAGTTGTTGTTGAATTTGTTGGTGTTTTTCAATGTTGAGGTTGTTGTTGTTTTTCAATGTTGAGGTTGTTGTTGAATTTGTTGGTGTTTTTCAATGTTGAGGTTGTTGTTGTTTTTCAATGCTGAGGTTGTTGTTGAATTTGTTGGTATTTTTCAATGTTGAGGTTTTTGTTGAATTTGTTGGTGTTTTTCAATGTTGAGGTTGTTGTTGTTTTTCAATGTTGAGGTTGTTGTTGAATTTGTTGGTGTTTTTCAATGTTGAGGTTGTTGTTGTTTTTCAATGTTGAGGTTGTTGTTGAATTTGTTGGTGTTTTTCAATGTTGAGGTTGTTGTTGAATTTGTTGGTGTTTTTCAATGTTGAGGTTGTTGTTGTTTTTCAATGTTGAGGTTATTGTTGAATTTGTTGGTGTTTTTCAATGTTGAGGTTGTTGTTGTTTTTCAATGTTGAGGTTGTTGTTGAATTTGTTGGTGTTTTTCAATGTTGAGTTTGTTGTTGTTTTTCAATGTTGAGGTTGCTTTTTAATTTGTTGGTGTTTTTCAATGTTGAGGTTGTTGTTGTTTGTCAATGTTGAGGTTGTTGTTGAATTTGTTGGAGTTTTTCAATGTTGAGGTTGTTGTTGTTTTTCAATGTTGAGGTTGTTGTTGAATTTGTTGGTGTTTTTCAATGTTGAGGTTGTTGTTGAATTTGTTGGTGTTTTTCAATGTTGAGGTTGTTGTTGATTTTCAATGTTGAGGTTGTTGAATTTCTTGGTGTTTTTCAATCTTGAGTTTGTTGTTGAATTTGTTGGTGTTTTTCAATGTTGAGGTTGTTGTTGAATTTGTTGGTGTTTTTCAATGTTGAGGTTGTTGTTGTTTTTCAATGTTGAGGTTGTTGAGTTTGTTGCTGTTTTTTAATGTTGAGGTTGTTGTTGAATTTGTTGGTGTTTTTCAATGTTGAGGTTGTTGTTGAATTTGTTGGTGTTTTTCAATGTTGAGGTTGTTGTTGGTTTTAAATGTTGAGGTTGTTGTTGAATTTGTTGGTGTTTTTTCAATTTTGAGGTTGTTGGTGTTTTTCAATGTTGAGGTTGTTGTTGAATTTGATTGTGTTTTTCAATGTCGAGGTTATTGTTGAATTTGTTGGTGTTTTTCAATGTTGAAGCTGTTGTTGAATTTGTTGGTGTTTTTCAATTTCGCGGTTGTTGTTGAATTTCTTGGTGTTTTTCAATGTTGAAGTTTTTGTTGAATTTGTTGTTGTTCTTCAATGTTGAGGTTGTTGTTGTTTTTCAATGTTGAGGTTGTTGTTGAATTTGTTGGTGTTTTTCAATGTTGAGGTTGTTGTTGTTTTTCAAAGCTGAGGTTGTTGTTGAATTTGTTGGTGTTTTTCAACGTTGAGGTTGTTGTTGTTTTTCAATGTTGAGGTTGTTGTTGAATTTGTTGGTGTTTTTCAATTTCGAGATTGTTGGTGAATTTGTTGGTGTTTTTCAATGTTGAAGTTGTTGTTGAATTTGCTGGTGTTTTTCAATGTTGAGGTTGTTGTTGTTTTTCAATGTTGAGGTTGTTGTTGAATTTGTTGGTGTTTTTCAATGTTGAGGTTGTTCTTGTTTTTCAATGCTGAGGTTGTTGTTGAATTTGTTGGTGTTTTTCAATGTTGAGGTTGTTGTTGAATTTGTTGGTGTTTTTCAATGTTGAGGTTGTTGTTGTTTTTCAATGTTGAGGTTGTTGTTGAATTTGTTGGTGCTTTTCAATGTTGAGGTTGTTGTTGTTTTTCAATGTTGAGGTTGTTGTTGAATTTGTTGGTGTTTTTCAATGTTGAGGTTGTTGTTGTTTTTCAATGTTGAGGTTGTTGTTGAATTTGTTGGTGTTTTTCAATTTCGGGGTTGTTGTTGAATTTTTTGGTGTTTTTCAATGTTGAAGTTGTTGAATTTGTTGGTATTTTTCAATGTTGAGGTTGTTGTTGTTTTTCAATGTTGAGGTTGTTGTTGAAATTGTTGGTGTTTTTCAATGTTGAGGTTGTTGTTGTTTTTCAATGCTGAGGTTGTTGTTGAATTTGTTGGTGTTTTTCAATGTTGAGGTTGTTGTTGAATTTGTTGCTGTTTTTCAATGTTGAGGTTGTTGTTGTTTTTCAATGTTGAGGTTGTTGTTGAATTTGTTGTTGTTTTTCAATGTTGAGGTTGTTGTTGAATTTGTTGGTGTTTTTCAATGTTGAGGTTGTTGTTGTTTTTCAATGCTGAGGTTGTTGTTGAATTTGTTGTTGTTTTTCAATGTTGAGGTTGTTGTTGAATTTGTTGGTGTTTTTCAATGTTGAGGTTGTTGTTGTTTTTCAATGTTGAGGTTGTTGTTGTTTTTCAATGTTGAGGTTGTTGTTGAATTTGTTGGTGTTTTTCAATTTCGAGGTTGTTGTTGAATTTTTTGTTGCTTTTCAATGTTGAAGTTGTTGTTGAATTTGTTGGTGTTTTTCAATGTTGAGGTTTTTGTTGTTTTTCAATGTTGAGGTTGTTGTTGAATTTGTTGGAGTTTTTCAATGTTGAGGTTGTTGTTGTTTTTCAATGCTGAGGTTGTTGTTGAATTTGTTGGTGTTTTTCAATGTTGAGGTTGTTGTTGAATTTGTTGGTGTTTTTCAATGTTGAGGTTGTTGTTGCTTTTCAATGTTGAGGTTGTTGTTGAATTTGTTGTTGTTTTTCAATGTTCAGGTTGTTGTTGTTTTTCAATGTTGAGGCTGTTGTTGAATTTGTTGGTGTTTTTCAATGTTGAGGTTGTTGTTGTTTTTCAATGTTTTGGTTATTGTTGAATTTGTTGGTGTTTTTCAATGTTGAGGTTGTTGCTGTTTTTCAATGTTGAGGTTGTTGTTGAATTTGTTGGTGTTTTTCAATGTTGAGTTTGTTGTTGTTTTTCAAAGTTGAGGTTGTTGTTGAATTTGTTGGTGTTTTTCAATGTTGAGGTTGTTGTTGTTTTTCAATGTTGAGGTTGTTGTTGAATTTGTTGGTGTTTTTCAATGTTGAGGTTGTTGTTGTTTTTCAATGTTGTGGTTGTTGTTGAATTTGTTGGTGCTTTTCAATGTTGAGGTTGTTGTTGAATTTGTTAGTGTTTTTCAATGTTGAGGTTGTTGTTGAATTTGTTGGTGTTTTTCAATGTTGAGGTTGTTGTTGTTTTTCAATGTTGAGGTTGTTGAATTTGAATGTGTTTTTCAATGTCGACGTTGTTGCTGAATTTGTTGGTGTTTTTCAATGTTGAGGTTGTTGTTGAATTTGTTGGTGTTTTTCAATGTTGAGGTTGTTGTTGTTTTTCAATGTTGAGGTTGTTGTTGAATTTGTTGATGTTTTTCAATGTTGAGGTTGTTGTTGTTTTTCAGTGTTGAGGTTGTTGTTGAATTTGTTGGTGTTTTTCAATGTTGAGGTTGTTGTTGAATTTGTTGGTGTTTTTCAATGTTGAGGTTGTTGTTGTTTTTCAATGTTGAGGTTATTGTTGAATTTGTTGGTGTTTTACAATGTTGAGGTTGTTGTTGTTTTTCAATGTTGAGGTTGTTGTTGAATTTGTTGGTGTTTTTCAATGTTGAGTTTGTTGTTGTTTTTCAATGTTGAGGTTGCTGTTGAATTTGTTCGTGTTTTTCAATGTTGAGGTTGTTGTTGTTTTTCAATGTTGAGGTTGTTGTTGAATTTGTTGGTGCTTTTCAATGTTGAGGTTGTTGTTGTTTTTCAATGTTGAGGTTGTTGTTGAATTTGTTGGTGTTTTTCAATGTTGAGGTTGTTGTTGTTTTTCAATGTTGAGGTTGTTGTTGAATTTGTTGGTCTTTTTCAATGTTGAGGTTGTTGTTGAATTTATTGGTGTTTTTCAATGTTGAGGTTGTTGTTGATTTTCAATGTTGAGGTTGTTGAATATCTTGGTGTTTTTCAATCTTGAGTTTGTTGTTGAATTTGTTGGTGTTTTTCAATGTTGAGGTTGTTGTTGAATTTGTTGGTGTTTTTCAATGTTGAGGTTGTTGTTGTTTTTCAATGTTGAGGTTGCTGAGTTTGTTGCTGTTTTTTAATGTTGAGGTTGTTGTTGAATTTGTTGGTGTTTTTCAATGTTGAGGTTGTTGTTGAATTTGTTGGTGTTTTTCAATGTTGAGGTTGTTGTTGTTTTTAAATGTTGAGGTTGTTGTTGAATTTGTTGGTGTTTTTTCAATTTTGAGGTTGTTGGTGTTTTTCAATGTTGAGGTTGTTGTTGAATTTGATTGTGTTTTTCAATGTCGAGGTTGTTGTTGAATTTGTTGGTGTTTTTCAATGTTGAAGCTGTTGTTGAATTTGTTGGTGTTTTTCAATTTCGCGATTGTTGTTGAATTTCTTGGTGTTTTTCAATGCTGAAGTTTTTGTTGAATTTGTTGTTGTTCTTCAATGTTGAGGTTGTTGTTGTTTTTCAATGTTGAGGTTGTTTTTGAATTTGTTGGTGTTTTTCAATGTTGAGGTTGTTGTTGTTTTTCAAAGCTGAGGTTGTTGTTGAATTTGTTGGTGTTTTTCAACGTTGAGGTTGTTGTTGTTTTTCAATGTTGAGGTTGTTGTTGAATTTGTTGGTGTTTTTCAATTTCGAGATTGTTGGTGAATTTGTTGGTGTTTTTCAATGTTGAAGTTGTTGTTGAATTTGCTGGTGTTTTTCAATGTTGAGGTTGTTGTTGATTTTCAATGTTGAGGTTGTTGTTGAATTTGTTGGTGTTTTTCAATGTTGAGGTTGTTGTTGTTTTTCAATGCTGAGGTTGTTGTTGAATTTGTTGGTGTTTTTCAATTTTGAGGTTGTTGTTGTTTTTCAATGTTGAGGTTGTTGTTGAATTTGTTGGTGTTTTTCAATGTTGAGGTTGTTGTTGTTTTTCAATGTTGAGGTTGTTGTTGAATTTGTTGGTGTTTTTCAGTTTCGAGGTTGTTGTTGAATTTGTTGGTGTTTTTCAATGTTGAAGTTGTTGTTGAATTTGTTGGTGTTTTTCAATGTTGAGGTTGTTGTTGTTTTTCAATGTTGAGGTTGTTGTTGAATTTGTTGGTGTTTTTCAATGTTGAGGTTGTTGTTGTTTTTCAATGCTGAGGTTGTTGTTGAATTTGTTGGTATTTTTCAATGTTGAGGTTTTTGTTGAATTTGTTGGTGTTTTTCAATGTTGAGGTTGTTGTTGTTTTTCAATGTTGAGGTTGTTGTTGAATTTGTTGGTGTTTTTCAATGTTGAGGTTGTTGTTGTTTTTCAATGTTGAGGTTGTTGTTGAATTTGTTGGTGTTTTTCAATGTTGAGGTTGTTGTTGAATTTGTTGGTGTTTTTCAATGTTGAGGTTGTTGTTGTTTTTCAATGTTGAGGTTACTGTTGAATTTGTTGGTGTTTTTCAATGTTGAGGTTGTTGTTGTTTTTCAATGTTGAGGTTGTTGTTGAATTTGTTGGTGTTTTTCAATGTTGAGTTTGTTGTTGTTTTTCAATGTTGAGGTTGCTTTTTAATTTGTTGGTGTTTTTCAATGTTGAGGTTGTTGTTGTTTTTCAATGTTGAGGTTGTTGTTGAATTTGTTGGAGTTTTTCAATGTTGAGGTTGTTGTTGTTTTTCAATGTTGAGGTTGTTGTTGAATTTGTTGGTGTTTTTCAATGTTGAGGTTGTTGTTGAATTTGTTGGTGTTTTTCAATGTTGAGGTTGTTGTTGATTTTCAATGTTGAGGTTGTTGAATTTCTTGGTGTTTTTCAATCTTGAGTTTGTTGTTGAATTTGTTGGTGCTTTTCAATGTTGAGGTTGTTGTTGAATTTGTTGGTGTTTTTCAATGTTGAGGTTGTTGTTGTTTTTCAATGTTGAGGTTGTTGAGTTTGTTGCTGTTTTTTAATGTTGAGGTTGTTGTTGAATTTGTTGGTGTTTTTCAATGTTGAGGTTGTTGTTGAATTTGTTGGTGTTTTTCAATGTTGAGGTTGTTGTTGGTTTTAAATGTTGAGGTTGTTGTTGAATTTGTTGGTGTTTTTTCAATTTTGAGGTTGTTGGTGTTTTTCAATGTTGAGGTTGTTGTTGAATTTGATTGTGTTTTTCAATGTCGAGGTTATTGTTGAATTTGTTGGTGTTTTTCAATGTTGAAGCTGTTGTTGAATTTGTTGGTGTTTTTCAATTTCGCGGTTGTTGTTGAATTTCTTGGTGTTTTTCAATGTTGAAGTTTTTGTTGAATTTGTTGTTGTTCTTCAATGTTGAGGTTGTTGTTGTTTTTCAATGTTGAGGTTGTTGTTGAATTTGTTGGTGTTTTTCAATGTTGAGGTTGTTGTTGTTTTTCAAAGCTGAGGTTGTTGTTGAATTTGTTGGTGTTTTTCAACGTTGAGGTTGTTGTTGTTTTTCAATGTTGAGGTTGTTGTTGAATTTGTTGGTGTTTTTCAATTTCGAGATTGTTGGTGAATTTGTTGGTGTTTTTCAATGTTGAAGTTGTTGTTGAATTTGCTGGTGTTTTTCAATGTTGAGGTTGTTGTTGTTTTTCAATGTTGAGGTTGTTGTTGAATTTGTTGGTGTTTTTCAATGTTGAGGTTGTTGTTGTTTTTCAATGCTGAGGTTGTTGTTGAATTTGTTGGTGTTTTTCAATGTTGAGGTTGTTGTTGAATTTGTTGGTGTTTTTCAATGTTGAGGTTGTTGTTGTTTTTCAATGTTGAGGTTGTTGTTGAATTTGTTGGTGCTTTTCAATGTTGAGGTTGTTGTTGTTTTTCAATGTTGAGGTTGTTGTTGAATTTGTTGGTGTTTTTCAATGTTGAGGTTGTTGTTGTTTTTCAATGTTGAGGTTGTTGTTGAATTTGTTGGTGTTTTTCAATTTCGGGGTTGTTGTTGAATTTTTTGGTGTTTTTCAATGTTGAAGTTGTTGAATTTGTTGGTATTTTTCAATGTTGAGGTTGTTGTTGTTTTTCAATGTTGAGGTTGTTGTTGAAATTGTTGGTGTTTTTCAATGTTGAGGTTGTTGTTGTTTTTCAATGCTGAGGTTGTTGTTGAATTTGTTGGTGTTTTTCAATGTTGAGGTTGTTGTTGAATTTGTTGCTGTTTTTCAATGTTGAGGTTGTTGTTGTTTTTCAATGTTGAGGTTGTTGTTGAATTTGTTGTTGTTTTTCAATGTTGAGGTTGTTGTTGAATTTGTTGGTGTTTTTCAATGTTGAGGTTGTTGTTGTTTTTCAATGCTGAGGTTGTTGTTGAATTTGTTGTTGTTTTTCAATGTTGAGGTTGTTGTTGAATTTGTTGGTGTTTTTCAATGTTGAGGTTGTTGTTGTTTTTCAATGTTGAGGTTGTTGTTGTTTTTCAATGTTGAGGTTGTTGTTGAATTTGTTGGTGTTTTTCAATTTCGAGGTTGTTGTTGAATTTTTTGTTGCTTTTCAATGTTGAAGTTGTTGTTGAATTTGTTGGTGTTTTTCAATGTTGAGGTTTTTGTTGTTTTTCAATGTTGAGGTTGTTGTTGAATTTGTTGGAGTTTTTCAATGTTGAGGTTGTTGTTGTTTTTCAATGCTGAGGTTGTTGTTGAATTTGTTGGTGTTTTTCAATGTTGAGGTTGTTGTTGAATTTGTTGGTGTTTTTCAATGTTGAGGTTGTTGTTGCTTTTCAATGTTGAGGTTGTTGTTGAATTTGTTGTTGTTTTTCAATGTTCAGGTTGTTGTTGTTTTTCAATGTTGAGGCTGTTGTTGAATTTGTTGGTGTTTTTCAATGTTGAGGTTGTTGTTGTTTTTCAATGTTTTGGTTATTGTTGAATTTGTTGGTGTTTTTCAATGTTGAGGTTGTTGCTGTTTTTCAATGTTGAGGTTGTTGTTGAATTTGTTGGTGTTTTTCAATGTTGAGTTTGTTGTTGTTTTTCAAAGTTGAGGTTGTTGTTGAATTTGTTGGTCTTTTTCAATGTTGAGGTTGTTGTTGTTTTTCAATGTTGAGGTTGTTGTTGAATTTGTTGGTGTTTTTCAATGTTGAGGTTGTTGTTGTTTTTCAATGTTGTGGTTGTTGTTGAATTTGTTGGTGCTTTTCAATGTTGAGGTTGTTGTTGAATTTGTTAGTGTTTTTCAATGTTGAGGTTGTTGTTGAATTTGTTGGTGTTTTTCAATGTTGAGGTTGTTGTTGTTTTTCAATGTTGAGGTTGTTGAATTTGAATGTGTTTTTCAATGTCGACGTTGTTGCTGAATTTGTTGGTGTTTTTCAATGTTGAGGTTGTTGTTGAATTTGTTGGTGTTTTTCAATGTTGAGGTTGTTGTTGTTTTTCAATGTTGAGGTTGTTGTTGAATTTGTTGATGTTTTTCAATGTTGAGGTTGTTGTTGTTTTTCAGTGTTGAGGTTGTTGTTGAATTTGTTGGTGTTTTTCAATGTTGAGGTTGTTGTTGAATTTGTTGGTGTTTTTCAATGTTGAGGTTGTTGTTGTTTTTCAATGTTGAGGTTATTGTTGAATTTGTTGGTGTTTTACAATGTTGAGGTTGTTGTTGTTTTTCAATGTTGAGGTTGTTGTTGAATTTGTTGGTGTTTTTCAATGTTGAGTTTGTTGTTGTTTTTCAATGTTGAGGTTGCTGTTGAATTTGTTCGTGTTTTTCAATGTTGAGGTTGTTGTTGTTTTTCAATGTTGAGGTTGTTGTTGAATTTGTTGGTGCTTTTCAATGTTGAGGTTGTTGTTGTTTTTCAATGTTGAGGTTGTTGTTGAATTTGTTGGTGTTTTTCAATGTTGAGGTTGTTGTTGTTTTTCAATGTTGAGGTTGTTGTTGAATTTGTTGGTCTTTTTCAATGTTGAGGTTGTTGTTGAATTTATTGGTGTTTTTCAATGTTGAGGTTGTTGTTGATTTTCAATGTTGAGGTTGTTGAATTTCTTGGTGTTTTTCAATCTTGAGTTTGTTGTTGAATTTGTTGGTGTTTTTCAATGTTGAGGTTGTTGTTGAATTTGTTGGTGTTTTTCAATGTTGAGGTTGTTGTTGTTTTTCAATGTTGAGGTTGTTGAGTTTGTTGCTGTTTTTTAATGTTGAGGTTGTTGTTGAATTTGTTGGTGTTTTTCAATGTTGAGGTTGTTGTTGAATTTGTTGGTGTTTTTCAATGTTGAGGTTGTTGTTGTTTTTAAATGTTGAGGTTGTTGTTGAATTTGTTGGTGTTTTTTCAATTTTGAGGTTGTTGGTGTTTTTCAATGTTGAGGTTGTTGTTGAATTTGATTGTGTTTTTCAATGTCGAGGTTGTTGTTGAATTTGTTGGTGTTTTTCAATGTTGAAGCTGTTGTTGAATTTGTTGGTGTTTTTCAATTTCGCGATTGTTGTTGAATTTCTTGGTGTTTTTCAATGTTGAAGTTTTTGTTGAATTTGTTGTTGTTCTTCAATGTTGAGGTTGTTGTTGTTTTTCAATGTTGAGGTTGTTGTTGAATTTGTTGGTGTTTTTCAATGTTGAGGTTGTTGTTGTTTTTCAAAGCTGAGGTTGTTGTTGAATTTGTTGGTGTTTTTCAACGTTGAGGTTGTTGTTGTTTTTCAATGTTGAGGTTGTTGTTGAATTTGTTGGTGTTTTTCAATTTCGAGATTGTTGGTGAATTTGTTGGTGTTTTTCAATGTTGAAGTTGTTGTTGAATTTGCTGGTGTTTTTCAATGTTGAGGTTGTTGTTGTTTTTCAATGTTGAGGTTGTTGTTGAATTTGTTGGTGTTTTTCAATGTTGAGGTTGTTGTTGTTTTTCAATGCTGAGGTTGTTGTTGAATTTGTTGGTGTTTTTCAATGTTGAGGTTGTTGTTGAATTTGTTGGTGTTTTTCAATGTTGAGGTTGTTGTTGTTTTTCAATGTTGAGGTTGTTGTTGAATTTGTTGGTGCTTTTCAATGTTGAGGTTGTTGTTGTTTTTCAATGTTGAGGTTGTTGTTGAATTTGTTGGTGTTTTTCAATGTTGAGGTTGTTGTTGTTTTTCAATGTTGAGGTTGTTGTTGAATTTGTTGGTGTTTTTCAATTTCGGGGTTGTTGTTCAATTTTTTGGTGTTTTTCAATGTTGAAGTTGTTGTTGAATTTGTTGGTATTTTTCAATGTTGAGGTTGTTGTTGTTTTTCAATGTTGAGGTTGTTGTTGAAATTGTTGGTGTTTTTCAATGTTGAGGTTGTTGTTGTTTTTCAATGCTGAGGTTGTTGTTGAATTTGTTGGTGTTTTTCAATGTTGAGGTTGTTGTTGAATTTGTTGCTCTTTTTCAATGTTGAGGTTGTTGTTGTTTTTCAATGTTGAGGTTGTTGTTGAATTTGTTGTTGTTTTTCAATGTTGAGGTTGTTGTTGAATTTGTTGGTGTTTTTCAATGTTGAGGTTGTTGTTGTTTTTCAATGCTGAGGTTGTTGTTGAATTTGTTGTTGTTTTTCAATGTTGAGGTTGTTGTTGAATTTGTTGGTGTTTTTCAATGTTGAGGTTGTTGTTGTTTTTCAATGTTGAGGTTGTTGTTGTTTTTCAATGTTGAGGTTGTTGTTGAATTTGTTGGTGTTTTTCAATTTCGAGGTTGTTGTTGAATTTTTTGTTGTTTTTCAATGTTGAAGTTGTTGTTGAATTTGTTGGTGTTTTTCAATGTTGAGGTTTTTGTTGTTTTTCAATGTTGAGGTTGTTGTTGAATTTGTTGGAGTTTTTCAATGTTGAGGTTGTTGTTGTTTTTCAATGCTGAGGTTGTTGTTGAATTTGTTGGTGTTTTTCAATGTTGAGGTTGTTGTTGAATTTGTTGGTGTTTTTCAATGTTGAGGTTGTTGTTGCTTTTCAATGTTGAGGTTGTTGTTGAATTTGTTGTTGTTTTTCAATGTTCAGGTTGTTGTTGTTTTTCAATGTTGAGGTTGTTGTTGAATTTGTTGGTGTTTTTCAATGTTGAAGTTGTTGTTGTTTTTCAATGTTGAGGTTATTGTTGAATTTGTTGGTGTTTTTCAATGTTGAGGTTGTTGCTGTTTTTCAATGTTGAGGTTGTTGTTGAATTTGTTGGTGTTTTTCAATGTTGAAGTTGTTGTTGAATTTGCTGGTGTTTTTCAATGTTGAGGTTGTTGTTGTTTTTCAATGTTGAGGTTGTTGTTGAATTTGTTGGTGTTTTTCAATGTTGAGGTTGTTGTTGTTTTTCAATGCTGAGGTTGTTGTTGAATTTGTTGGTGTTTTTCAATGTTGAGGTTGTTGTTGAATTTGTTGGTGTTTTTCAATGTTGAGGTTGTTGTTGTTTTTCAATGTTGAGGTTGTTGTTGAATTTGTTGGTGCTTTTCAATGTTGAGGTTGTTGTTGTTTTTCAATGTTGAGGTTGTTGTTGAATTTGTTGGTGTTTTTCAATGTTGAGGTTGTTGTTGTTTTTCAATGTTGAGGTTGTTGTTGAATTTGTTGGTGTTTTTCAATTTCGGGGTTGTTGTTCAATTTTTTGGTGTTTTTCAATGTTGAAGTTGTTGTTGAATTTGTTGTTATTTTTCAATGTTGAGGTTGTTGTTGTTTTTCAATGTTGAGGTTGTTGTTGAAATTGTTGGTGTTTTTCAATGTTGAGGTTGTTGTTGTTTTTCAATGCTGAGGTTGTTGTTGAATTTGTTGGTGTTTTTCAATGTTGAGGTTGTTGTTGAATTTGTTGCTGTTTTTCAATGTTGAGGTTGTTGTTGTTTTTCAATGTTGAGGTTGTTGTTGAATTTGTTGTTGTTTTTCAATGTTGAGGTTGTTGTTGAATTTGTTGGTGTTTTTCAATGTTGAGGTTGTTGTTGTTTTTCAATGCTGAGGTTGTTGTTGAATTTGTTGTTGTTTTTCAATGTTGAGGTTGTTGTTGAATTTGTTGGTGTTTTTCAATGTTGAGGTTGTTGTTGTTTTTCAATGTTGAGGTTGTTGTTGTTTTTCAATGTTGAGGTTGTTGTTGAATTTGTTGGTGTTTTTCAATTTCGAGGTTGTTGTTGAATTTTTTGTTGTTTTTCAATGTTGAAGTTGTTGTTGAATTTGTTGGTGTTTTTCAATGTTGAGGTTTTTGTTGTTTTTCAATGTTGAGGTTGTTGTTGAATTTGTTGGAGTTTTTCAATGTTGAGGTTGTTGTTGTTTTTCAATGCTGAGGTTGTTGTTGAATTTGTTGGTGTTTTTCAATGTTGAGGTTGTTGTTGAATTTGTTGGTGTTTTTCAATGTTGAGGTTGTTGTTGCTTTTCAATGTTGAGGTTGTTGTTGAATTTGTTGTTGTTTTTCAATGTTCAGGTTGTTGTTGTTTTTCAATGTTGAGGTTGTTGTTGAATTTGTTGGTGTTTTTCAATGTTGAGGTTGTTGTTGTTTTTCAATGTTGAGGTTATTGTTGAATTTGTTGGTGTTTTTCAATGTTGAGGTTGTTGCTGTTTTTCAATGTTGAGGTTGTTGAATTTGTTGGTGTTTTTCAATGTTGAGTTTGTTGTTGTTTTTCAAAGTTGAGGTTGTTGTTGAATTTGTTGGTGTTTTTCAATGTTGAGGTTGTTGTTGTTTTTCAATGTTGAGGTTGTTGTTGAATTTGTTGGTGTTTTTCAATGTTGAGGTTGTTGTTGTTTTTCAATGTTGAGGTTGTTGTTGAATTTGTTGGTGCTTTTCAATGTTGAGGTTGTTGTTGAATTTGTTAGTGTTTTTCAATGTTGAGGTTGTTGTTGAATTTGTTGGTGTTTTTCAATGTTGAGGTTGTTGTTGTTTTTCAATGTTGAGGTTGTTGAATTTGAATGTGTTTTTCAATGTCGACGTTGTTGCTGAATTTGTTGGTGTTTTTCAATGTTGAGGTTGTTGTTGAATTTGTTGGTGTTTTTCAATGTTGAGGTTGTTGTTGTTTTTCAATGTTGAGGTTGTTGTTGAATTTGTTGATGTTTTTCAATGTTGAGGTTGTTGTTGTTTTTCAGTGTTGAGGTTGTTGTTGAATTTGTTGTTGCTTTTCAATGTTGAGGTTGTTGTTGAATTTGTTGGTGTTTTTCAATGTTGAGGTTGTTGTTGTTTTTCAATGTTGAGGTTATTGTTGAATTTGTTGGTGTTTTACAATGTTGAGGTTGTTGTTGTTTTTCAAAGTTGAGGTTGTTGTTGAATTTGTTGGTGTTTTTCAATGTTGAGTTTGTTGTTGTTTTTCAATGTTGAGGTTGCTGTTGAATTTGTTGGTGTTTTTCAATGTTGAGGTTGTTGTTGTTTTTCAATGTTGAGGTTGTTGTTGAATTTGTTGGTGCTTTTCAATGTTGAGGTTGTTGTTGTTTTTCAATGTTGAGGTTGTTGTTGAATTTGTTGGTGTTTTTCAATGTTGAGGTTGTTGTTGTTTTTCAATGTTGAAGTTGTTGTTGAATTTGTTGGTGTTTTTCAATTTCGGGGTTGTTGTTGAATTTTTTGGTGTTTTTCAATGTTGAAGTTGTTGTTGAATTTGTTGGTATTTTTCAATGTTGAGGTTGTTGTTGTTTTTCAATGTTGAGGTTGTTGTTGAAATTGTTGGTGTTTTTCAATGTTGAGGTTGTTGTTGTTTTTCAATGCTGAGGTTGTTGTTGAATTTGTTGGTGTTTTTCAATGTTGAGGTTGTTGTTGAATTTGTTGCTGTTTTTCAATGTTGAGGTTGTTGTTGTTTTTCAATGTTGAGGTTGTTGTTGAATTTGTTGTTGTTTTTCAATGTTGAGGTTGTTGTTGAATTTGTTGGTGTTTTTCAATGTTGAGGTTGTTGTTGTTTTTCAATGCTGAGGTTGTTGTTGAATTTGTTGTTGTTTTTCAATGTTGAGGTTGTTGTTGAATTTGTTGGTGTTTTTCAATGTTGAGGTTGTTGTTGTTTTTCAATGTTGAGGTTGTTCTTGTTTTTCAATGTTGAGGTTGTTGTTGAATTTGTTGGTGTTTTTCAATTTCGAGGTTGTTGTTGAATTTTTTGTTGTTTTTCAATGTTGAAGTTGTTGTTGAATTTGTTGGTGTTTTTCAATGTTGAGGTTTTTGTTGTTTTTCAATGTTGAGGTTGTTGTTGAATTTGTTGGTGTTTTTCAATGTTGAGGTTGTTGTTGTTTTTCAATGCTGAGGTTGTTGTTGAATTTGTTGGTGTTTTTCAATGTTGAGGTTGTTGTTGAATTTGTTGGTGTTTTTCAATGTTGAGGTTGTTGTTGCTTTTCAATGTTGAGGTTGTTGTTGAATTTGTTGTTGTTTTTCAATGTTCATGTTGTTGTTGTTTTTCAATGTTGAGGTTGTTGTTGAATTTGTTGGTGTTTTTCAATGTTGAGGTTGTTGTTGTTTTTCAATGTTGAGGTTATTGTTGAATTTGTTGGTGTTTTTCAATGTTGAGGTTGTTGCTGTTTTTCAATGTTGAGGTTGTTGTTGAATTTGTTGGTGTTTTTCAATGTTGAGTTTGTTGTTGTTTTTCAAAGTTGAGGTTGTTGTTGAATTTGTTGGTGTTTTTCAATGTTGAGGTTGTTGTTGTTTTTCAATGTTGAGGTTGTTGTTGAATTTGTCGGTGTTTTTCAATGTTGAGGTTGTTGTTGTTTTTCAATGTTGAGGTTGTTGTTGAATTTGTTGGTGCTTTTCAATGTTGAGGTTGTTGTTGAATTTGTTGGTGTTTTTCAATGTTGAGGTTGTTGTTGTTTTTCAATGTTGAGGTTGTTGAATTTGAATGTGTTTTTCAATGTCGACGTTGTTGCTGAATTTGTTGGTGTTTTTCAATGTTGAGGTTATTGTTGAATTTGTTGGTGTTTTACAATGTTGAGGTTGTTGTTGTTTTTCAATGTTGAGGTTGTTGTTGAATTTGTTGGTGTTTTTCAATGTTGAGTTTGTTGTTGTTTTTCAATGTTGAGGTTGCTGTTGAATTTGTTCGTGTTTTTCAATGTTGAGGTTGTTGTTGTTTTTCAATGTTGAGGTTGTTGTTGAATTTGTTGGTGCTTTTCAATGTTGAGGTTGTTGTTGTTTTTCAATGTTGAGGTTGTTGTTGAATTTGTTGGTGTTTTTCAATGTTGAGGTTGTTGTTGTTTTTCAATGTTGAGGTTGTTGTTGAATTTGTTGGTCTTTTTCAATGTTGAGGTTGTTGTTGAATTTATTGGTGTTTTTCAATGTTGAGGTTGTTGTTGATTTTCAATGTTGAGGTTGTTGAATTTCTTGGTGTTTTTCAATCTTGAGTTTGTTGTTGAATTTGTTGGTGTTTTTCAATGTTGAGGTTGTTGTTGAATTTGTTGGTGTTTTTCAATGTTGAGGTTGTTGTTGTTTTTCAATGTTGAGGTTGTTGAGTTTGTTGCTGTTTTTTAATGTTGAGGTTGTTGTTGAATTTGTTGGTGTTTTTCAATGTTGAGGTTGTTGTTGAATTTGTTGGTGTTTTTCAATGTTGAGGTTGTTGTTGTTTTTAAATGTTGAGGTTGTTGTTGAATTTGTTGGTGTTTTTTCAATTTTGAGGTTGTTGGTGTTTTTCAATGTTGAGGTTGTTGTTGAATTTGATTGTGTTTTTCAATGTCGAGGTTGTTGTTGAATTTGTTGGTGTTTTTCAATGTTGAAGCTGTTGTTGAATTTGTTGGTGTTTTTCAATTTCGCGATTGTTGTTGAATTTCTTGGTGTTTTTCAATGTTGAAGTTTTTGTTGAATTTGTTGTTGTTCTTCAATGTTGAGGTTGTTGTTGTTTTTCAATGTTGAGGTTGTTGTTGAATTTGTTGGTGTTTTTCAATGTTGAGGTTGTTGTTGTTTTTCAAAGCTGAGGTTGTTGTTGAATTTGTTGGTGTTTTTCAACGTTGAGGTTGTTGTTGTTTTTCAATGTTGAGGTTGTTGTTGAATTTGTTGGTGTTTTTCAATTTCGAGATTGTTGGTGAATTTGTTGGTGTTTTTCAATGTTGAAGTTGTTGTTGAATTTGCTGGTGTTTTTCAATGTTGAGGTTGTTGTTGTTTTTCAATGTTGAGGTTGTTGTTGAATTTGTTGGTGTTTTTCAATGTTGAGGTTGTTGTTGTTTTTCAATGCTGAGGTTGTTGTTGAATTTGTTGGTGTTTTTCAATGTTGAGGTTGTTGTTGAATTTGTTGGTGTTTTTCAATGTTGAGGTTGTTGTTGTTTTTCAATGTTGAGGTTGTTGTTGAATTTGTTGGTGCTTTTCAATGTTGAGGTTGTTGTTGTTTTTCAATGTTGAGGTTGTTGTTGAATTTGTTGGTGTTTTTCAATGTTGAGGTTGTTGTTGTTTTTCAATGTTGAGGTTGTTGTTGAATTTGTTGGTGTTTTTCAATTTCGGGGTTGTTGTTCAATTTTTTGGTGTTTTTCAATGTTGAAGTTGTTGTTGAATTTGTTGGTATTTTTCAATGTTGAGGTTGTTGTTGTTTTTCAAAGTTGAGGTTGTTGTTGAAATTGTTGGTGTTTTTCAATGTTGAGGTTGTTGTTGTTTTTCAATGCTGAGGTTGTTGTTGAATTTGTTGGTGTTTTTCAATGTTGAGGTTGTTGTTGAATTTGTTGCTGTTTTTCAATGTTGAGGTTGTTGTTGTTTTTCAATGTTGAGGTTGTTGTTGAATTTGTTGTTGTTTTTCAATGTTGAGGTTGTTGTTGAATTTGTTGGTGTTTTTCAATGTTGAGGTTGTTGTTGTTTTTCAATGCTGAGGTTGTTGTTGAATTTGTTGTTGTTTTTCAATGTTGAGGTTGTTGTTGAATTTGTTGGTGTTTTTCAATGTTGAGCTTGTTGTTGTTTTTCAATGTTGAGGTTGTTGTTGTTTTTCAATGTTGAGGTTGTTGTTGAATTTGTTGGTGTTTTTCAATTTCGAGGTTGTTGTTGAATTTTTTGTTGTTTTTCAATGTTGAAGTTGTTGTTGAATTTGTTGGTGTTTTTCAATGTTGAGGTTTTTGTTGTTTTTCAATGTTGAGGTTGTTGTTGAATTTGTTGGAGTTTTTCAATGTTGAGGTTGTTGTTGTTTTTCAATGCTGAGGTTGTTGTTGAATTTGTTGGTGTTTTTCAATGTTGAGGTTGTTGTTGAATTTGTTGGTGTTTTTCAATGTTGAGGTTGTTGTTGCTTTTCAATGTTGAGGTTGTTGTTGAATTTGTTGTTGTTTTTCAATGTTCAGGTTGTTGTTGTTTTTCAATGTTGAGGTTGTTGTTGAATTTGTTGGTGTTTTTCAATGTTGAGGTTGTTGTTGTTTTTCAATGTTGAGGTTATTGTTGAATTTGTTGGTGTTTTTCAATGTTGAGGTTGTTGTTGTTTTTCAATGTTGAGGTTGTTGAGTTTGTTGCTGTTTTTTAATGTTGAGGTTGTTGTTGAATTTGTTGGTGTTTTTCAATGTTGAGGTTGTTGTTGAATTTGTTGGTGTTTTTCAATGTTGAGGTTGTTGTTGTTTTTAAATGTTGAGGTTGTTGTTGAATTTGTTGGTGTTTTTTCAATTTTGAGGTTGTTGGTGTTTTTCAATGTTGAGGTTGTTGTTGAATTTGATTGTGTTTTTCAATGTCGAGGTTGTTGTTGAATTTGTTGGTGTTTTTCAATGTTGAAGCTGTTGTTGAATTTGTTGGTGTTTTTCAATTTCGCGATTGTTGTTGAATTTCTTGGTGTTTTTCAATGTTGAAGTTTTTGTTGAATTTGTTGTTGTTCTTCAATGTTGAGGTTGTTGTTGTTTTTCAATGTTGAGGTTGTTGTTGAATTTGTTGGTGTTTTTCAATGTTGAGGTTGTTGTTGTTTTTCAAAGCTGAGGTTGTTGTTGAATTTGTTGGTGTTTTTCAACGTTGAGGTTGTTGTTGTTTTTCAATGTTGAGGTTGTTGTTGAATTTGTTGGTGTTTTTCAATTTCGAGATTGTTGGTGAATTTGTTGGTGTTTTTCAATGTTGAAGTTGTTGTTGAATTTGCTGGTGTTTTTCAATGTTGAGGTTGTTGTTGTTTTTCAATGTTGAGGTTGTTGTTGAATTTGTTGGTGTTTTTCAATGTTGAGGTTGTTGTTGTTTTTCAATGCTGAGGTTGTTGTTGAATTTGTTGGTGTTTTTCAATGTTGAGGTTGTTGTTGAATTTGTTGGTGTTTTTCAATGTTGAGGTTGTTGTTGTTTTTCAATGTTGAGGTTGTTGTTGAATTTGTTGGTGCTTTTCAATGTTGAGGTTGTTGTTGTTTTTCAATGTTGAGGTTGTTGTTGAATTTGTTGGTGTTTTTCAATGTTGAGGTTGTTGTTGTTTTTCAATGTTGAGGTTGTTGTTGAATTTGTTGGTGTTTTTCAATTTCGGGGTTGTTGTTCAATTTTTTGGTGTTTTTCAATGTTGAAGTTGTTGTTGAATTTGTTGGTATTTTTCAATGTTGAGGTTGTTGTTGTTTTTCAAAGTTGAGGTTGTTGTTGAAATTGTTGGTGTTTTTCAATGTTGAGGTTGTTGTTGTTTTTCAATGCTGAGGTTGTTGTTGAATTTGTTGGTGTTTTTCAATGTTGAGGTTGTTGTTGAATTTGTTGCTGTTTTTCAATGTTGAGGTTGTTGTTGTTTTTCAATGTTGAGGTTGTTGTTGAATTTGTTGTTGTTTTTCAATGTTGAGGTTGTTGTTGAATTTGTTGGTGTTTTTCAATGTTGAGGTTGTTGTTGTTTTTCAATGCTGAGGTTGTTGTTGAATTTGTTGTTGTTTTTCAATGTTGAGGTTGTTGTTGAATTTGTTGGTGTTTTTCAATGTTGAGCTTGTTGTTGTTTTTCAATGTTGAGGTTGTTGTTGTTTTTCAATGTTGAGGTTGTTGTTGAATTTGTTGGTGTTTTTCAATTTCGAGGTTGTTGTTGAATTTTTTGTTGTTTTTCAATGTTGAAGTTGTTGTTGAATTTGTTGGTGTTTTTCAATGTTGAGGTTTTTGTTGTTTTTCAATGTTGAGGTTGTTGTTGAATTTGTTGGAGTTTTTCAATGTTGAGGTTGTTGTTGTTTTTCAATGCTGAGGTTGTTGTTGAATTTGTTGGTGTTTTTCAATGTTGAGGTTGTTGTTGAATTTGTTGGTGTTTTTCAATGTTGAGGTTGTTGTTGCTTTTCAATGTTGAGGTTGTTGTTGAATTTGTTGTTGTTTTTCAATGTTCAGGTTGTTGTTGTTTTTCAATGTTGAGGTTGTTGTTGAATTTGTTGGTGTTTTTCAATGTTGAGGTTGTTGTTGTTTTTCAATGTTGAGGTTATTGTTGAATTTGTTGGTGTTTTTCAATGTTGAGGTTGTTGCTGTTTTTCAATGTTGAGGTTGTTGTTGAATTTGTTGGTGTTTTTCAATGTTGAGTTTGTTGTTGTTTTTCAAAGTTCAGGTTGTTGTTGAATTTGTTGGTGTTTTTCAATGTTGAGGTTGTTGTTGTTTTTCAATGTTGAGGTTGTTGTTGAATTTGTTGGTGTTTTTCAATGTTGAGGTTGTTGTTGTTTTTCAATGTTGAGGTTGTTGTTGAATTTGTTGGTGCTTTTCAATGTTGAGGTTGTTGTTGAATTTGTTAGTGTTTTTCAATGTTGAGGTTGTTGTTGAATTTGTTGGTGTTTTTCAATGTTGAGGTTGTTGTTGTTTTTCAATGTTGAGGTTGTTGAATTTGAATGTGTTTTTCAATGTCGACGTTGTTGCTGAATTTGTTGGTGTTTTTCAATGTTGAGGTTGTTGTTGAATTTGTTGGTGTTTTTCAATGTTGAGGTTGTTGTTGTTTTTCAATGTTGAGGTTGTTGTTGAATTTGTTGATGTTTTTCAATGTTGAGGTTGTTGTTGTTTTTCAGTGTTGAGGTTGTTGTTGAATTTGTTGTTGCTTTTCAATGTTGAGGTTGTTGTTGAATTTGTTGGTGTTTTTCAATGTTGAGGTTGTTGTTGTTTTTCAATGTTGAGGTTATTGTTGAATTTGTTGGTGTTTTACAATGTTGAGGTTGTTGTTGTTTTTCAAAGTTGAGGTTGTTGTTGAATTTGTTGGTGTTTTTCAATGTTGAGTTTGTTGTTGTTTTTCAATGTTGAGGTTGCTGTTGAATTTGTTGGTGTTTTTCAATGTTGAGGTTGTTGTTGTTTTTCAATGTTGAGGTTGTTGTTGAATTTGTTGGTGCTTTTCAATGTTGAGGTTGTTGTTGTTTTTCAATGTTGAGGTTGTTGTTGAATTTGTTGGTGTTTTTCAATGTTGAGGTTGTTGTTGTTTTTCAATGTTGAAGTTGTTGTTGAATTTGTTGGTGTTTTTCAATTTCGGGGTTGTTGTTGAATTTTTTGGTGTTTTTCAATGTTGAAGTTGTTGTTGAATTTGTTGGTATTTTTCAATGTTGAGGTTGTTGTTGTTTTTCAATGTTGAGGTTGTTGTTGAAATTGTTGGTGTTTTTCAATGTTGAGGTTGTTGTTGTTTTTCAATGCTGAGGTTGTTGTTGAATTTGTTGGTGTTTTTCAATGTTGAGGTTGTTGTTGAATTTGTTGCTGTTTTTCAATGTTGAGGTTGTTGTTGTTTTTCAATGTTGAGGTTGTTGTTGAATTTGTTGTTGTTTTTCAATGTTGAGGTTGTTGTTGAATTTGTTGGTGTTTTTCAATGTTGAGGTTGTTGTTGTTTTTCAATGCTGAGGTTGTTGTTGAATTTGTTGTTGTTTTTCAATGTTGAGGTTGTTGTTGAATTTGTTGGTGTTTTTCAATGTTGAGGTTGTTGTTGTTTTTCAATGTTGAGGTTGTTGTTGTTTTTCAATGTTGAGGTTGTTGTTGAATTTGTTGGTGTTTTTCAATTTCGAGGTTGTTGTTGAATTTTTTGTTGTTTTTCAATGTTGAAGTTGTTGTTGAATTTGTTGGTGTTTTTCAATGTTGAGGTTTTTGTTGTTTTTCAATGTTGAGGTTGTTGTTGAATTTGTTGGTGTTTTTCAATGTTGAGGTTGTTGTTGTTTTTCAATGCTGAGGTTGTTGTTGAATTTGTTGGTGTTTTTCAATGTTGAGGTTGTTGTTGAATTTGTTGGTGTTTTTCAATGTTGAGGTTGTTGTTGCTTTTCAATGTTGAGGTTGTTGTTGAATTTGTTGTTGTTTTTCAATGTTCATGTTGTTGTTGTTTTTCAATGTTGAGGTTGTTGTTGAATTTGTTGGTGTTTTTCAATGTTGAGGTTGTTGTTGTTTTTCAATGTTGAGGTTATTGTTGAATTTGTTGGTGTTTTTCAATGTTGAGGTTGTTGCTGTTTTTCAATGTTGAGGTTGTTGTTGAATTTGTTGGTGTTTTTCAATGTTGAGTTTGTTGTTGTTTTTCAAAGTTGAGGTTGTTGTTGAATTTGTTGGTGTTTTTCAATGTTGAGGTTGTTGTTGTTTTTCAATGTTGAGGTTGTTGTTGAATTTGTCGGTGTTTTTCAATGTTGAGGTTGTTGTTGTTTTTCAATGTTGAGGTTGTTGTTGAATTTGTTGGTGCTTTTCAATGTTGAGGTTGTTGTTGAATTTGTTGGTGTTTTTCAATGTTGAGGTTGTTGTTGTTTTTCAATGTTGAGGTTGTTGAATTTGAATGTGTTTTTCAATGTCGACGTTGTTGCTGAATTTGTTGGTGTTTTTCTATGTTGAGGTTGTTGTTGAATTTGTTGGTGTTTTTCAATGTTGAGGTTGTTGTTGTTTTTCAATGTTGAGGTTGTTGTTGAATTTGTTGATGTTTTTCAATGTTGAGGTTGTTGTTGTTTTTCAAAGCTGAGGTTGTTGTTGAATTTGTTGGTGTTTTTCAACGTTGAGGTTGTTGTTGTTTTTCAATGTTGAGGTTGTTGTTGAATTTGTTGGAGTTTTTCAATTTCGAGATTGTTGGTGAATTTGTTGGTGTTTTTCAATGTTGAAGTTGTTGTTGAACTTGCTGGTGTTTTTCAATGTTGAGGTTGTTGTTGTTTTTCAATGTTGAGGTTGTTGTTGAATTTGTTGGTGTTTTTCAATGTTGAGGTTGTTGTTGTTTTTCAATGCTGAGGTTGTTGTTGAATTTGTTGGTGTTTTTCAATGTTGAGGTTGTTGTTGAATTTGTCGGTGTTTTTCAATGTTGAGGTTGTTGTTGTTTTTCAATGTTGAGGTTGTTGTTGAATTTGTTGGTGCTTTTCAATGTTGAGGTTGTTGTTGTTTTTCAATGTTGAGGTTGTTGTTGAATTTGTTGGTGTTTTTCAATGTTGAGGTTGTTGTTGTTTTTCAATGTTGAGGTTGTTGTTGAATTTGTTGGTGTTTTTCAATTTCGGGGTTGTTGTTGAATTTTTTGGTGTTTTTCAATGTTGAAGTTGTTGTTGAATTTGTTGGTATTTTTCAATGTTGAGGTTGTTGTTGTTTTTCAATGTTGAGGTTGTTGTTGAAATTGTTGGTGTTTTTCAATGTTGAGGTTGTTGTTGTTTTTCAATGCTGAGGTTGTTGTTGAATTTGTTGGTGTTTTTCAATGTTGAGGTTGTTGTTGAATTTGTTGCTGTTTTTCAATGTTGAGGTTGTTGTTGTTTTTCAATGTTGAGGTTGTTGTTGAATTTGTTGTTGTTTTTCAATGTTGAGGTTGTTGTTGAATTTGTTGGTGTTTTTCAATGTTGAGGTTGTTGTTGTTTTTCAATGCTGAGGTTGTTGTTGAATTTGTTGTTGTTTTTCAATGTTGAGGTTGTTGTTGAATTTGTTGGTGTTTTTCAATGTTGAGGTTGTTGTTGAATTTGTTGGTGTTTTTCAATGTTGAGGTTGTTGTTGTTTTTCAATCCTGAGGTTGTTGTTGAATTTGTTGGTGTTTTTCAATGTTGAGGTTGTTGTTGAATTTGTTGGTGTTTTTCAATGTTGAGGTTGTTGTTGCTTTTCAATGTTGAGGTTGTTGTTGAATTTGTTGTTGTTTTTCAATGTTCAGGTTGTTGTTGTTTTTCAATGTTGAGGTTGTTGTTGAATTTGTTGGTGTTTTTCAATGTTGAGGTTGTTGTTGTTTTTCAATGTTGAGGTTATTGTTGAATTTGTTGGTGTTTTTCAATGTTGAGGTTGTTGCTGTTTTTCAATGTTGAGGTTGTTGTTGAATTTGTTGGTGTTTTTCAATGTTGAGTTTGTTGTTGTTTTTCAAAGTTGAGGTTGTTGTTGAATTTGTTGGTGTTTTTCAATGTTGAGGTTGTTGTTGTTTTTCAATGTTGAGGTTGTTGTTGAATTTGTTGGTGTTTTTCAATGTTGAGGTTGTTGTTGTTTTTCAATGTTGAGGTTGTTGTTGAATTTGTTGGTGCTTTTCAATGTTGAGGTTGTTGTTGAATTTGTTAGTGTTTTTCAATGTTGAGGTTGTTGTTGAATTTGTTGGTGTTTTTCAATGTTGAGGTTGTTGTTGTTTTTCAATGTTGAGGTTGTTGAATTTGAATGTGTTTTTCAATGTCGACGTTGTTGCTGAATTTGTTGGTGTTTTTCAATGTTGAGGTTGTTGTTGAATTTGTTGGTGTTTTTCAATGTTGAGGTTGTTGTTGTTTTTCAATGTTGAGGTTGTTGTTGAATTTGTTGATGTTTTTCAATGTTGAGGTTGTTGTTGTTTTTCAGTGTTGAGGTTGTTGTTGAATTTGTTGTTGCTTTTCAATGTTGAGGTTGTTGTTGAATTTGTTGGTGTTTTTCAATGTTGAGGTTGTTGTTGTTTTTCAATGTTGAGGTTATTGTTGAATTTGTTGGTGTTTTACAATGTTGAGGTTGTTGTTGTTTTTCAAAGTTGAGGTTGTTGTTGAATTTGTTGGTGTTTTTCAATGTTGAGTTTGTTGTTGTTTTTCAATGTTGAGGTTGCTGTTGAATTTGTTGGTGTTTTTCAATGTTGAGGTTGTTGTTGTTTTTCAATGTTGAGGTTGTTGTTGAATTTGTTGGTGCTTTTCAATGTTGAGGTTGTTGTTGTTTTTCAATGTTGAGGTTGTTGTTGAATTTGTTGGTGTTTTTCAATGTTGAGGTTGTTGTTGTTTTTCAATGTTGAAGTTGTTGTTGAATTTGTTGGTGTTTTTCAATTTCGGGGTTGTTGTTGAATTTTTTGGTGTTTTTCAATGTTGAAGTTGTTGTTGAATTTGTTGGTATTTTTCAATGTTGAGGTTGTTGTTGTTTTTCAATGTTGAGGTTGTTGTTGAAATTGTTGGTGTTTTTCAATGTTGAGGTTGTTGTTGTTTTTCAATGCTGAGGTTGTTGTTGAATTTGTTGGTGTTTTTCAATGTTGAGGTTGTTGTTGAATTTGTTGCTGTTTTTCAATGTTGAGGTTGTTGTTGTTTTTCAATGTTGAGGTTGTTGTTGAATTTGTTGTTGTTTTTCAATGTTGAGGTTGTTGTTGAATTTGTTGGTGTTTTTCAATGTTGAGGTTGTTGTTGTTTTTCAATGCTGAGGTTGTTGTTGAATTTGTTGTTGTTTTTCAATGTTGAGGTTGTTGTTGAATTTGTTGGTGTTTTTCAATGTTGAGGTTGTTGTTGTTTTTCAATGTTGAGGTTGTTGTTGTTTTTCAATGTTGAGGTTGTTGTTGAATTTGTTGGTGTTTTTCAATTTCGAGGTTGTTGTTGAATTTTTTGTTGTTTTTCAATGTTGAAGTTGTTGTTGAATTTGTTGGTGTTTTTCAATGTTGAGGTTTTTGTTGTTTTTCAATGTTGAGGTTGTTGTTGAATTTGTTGGTGTTTTTCAATGTTGAGGTTGTTGTTGTTTTTCAATGCTGAGGTTGTTGTTGAATTTGTTGGTGTTTTTCAATGTTGAGGTTGTTGTTGAATTTGTTGGTGTTTTTCAATGTTGAGGTTGTTGTTGCTTTTCAATGTTGAGGTTGTTGTTGAATTTGTTGTTGTTTTTCAATGTTCATGTTGTTGCTGTTTTTCAATGTTGAGGTTGTTGTTGAATTTGTTGGTGTTTTTCAATGTTGAGGTTGTTGTTGTTTTTCAATGTTGAGGTTATTGTTGAATTTGTTGGTGTTTTTCAATGTTGAGGTTGTTGCTGTTTTTCATTGTTGAGGTTGTTGTTGAATTTGTTGGTGTTTTTCAATGTTGAGTTTGTTGTTGTTTTTCAAAGTTGAGGTTGTTGTTGAATTTGTTGGTGTTTTTCAATGTTGAGGTTGTTGTTGTTTTTCAATGTTGAGGTTGTTGTTGAATTTGTCGGTGTTTTTCAATGTTGAGGTTGTTGTTGTTTTTCAATGTTGAGGTTGTTGTTGAATTTGTTGGTGCTTTTCAATGTTGAGGTTGTTGTTGAATTTGTTGGTGTTTTTCAATGTTGAGGTTGTTGTTGTTTTTCAATGTTGAGGTTGTTGAATTTGAATGTGTTTTTCAATGTCGACCTTGTTGCTGAATTTGTTGGTGTTTTTCAATGTTGAGGTTGTTGTTGAATTTGTTGGTGTTTTTCAATGTTGAGGTTGTTGTTGTTTTTCAATGTTGAGGTTGTTGTTGAATTTGTTGATGTTTTTCAATGTTGAGGTTGTTGTTGTTTTTCAAAGCTGAGGTTGTTGTTGAATTTGTTGGTGTTTTTCAACGTTGAGGTTGTTGTTGTTTTTCAATGTTGAGGTTGTTGTTGAATTTGTTGGAGTTTTTCAATTTCGAGATTGTTGGTGAATTTGTTGGTGTTTTTCAATGTTGAAGTTGTTGTTGAATTTGCTGGTGTTTTTCAATGTTGAGGTTGTTGTTGAATTTGTTGGTGTTTTTCAATGTTGAGGTTGTTGTTGTTTTTCAATGCTGAGGTTGTTGTTGAATTTGTTGTTGTTTTTCAATGTTGAGGTTGTTGTTGAATTTGTTGGTGTTTTTCAATGTTGAGGTTGTTGTTGTTTTTCAATGTTGAGGTTGTTGTTGTTTTTCAATGTTGAGGTTGTTGTTGAATTTGTTGGTGTTTTTCAATTTCGAGGTTGTTGTTGAATTTTTTGTTGTTTTTCAATGTTGAAGTTGTTCTTCAATTTGTTGGTGTTTTTCAATGTTGAGGTTTTTGTTGTTTTTAAATGTTGAGGTTGTTGTTGAATTTGTTGGTGTTTTTCAATGTTGAGGTTGTTGTTGTTTTTCAATGCTGAGGTTGTTGTTGAATTTGTTGGTGTTTTTCAATGTTGAGGTTGTTGTTGAATTTGTTGGTGTTTTTCAATGTTGAGGTTGTTGTTGCTTTTCAATGTTGAGGTTGTTGTTGAATTTGTTGTTGTTTTTCAATGTTCAGGTTGTTGTTGTTTTTCAATGTTGAGGTTGTTGTTGAATTTGTTGGTGTTTTTCAATGTTGAGGTTGTTGTTGTTTTTCAATGTTCAGGTTATTGTTGAATTTGTTGGTGTTTTTCAATGTTGAGGTTGTTGCTGTTTTTCAATGTTGAGGTTTTTGTTGAATTTGTTGGTGTTTTTCAATGTTGAGTTTGTTGTTGTTTTTCAAAGTTGAGGTTGTTGTTGAATTTGTTGGTGTTTTTCAATGTTGAGGTTGTTGTTGTTTTTCAATGTTGAGGTTGTTGTTGAATTTGTTGGTGTTTTTCAATGTTGAGGTTGTTGTTGTTTTTCAATGTTGAGGTTGTTGTTGAATTTGTTGGTGCTTTTCAATGTTGAGGTTGTTGTTGAATTTGTTAGTGTTTTTCAATGTTGAGGTTGTTGTTGAATTTGTTGGTGTTTTTCAATGTTGAGGTTGTTGTTGTTTTTCAATGTTGAGGTTTTTGAATTTGAATGTGTTTTTCAATGTCGACGTTGTTGCTGAATTTGTTGGTGTTTTTCAATGCTGAGGTTGTTGTTGAATTTGTTGGTGTTTTTCAATGTTGAGGTTGTTGTTGTTTTTCAATGTTGAGGTTGTTGTTGAATTTGTTGATGTTTTTCAATGTTGAGGTTGTTGTTGTTTTTCAGTGTTGAGGTTGTTGTTGAATTTGTTGGTGTTTTTCAATGTTGAGGTTGTTGTTGAATTTGTTGGTGTTTTTCAATGTTGAGGTTGTTGTTGTTTTTCAATGTTGAGGTTATTGTTGAATTTGTTGGTGTTTTACAATGTTGAGGTTGTTGTTGTTTTTCAATGTTGAGGTTGTTGTTGAATTTGTTGGTGTTTTTCAATGTTGAGTTTGTTGTTGTTTTTCAATGTTGAGGTTGCTGTTGAATTTGTTGGTGTTTTTCAATGTTGAGGTTGTTGTTGTTTTTCAATGTTGAGGTTGTTGTTGAATTTGTTGGTGCTTTTCAATGTTGAGGTTGTTGTTGTTTTTCAATGTTGAGGTTGTTGTTGAATTTGTTGGTGTTTTTCAATGTTGAGGTTGTTGTTGTTTTTCAATGTTGAGGTTGTTGTTGAATTTGTTGGTGTTTTTCAATTTCGGGGTTGTTGTTGAATTTTTTGGTGTTTTTCAATGTTGAAGTTGTTGTTGAATTTGTTGGTATTTTTCAATGTTGAGGTTGTTGTTGTTTTTCAATGTTGAGGTTGTTGTTGAAATTGTTGGTGTTTTTCAATGTTGACGTTGTTGTTGTTTTTCAATGCTGAGGTTGTTGTTGAATTTGTTGGTGTTTTTCAATGTTGAGGTTGTTGTTGAATTTGTTGCTGTTTTTCAATGTTGAGGTTGTTGTTGTTTTTCAATGTTGAGGTTGTTGTTGAATTTGTTGTTGTTTTTCAATGTTGAGGTTGTTGTTGAATTTGTTGGTGTTTTTCAATGTTGAGGTTGTTGTTGTTTTTCAATGCTGAGGTTGTTGTTGAATTTGTTGTTGTTTTTCAATGTTGAGGTTGTTGTTGAATTTGTTGGTGTTTTTCAATGTTGAGGTTGTTGTTGTTTTTCAATGTTGAGGTTGTTGTTGTTTTTCAATGTTGAGGTTGTTGTTGAATTTGTTGGTGTTTTTCAATTTCGAGGTTGTTGTTGAATTTTTTGTTGTTTTTCAATGTTGAAGTTGTTGTTGAATTTGTTGGTGTTTTTCAATGTTGAGGTTTTTGTTGTTTTTCAATGTTGAGGTTGTTGTTGAATTTGTTGGTGTTTTTCAATGTTGAGGTTGTTGTTGTTTTTCAATGCTGAGATTGTTGTTGAATTTGTTGGTGTTTTTCAATGTTGAGGTTGTTGTTGAATTTGTTGGTGTTTTTCAATGTTGAGGTTGTTGTTGCTTTTCAATGTTGAGGTTGTTGTTGAATTTGTTGTTGTTTTTCAATGTTCAGGTTGTTGTTGTTTTTCAATGTTGAGGTTGTTGTTGAATTTGTTGGTGTTTTTCAATGTTGAGGTTGTTGTTGTTTTTCAATGTTGAGGTTATTGTTGAATTTGTTGGTGTTTTTCAATGTTGAGGTTGTTGCTGTTTTTCAATGTTGAGGTTGTTGTTGAATTTGTTGGTGTTTTTCAATGTTGAGTTTGTTGTTGTTTTTCAAAGTTGAGGTTGTTGTTGAATTTGTTGGTGTTTTTCAATGTTGAGGTTGTTGTTGTTTTTCAATGTTGAGGTTGTTGTTGAATTTGTTGGTGTTTTTCAATGTTGAGGTTGTTGTTGTTTTTCAATGTTGAGGTTGTTGTTGAATTTGTTGGTGCTTTTCAATGTTGAGGTTGTTGTTGAATTTGTTAGTGTTTTTCAATGTTGAGGTTGTTGTTGAATTTGTTGGTGTTTTTCAATGTTGAGGTTGTTGTTGTTTTTCAATGTTGAGGTTGTTGAATTTGAATGTGTTTTTCAATGTCGACGTTGTTGCTGAATTTGTTGGTGTTTTTCAATGTTGAGGTTGTTGTTGAATTTGTTGGTGTTTTTCAATGTTGAGGTTGTTGTTGTTTTTCAATGTTGAGGTTGTTGTTGAATTTGTTGATGTTTTTCAATGTTGAGGTTGTTGTTGTTTTTCAGTGTTGAGGTTGTTGTTGAATTTGTTGGTGTTTTTCAATGTTGAGGTTGTTGTTGAATTTGTTGGTGTTTTTCAATGTTGAGGTTGTTGTTGTTTTTCAATGTTGAGGTTATTGTTGAATTTGTTGGTGTTTTACAATGTTGAGGTTGTTGTTGTTTTTCAATGTTGAGGTTGTTGTTGAATTTGTTGGTGTTTTTCAATGTTGAGTTTGTTTTTGTTTTTCAATGTTGAGGTTGTTGTTGAATTTGTTGGTGTTTTTCAATGTTGAGGTTGTTGTTGTTTTTCAATGTTGAGGTTGTTGTTGAATTTGTTGGTGTTTTTCAATGTTGAGGTTGTTGTTGTTTTTCAATTTTGAGGTTGCTGTTGAATTTGTTGGTGTTTTTCAATGTTGAGGTTGTTGTTGAATTTGTTGGTGTTTTTCAATGTTTAGGTTGTTGTTGATTTTCAATGTTGAGGTTGTTGAATTTGTTGGTGTTTTTCAATCTTGAGTTTGTTGTTGAATTTGTTGGTGTTTTTCAATGTTGAGGTTGTTGTTGAATTTGTTGGTGTTTTTCAATGTTGAGGTTGTTGTTGTTTTTCAATGTTGAGGTTGTTGTTGAGTTTGTTGGAGTTTTTCAATGTTGAGGTTGTTGTTGAATTTGTTGGTGTTTTTCAATGTTGAGGTTGTTGTTGTTTTTAAATGTTGAGGTTGTTGTTGAATTTGTTGGTGTTTTTTCAATTTTGAGGTTGTTGGTGTTTTTCAATGTTGAGGTTGTTGTTGAATTTGATGGTGTTTTTCAATGTCGAGGTTGTTGTTGAATTTGTTGGTGTTTTTCAATGTTGAAGTTGTTGTTGAATTTGTTGGTGTTTTTCAATTTCGAGGTTGTTGTTGAATTTGTTGGTGTTTTTCAATGTTGAAGTTTTTGTTGAATTTGTTGGTGTTTTTCAATGTTGAGGTTGTTGTTGTTTTTCAATGTTGAGGTTGTTGTTGAATTTGTTGGTGTTTTTCAATGTTGAGGTTGTTGTTGTTTTTCAATGCTGTGGTTGTTGTTGAATTTGTTGGTATTTTTCAATGTTGAGGTTGTTGTTGTTTTTCAATGTTGAGGTTGTTGTTGAATTTGTTGGTGTTTTTCAATTTCGAGATTGTTGGTGAATTTGTTGGTGTTTTTAAATGTTGAAGTTGTTGTTGAATTTGTTGGTGTTTTTCAATGTTGAGGTTGTTGTTGTTTTTCAATGCTGAGGTTGTTGTTGAATTTTTTGGTGTTTTTCAATGTTGAGGTTGTTGTTGAATTTGTTGGTGTTTTTCAATGTTGAGGTTGTTGTTGTTTTTCAATGTTGAGGTTGTTGTTGAATTTGTTAGTGTTTTTCAATGTTGAGGTTGTTGTTGAATTTGTTGGTGTTTTTCAATGTTGAGGTTGTTGTTGTTTTTCAATGTTGAGGTTGTTGAATTTGAATGTGTTTTTCAATGTCGACGTTGTTGCTGAATTTGTTGGTGTTTTTCAATGTTGAGGTTGTTGTTGAATTTGTTGGTGTTTTTCAATGTTGAGGTTGTTGTTGTTTTTCAATGTTGAGGTTGTTGTTGAATTTGTTGATGTTTTTCAATGTTGAGGTTGTTGTTGTTTTTCAGTGTTGAGGTTGTTGTTGAATTTGTTGGTGTTTTTCAATGTTGAGGTTGTTGTTGAATTTGTTGGTGTTTTTCAATGTTGAGGTTGTTGTTGTTTTTCAATGTTGAGGTTATTGTTGAATTTGTTGGTGTTTTACAATGTTGAGGTTGTTGTTGTTTTTCAATGTTGAGGTTGTTGTTGAATTTGTTGGTGTTTTTCAATGTTGAGTTTGTTGTTGTTTTTCAATGTTGAGGTTGTTGTTGAATTTGTTGGTGTTTTTCAATGTTGAGGTTGTTGTTGTTTTTCAATGTTGAGGTTGTTGTTGAATTTGTTGGTGTTTTTCAATGTTGAGGTTGTTGTTGTTTTTCAATTTTGAGGTTGTTGTTGAATTTGTTGGTGTTTTTCAATGTTGAGGTTGTTGTTGAATTTGTTGGTGTTTTTCAATGTTGAGGTTGTTTTTGATTTTCAATGTTGAGGTTGTTGAATTTGTTGGTGTTTTTCAATCTTGAGTTTGTTGTTGAATTTGTTGGTGTTTTTCAATGTTGAGGTTGTTGTTGAATTTGTTGGTGTTTTTCAATGTTGAGGTTGTTGTTGTTTTTCAATGTTGAGGTTGTTGTTGAGTTTGTTGGAGTTTTTCAATGTTGAGGTTGTTGTTGAATTTGTTGGTGTTTTTCAATGTTGAGGTTGTTGTTGTTTTTAAATGTTGAGGTTGTTGTTGAATTTGTTGGTGTTTTTTCAATTTTGAGGTTGTTGGTGTTTTTCAATGTTGAGGTTGTTGTTGAATTTGATGGTGTTTTTCAATGTCGAGGTTGTTGTTGAATTTGTTGGTGTTTTTCAATGTTGAAGTTGTTGTTGAATTTGTTGGTGTTTTTCAATTTCGAGGTTGTTGTTGAATTTGTTGGTGTTTTTCAATGTTGAAGTTTTTGTTGAATTTGTTGGTGTTTTTCAATGTTGAGGTTGTTGTTGTTTTTCAATGTTGAGGTTGTTGTTGAATTTGTTGGTGTTTTTCAATGTTGAGGTTGTTGTTGTTTTTCAATGCTGTGGTTGTTGTTGAATTTGTTGGTATTTTTCAATGTTGAGGTTGTTGTTGTTTTTCAATGTTGAGGTTGTTGTTGAATTTGTTGGTGTTTTTCAATTTCGAGATTGTTGGTGAATTTGTTGGTGTTTTTCAATGTTGAAGTTGTTGTTGAATTTGTTGGTGTTTTTCAATGTTGAGGTTGTTGTTGTTTTTCAATGCTGAGGTTGTTGTTGAATTTTTTGGTGTTTTTCAATGTTGAGGTTGTTGTTGTTTTTCAATGCAGAGCTTGTTGTTGAATTTGTTGGTGTTTTTCAATGTTGAGGTTGTTGTTGAATTTGTTGGTGTTTTTCAATGTTGAGGTTGTTGTTGTTTTTCAATGTTGAGGTTCTTGTTGTTTTTCAATGTTGAGGTTGTTGTTGAATTTGTTGGTGTTTTTCAATGTTGAAGTTGTTGTTGTTTTTCAATGTTGACGTTGTTGTTGAATTTGTTGGTGTTTTTCAATGTTGAGTTTGTTGTTGTTTTTCAATGTTGAGGTTGCTGTTGAATTTGTTGGTGTTTTTCAATGTTGAGGTTGTTGTTGTTTTTCAATGTTGAGGTTGTTGTTGAATTTGTTGCTGTTTTTCAATGTTGAGGTTTTTGTTGAATTTGTTGGTGTTTTTAAATGTTGAGGTTGTTGTTGTTTTTCAATGTTGAGGTTGTTGTTGAATTTGTTGGTGTTTTTCAATGATGAGGTTGTTGTTGTTTTTCAATGCTGAGGTTGTTGTTGAATTTGTTGGTATTTTTCAATGTTGAGGTTGTTGTTGAATTTGTTGGTGTTTTTCAATGTTGAGGTTGTTGTTGTTTTTCAATGTTGAGGTTGTTGTTGAATTTGTTGGTGTTTTTCAATGTTGAGGTTGTTGTTGTTTTTCAATGTTGAGGTTGTTGTTGAATTTGTTGGTGTTTTTCAATGTTGAGGTTGTTGTTGAATTTGTTGGTGTTTTTCAATGTTGAGGTTGTTGTTGTTTTTCAATGTTGAGGTTATTGTTGTATTTGTTGGTGTTTTTCAATGTTGAGGTTGTTGTTGAATTTGTTGGTGTTTTTCAATGTTGAGTTTGTTGTTGTTTTTCAATGTTGAGGTTGCTTTTTAATTTGTTGGTGTTTTTCAATGTTGAGGTTGTTGTTGTTTTTCAATGTTGAGGTTGTTGTTGAATTTGTTGGAGTTTTTCAATGTTGAGGTTGTTGTTGTTTTTCAATGTTGAGGTTGTTGTTGAATTTGTTGGTGTTTTTCAATGTTGAGGTTGTTGTTGAATTTGTTGGTGTTTTTCAATGTTGAGGTTGTTGTTGATTTTCAACGTTGAGGTTGTTGAATTTGTTGGTGTTTTTCAATCTTGAGTTTGTTGTTGAATTTGTTGTTGTTTTTCAATGTTGAGGTTGTTGTTGAATTTGTTGGTGTTTTTCAATGTTGAGGTTGTTGTTGTTTTTCAATGTTGAGGTTGTTGAGTTTGTTGGTGTTTTTCAATGTTGAGGTTGTTGTTGAATTTGTTGGTGTTTTTCAATGTTGAGGTTGTTGTTGAATTTGTTGGTGTTTTTCAATGTTGAGGTTGTTGTTGTTTTTAAATGTTGAGGTTGTTGTTGAATTTGTTGGTGTTTTTTCAATTTTGAGGTTGTTGGTGTTTTTCAATGTTGAGGTTGTTGTTGAATTTGATGGTGTTTTTCAATGTCGAGGTTGTTGTTGAATTTGTTGGTGTTTTTCAATGTTAAAGCTGTTGTTGAATTTGTTGGTGTTTTTCAATTTCGAGGTTGTTGTTGAATTTGTTGGTGTTTTTCAATGTTGAAGTTTTTGTTGAATTTGTTGGTGTTTTTCAATGTTGAGGTTGTTGTTGTTTTTCAATGTTGAGGTTGTTGTTGAATTTGTTGGTGTTTTTCAATGTTGAGGTTGTTGTTGTTTTTCAAAGCAGAGGTTGTTGTTGAATTTGTTGGTGCTTTTCAACGTTGAGGTTGTTGTTGTTTTTCAATGTTGAGGTTGTTGTTGAATTTGTTGGTGTTTTTCAATTTCGAGATTGTTGGTGAATTTGTTGGTGTTTTTCAATGTTGAAGTTGTTGTTGAATTTGCTGGTGTTTTTCAATGTTGAGGTTGTTGTTGTTTTTCATTTTTGAGGTTGTTGTTGAATTTGTTGGTGTTTTTCAATGTTGAGGTTGTTGTTGTTTTTCAATGCTGAGGTTGTTGTTGAATTTGTTGGTGTTTTTCAATGTTGAGGTTGTTGTTGAATTTGTTGGTGTTTTTCAATGTTGAGGTTGTTGTTGTTTTTCAATGTTGAGGTTGTTGTTGAATTTGTTGGTGCTTTTCAATGTTGAGGTTGTTGTTGTTTTTCAATGTTGAGGTTGTTGTTGAATTTGTTGGTGTTTTTCAATGTTGAGGTTGTTGTTGTTTTTTAATGTTGAGGTTGTTGTTGAATTTGTTGGTGTTTTTCAATTTCGAGGTTGTTGTTGAATTTTTTGGTGTTTTTCAATGTTGAAGTTGTTGTTGAATTTGTTGGTATTTTTCAATGTTGAGGTTGTTGTTGTTTCTCAATGTTGAGGTTGTTGTTGAAATTGTTGGTGTTTTTCAATGTTGAGGTTGTTGTTGTTTTTCAAAGCTGAGGTTGTTGTTGAATTTGTTGGTGTTTTTCAATGTTGAGGTTGTTGTTGAATTTGTTGGTGTTTTTCAGTGTTGAGGTTGTTGTTTTTCAATGTTGAGGTTGTTGTTGAATTTGTTGTTGTTTTTCAATGTTGAGGTTGTTGTTGAATTTGTTGGTGTTTTTCAATGTTGAGGTTGTTGTTGTTTTTCAATGCTGAGGTTGTTGTTGAATTTGTTGTTGTTTTTCAATGTTGAGGTTGTTGTTGAATTTGTTGGTGTTTTTCAATGTTGAGGTTGTTGTTGTTTTTCAATGTTGAGGTTGTTGTTGTTTTTCAATGTTGAGGTTATTGTTGAATTTGTTGGTGTTTTTCAATGTTGAGGTTGTTGTTGTTTTTCAATGTTGAGGTTGTTGTTGAATTTGTTGGTGTTTTTCAATGTTGAGTTTGTTGTTGTTTTTCAAAGTTGAGGTTGTTGTTGAATTTGTTGGTGTTTTTCAATGTTGAGGTTGTTGTTGTTTTTCAATGTTGAGGTTGTTGTTGAATTTGTTGGTGCTTTTCAATGTTGAGGTTGTTGTTGAATTTGTTAGTGTTTTTCAATGTTGAGGTTGTTGTTGAATTTGTTGGTGTTTTTCAATGTTGAGGTTGTTGTTGTTTTTCAATGTTGAGGTTGTTGAATTTGTTGGTGTTTTTAAATGTTGAATTTTTTGTTGAATTTTTGGTGTTTTTCAATGTTCAGGTTGTTGTTTATCAATGTTGAGATGGTGTTGAATTTGTTGGCGTTTTTAAATGTTGAGGTTGTCGTTGAATTTGTTGGTGTTTTCAATGTTGAGGTTTTTGTTGAATTTGTTGGTGTTTTTCAATGTTCAGGTTGTTGTTGAATTTGTTGGTGTTTTTCAATGTTGAGGTTGTTGTTGTTTTTCAATGTTGAGGTTGTTGTTCAATTTGTTGGTGTTTTTCAATGTTGAGGTTGTTGTTGTTTTTCAATGTTGAGGTTGTTGTTGAATTTATTGGTGTTTTCAATGTTGAGTTTGTTGTTGAATTTGTTGGTGTTTTTCAATGTTGAGGTTGTTGTTTTTCAATGTTGAGGTTATTGTTGAATTTGTTGGTGTTTTTCAATTTTGAGGTTGTTGTTGTTTTTCAATGTTGAGGTTGTTGTTCAATTTGTTGGTGTTTTTCAATGTTGAGGTTGTTGTTGAATTTGTTGGTGTTTTTCAATGTTGAGGTTGTTGTTGTTTTTCAATGCTGAGGTTGTTGTTGAATTTTTTGGTGTTTTTCAATGTTGAGGTTGTTGTTGTTTTTCAATGCTGAGCTTGTTGTTGAATTTGTTGGTGGTTTTCAATGTTGAGGTTGTTGTTGAATTTGTTGGTGTTTTTCAATGTTGAGGTTGTTGTTGTTTTTCAATGTTGAGGTTCTTGTTGTTTTTCAATGTTGAGGTTGTTGTTGAATTTGTTGGTGTTTTTCAATGTTGAGGTTGTTGTTGTTTTTCAATGTTGACGTTGTTGTTGAATTTGTTGGTGTTTTTCAATGTTGAGGTTGTTGTTGAATTTGTTGGTGTTTTTCAATGTTGAGGTTGTTGTTGTTTTTCAATGTTGACGTTGTTGTTGAATTTGTTGGTGTTTTTCAATGTTGAGTTTGTTGTTGTTTTTCAATGTTGAGGTTGCTGTTGAATTTGTTGGTGTTTTTCAATGTTGAGGTTGTTGTTGTTTTTCAATGTTGAGGTTGTTGTTGAATTTGTTGCTGTTTTTCAATGTTGAGGTTTTTGTTGAATTTGTTGGTGTTTTTCAATGTTGAGGTTGTTGTTGTTTTTCAATGTTGCGGTTATTGTTGAATTTGTTGGTGTTTTTCAATTTTGAGGTTGTTGTTGTTTTTCAATGTTGAGGTTGTTGTTGAATTTGTTGGTGTTTTTCAATGTTGAGGTTGTTGTTGTTTTTCAATGTTGAGGTTGTTGTTGAATTTGTTGGTGTTTTTCAGTTTCGAGGTTGTTGTTGAATTTGTTGGTGTTTTTCAATGTTGAAGTTGTTGTTGAATTTGTTGGTGTTTTTCAATGTTGAGGTTGTTGTTGTTTTTCAATGTTGAGGTTGTTGTTGAATTTGTTGGTGTTTTTCAATGTTGAGGTTGTTGTTGTTTTTCAATGCTGAGGTTGTTGTTGAATTTGTTGGTATTTTTCAATGTTGAGGTTGTTGTTGAATTTGTTGGTGTTTTTCAATGTTGAGGTTGTTGTTGTTTTTCAATGTTGAGGTTGTTGTTGAATTTGTTGGTGTTTTTCAATGTTGAGGTTGTTGTTGTTTTTCAATGTTGAGGTTGTTGTTGAATTTGTTGGTGTTTTTCAATGTTGAGGTTGTTGTTGAATTTGTTGGTGTTTTTCAATGTTGAGGTTGTTGTTGTTTTTCAATGTTGAGGTTATTGTTGTATTTGTTGGTGTTTTTCAATGTTGAGGTTGTTGTTGTTTTTCAATGTTGAGGTTGTTGTTGAATTTGTTGGTGTTTTTCAATGTTGAGTTTGTTGTTGTTTTTCAATGTTGAGGTTGCTTTTTAATTTGTTGGTGTTTTTCAATGTTGAGGTTGTTGTTGTTTTTCAATGTTGAGGTTGTTGTTGAATTTGTTGGAGTTTTTCAATGTTGAGGTTGTTGTTGTTTTTCAATGTTGAGGTTGTTGTTGAATTTGTTGGTGTTTTTCAATGTTGAGGTTGTTGTTGAATTTGTTGGTGTTTTTCAATGTTGAGGTTGTTGTTGATTTTCAATGTTGAGGTTGTTGAATTTGTTGGTGTTTACCAATCTTGAGTTTGTTGTTGAATTTGTTGGTGTTTTTCAATGTTGAGGTTGTTGTTGAATTTGTTGGTGTTTTTCAATGTTGAGGTTGTTGTTGTTTTTCAATGTTGAGGTTGTTGAGTTTGTTGGTGTTTTTCAATGTTGAGGTTGTTGTTGAATTTGTTGGTGTTTTTCAATGTTGAGGTTGTTGTTGAATTTGTTGGTGTTTTTCAATGTTGAGGTTGTTGTTGTTTTTAAATGTTGAGGTTGTTGTTGAATTTGTTGGTGTTTTTTCAATTTTGAGGTTGTTGGTGTTTTTCAATGTTGAGGTTGTTGTTGAATTTGATGGTGTTTTTCAATGTCGAGGTTGTTGTTGAATTTGTTGGTGTTTTTCAATGTTAAAGCTGTTGTTGAATTTGTTGGTGTTTTTCAATTTCGAGGTTGTTGTTGAATTTGTTGGTGTTTTTCAATGTTGAAGTTTTTGTTGAATTTGTTGGTGTTTTTCAATGTTGAGGTTGTTGTTGTTTTTCAATGTTGAGGTTGTTGTTGAATTTGTTGGTGTTTTTCAATGTTGAGGTTGTTGTTGTTTTTCAAAGCAGAGGTTGTTGTTGAATTTGTTGGTGCTTTTCAACGTTGAGGTTGTTGTTGTTTTTCAATGTTGAGGTTGTTGTTGAATTTGTTGGTGTTTTTCAATTTCGAGATTGTTGGTGAATTTGTTGGTGTTTTTCAATGTTGAAGTTGTTGTTGAATTTGCTGGTGTTTTTCAATGTTGAGGTTGTTGTTGGTTTTCAATGTTGAGGTTGTTGTTGAATTTGTTGGTGTTTTTCAATGTTGAGGTTGTTGTTGTTTTTCAATGCTGAGGTTGTTGTTGAATTTGTTGGTGTTTTTCAATGTTGAGGTTGTTGTTGAATTTGTTGGTGTTTTTCAATGTTGAGGTTGTTGTTGTTTTTCAATGTTGAGGTTGTTGTTGAATTTGTTGGTGCTTTTCAATGTTGAGGTTGTTGTTGTTTTTCAATGTTGAGGTTGTTGTTGAATTTGTTGGTGTTTTTCAATGTTGAGGTTGTTGTTGTTTTTCAATGTTGAGGTTGTTGTTGAATTTGTTGGTGTTTTTCAATTTCGAGGTTGTTGTTGAATTTTTTGGTGTTTTTCAATGTTGAAGTTGTTGTTGAATTTGTTGGTATTTTTCAATGTTGAGGTTGTTGTTGTTTCTCAATGTTGAGGTTGTTGTTGAAATTGTTGGTGTTTTTCAATGTTGAGGTTGTTGTTGTTTTTCAATGCTGAGGTTGTTGTTGAATTTGTTGGTGTTTTTCAATGTTGAGGTTGTTGTTGAATTTGTTGGTGTTTTTCAGTGTTGAGGTTGTTGTTGTTTTTCAATGTTGAGGTTGTTGTTGAATTTGTTGCTGTTTTTCAATGTTGAGGTTGTTGTTGAATTTGTTGGTGTTTTTCAATGTTGAGGTTGTTGTTGTTTTTCAAAGCTGAGGTTGTTGTTGAATTTGTTGGTGTTTTTCAATGTTGAGGTTGTTGTTGTTTTTCAATGTTGAGGTTATTGTTGAATTTGTTGGTGTTTTTCAATGTTGAGGTTGTTGTTGTTTTTCAATGTTGAGGTTGTTGTTGAATTTGTTGGTGCTTTTCAATGTTGAGGTTGTTGTTGTTTTTCAATGTTGAGGTTGTTGTTGAATTTGTTGGTGTTTTTCAATGTTGAGGTTGTTGTTGTTTTTCAATGTTGAGGTTGTTGTTGTTTTTCAATGTTGAGGTTATTGTTGAATTTGTTGGTGTTTTTCAATGTTGAGGTTGTTGTTGTTTTTCAATGTTGAGGTTGTTGTTGAATTTGTTGGTGTTTTTCAATGTTGAGTTTGTTGTTGTTTTTCAATGTTGAGGTTGTTGTTGAATTTGTTGGTGTTTTTCAATGTTGAGTTTGTTGTTGTTTTTCAATGTTGAGGTTGTTGTTGAATTTGTTGGTGTTTTTCAATGTTGAGGTTGTTGTTGTTTTTCAATGTTGAGGTTGTTGTTGAATTTGTTGGTGCTTTTCAATGTTGAGTTTGTTGTTGAATTTGTTAGTGTTTTTCAATGTTGAGGTTGTTGTTGAATTTGTTGGTGTTTTTCAATGTTGAGGTTGTTGTTGTTTTTCAATGTTGAGGTTGTTGAATTTGTTGGTGTTTTTAAATGTTGAATTTTTTGTTGAATTTGTTGGTGTTTTTCAATGTTCAGGTTGTTGTTTATCAATGTTGAGATGGTGTTGAATTTGTAGGCGTTTTTAAATGTTGAGGTTGTCGTTGAATTTGTTGGTGTTTTCAATGTTGAGGTTTTTGGTGAATTTGTTGGTGTTTTTCAATGTTCAGGTTGTTGTTGAATTTGTTGGTATTTTTCAATGTTGAGGTTGTTGTTGTTTTTCAATGTTGAGGTTGTTGTTGAATTTGTTGGTGTTTTTCAATGTTGAGGTTGTTGTTGTTTTTCAATGTTGAGGTTGTTGTTGAATTTGTTGGTGTTTTTCAATGTTGAGTTTGTTGTTGAATTTGTTGGTGTTTTTCAATGTTGAGGTTGTTGTTTTTCAATGTTGAGGTTATTGTTGAATTTGTTGGTGTTTTTCAATTTTGAGGTTGTTGTTGTTTTTCAATGTTGAGGTTGTTGTTGAATTTGTTGGTGTTTTTCAATGTTGAGGTTGTTGTTGAATTTGTTGGTGTTTTTCAATGTTGAGGTTGTTGTTGATTTTCAATGTTGAGGTTGTTGAATTTGTTGGTGTTTTTCAATCTTGAGTTTGTTGTTGAATTTGTTGGTGTTTTTCAATGTTGAGGTTGTTGTTGAATTTGTTGGTGTTTTTCAATGTTGAGGTTGTTGTTGTTTTTCAATGTTGAGGTTGTTGAGTTTGTTGGTGTTTTTCAATGTTGAGGTTGTTGTTGAATTTGTTGGTGTTTTTCAATTTTGAGGTTGTTGTTGAATTTGTTGGTGTTTTTCAATGTTGAGGTTGTTGTTGTTTTTAAATGTTGAGGTTGTTGTTGAATTTGTTGGTGTTTTTTCAATTTTGAGGTTGTTGGTGTTTTTCAATGTTGAGGTTGTTGTTGAATTTGATGGTGTTTTTCAATGTCGAGGTTGTTGTTGAATTTGTTGGTGTTTTTCAATGTTAAAGCTGTTGTTGAATTTGTTGGTGTTTTTCAATTTCGAGGTTGTTGTTGAATTTGTTGGTGTTTTTCAATGTTGAAGTTTTTGTTGAATTTGTTGGTGTTTTTCAATGTTGAGGTTGTTGTTGTTGTTCAATGTTGAGGTTGTTGTTGAATTTGTTGGTGTTTTTCAATGTTGAGGTTGTTGTCGTTTTTCAAAGCAGAGGTTGTTGTTGAATTTGTTGGTGCTTTTCAACGTTGAGGTTGTTGTTGTTTTTCAATGTTGAGGTTGTTGTTGAATTTGTTGGTGTTTTTCAATTTCGAGATTGTTGGTGAATTTGTTGGTGTTTTTCAATGTTGAAGTTGTTGTTGAATTTGCTGGTGTTTTTCAATGTTGAGGTTGTTGTTGTTCTTCAATGTTGAGGTTGTTGTTGAATTTGTTGGTGTTTTTCAATGTTGAGGTTGTTGTTGTTTTTCAATGCTGAGGTTGTTGTTGAATTTGTTGGTGTTTTTCAATGTTGAGGTTGTTGTTGAATTTGTTGGTGTTTTTCAATGTTGAGGTTGTTGTTGTTTTTCAATGTTGAGGTTGTTGTTGAATTTGTTGGTGCTTTTCAATGTTGAGGTTGTTGTTGTTTTTCAATGTTGAGGTTGTTGTTGAATTTGTTGGTGTTTTTCAATGTTGAGGTTGTTGTTCTTTTTCAATGTTGAGGTTGTTGTTGAATTTGTTGGTGTTTTTCAATTTCGAGGTTGTTGTTGAATTTTTTGGTGTTTTTCAATGTTGAAGTTGTTGTTGAATTTGTTGGTATTTTTCAATGTTGAGGTTGTTGTTGTTTCTCAATGTTGAGGTTGTTGTTGAAATTGTTGGTGTTTTTCAATGTTGAGGTTGTTGTTGTTTTTCAATGCTGAGGTTGTTGTTGAATTTGTTGGTGTTTTTCAATGTTGAGGTTGTTGTTGAATTTGTTGGTGTTTTTCAGTGTTGAAGTTGTTGTTGTTTTTCAATGTTGAGGTTGTTGTTGAATTTGTTTTTGTTTTTCAATGTTGAGGTTGTTGTTGAATTTGTTGGTATTTTTCAATGTTGAGGTTGTTGTTGTTTTTCAATGCTGAGGTTGTTGTTGAATTTGTTGTTGTTTTTCAATGTTGAGGTTGTTGTTGAATTTGTTGGTGTTTTTCAATGTTGAGGTTGTTGTTGTTTTTCAATGTTGAGGTTTTTGTTGTTTTTCAATGTTGAGGTTATTGTTGAATTTGTTGGTGTTTTTCAATGTTGAGGTTGTTGTTGTTTTTCAATGTTGAGGTTGTTGTTGAATTTGTTGGTGTTTTTCAATGTTGATTTTGTTGTTGTTTTTCAAAGTTGAGGTTGTTGTTGAATTTGTTGGTGTTTTTCAATGTTGAGGTTGTTGTTGTTTTTCAATGTTGAGGTTGTTGTTGAATTTGTTGGTGCTTTTCAATGTTGAGGTTGTTGTTGAATTTGTTAGTGTTTTTCAATGTTGAGGTTGTTGTTGAATTTGTTGGTGTTTTTCAATGTTGAGGTTGTTGTTGTTTTTCAATGTTGAGGTTGTTTGAATTTGTTGGTGTTTTTCAATGTTGAATTTTTTGTTGAATTTGTTGGTGTTTTTCAATGTTCAGGTTGTTGTTTATCAATGTTGAGATGGTGTTGAATTTGTTGGCGTTTTTAAATGTTGAGGTTGTTGTTGAATTTGTTGGTGTTTTCAATGTTGAGGTTTTTGTTGAATTTGTTGGTGTTTTTCAATGTTCATGTTGTTGTTGAATTTGTTGGTGTTTTTCAATGTTGAGGTTGTTGTTGTTTTTCAATGTTGAGGTTGTTGTTGAATTTGTTGGTGTTTTTCAATGTTGAGGTTGTTGTTGTTTTTCAATGTTGAGGTTGTTGTTGAATTTGTTGGTGTTTTTCAATGTTGTGTTTGTTGTTGAATTTGTTGGTGTTTTTCAATGTTGAGGTTGTTGTTTTTCAATGTTGAGGTTATTGTTGAATTTGTTGGTGTTTTTCAATTTTGAGGTTGTTGTTGTTTTTCAATGTTGAGGTTGTTGTTGAATTTGTTGGTGTTTTTCAATGTTGAGGTTGTTGTTGTTTTTCAATGTTGAGGTTGTTGTTGTTTTTCAATGTTGAGGTTGTTGTTGAATTTGTTGGTGTTTTTCAGGTTCGAGGTTGTTGTTGAATTTGTTGGTGTTTTTCAATGTTGAAGTTGTTGTTGAATTTGTTGGTGTTTTTCAATGTTGAGGTTGTTGTTGTTTTTCAATGTTGAGGTTGTTGTTGAATTTGTTGGTGTTTTTCAATGTTGAGGTTGTTGTTGTTTTTCAATGCTGAGGTTGTTGTTGAATTTGTTGGTGTTTTTCAATGTTGAGGTTGTTGTTGAATTTGTTGTTGTTTTTCAATGTTGAGGTTGTTGTTGTTTTTCAATGTTGAGGTTGTTGTTGAATTTGTTGGTGTTTTTCAATGTTGAGGTTGTTGTTGTTTTTCAATGTTGAGGTTGTTGTTGAATTTGTTGTTGTTTTTCAATGTTGAGGTTGTTGTTGAATTTGTTGGTGTTTTTCAATGTTGAGGTTGTTGTTGTTTTTCAATGTTGAGGTTATTGTTGAATTTGTTGGTGTTTTTCAATGTTGAGGCTGTTGTTGTTTTTCAATTTTGAGGTTGTTGTTGAATTTGTTGGTGTTTTTCAATGTTGAGTTTGTTGTTGTTTGTCAATGTTGAGGTTGCTGTTGAATTTGTTGGTGTTTTTCAATGTTGAGGTTGTTGTTGAATTTGTTGGAGTTTTTCAATGTTGAGGTTGTTGTTGTTTTTCAATGTTGAGGTTGTTGTTGAATTTGTTGGTGTTTTTCAATGTTGAGGTTGTTGTTGATTTTCAATGTTGAAGTTGTTGAATTTGTTGGTGTTTTTCAATCTTGAGTTTGTTGTTGAATTTGTTGGTGTTTTTCAATGTTGAGGTTGTTGTTGAATTTGTTGGTGTTTTTCAATGTTGAGGTTGTTGTTGTTTTTTAATGTTGAGGTTGTTGTTGAGTTTGTTGGTGTTTTTCAATGTTGAGGTTGTTGTTGAATTTGTGGGTGTTTTTCAATGTTGAGGTTGTTGTTGAATTTGTTGGTGTTTTTCAATGTTGAGGTTGTTGTTTTTAAATGTTGAGGTTGTTGTTGAATTTGTTGGTGTTTTTTCAATTTTGAGGTTGTTTGTGTTTTTCAATGTTGAGGTTGTTGTTGAATTTGATGGTGTTTTTCAATGTCGAGGTTGTTGTTGAATTTGTTGGTGTTTTTCAATGTTGAAGTTGTTGTTGAATTTGTTGGTGTTTTTCAATTTCGAGGTTGTTGTTGAATTTGTTGGTGTTTTTCAATGTTGAAGTTTTGGTTGAATTTGTTGGTGTTTTTCAATGTTGACGTTGTTGTTGTTTTTCAATGTTGAGGTTGTTGTTGAATTTGTTGGTGTTTTTCAATGTTGAGGTTGTTGTTGTTTTTCAAAGCTGAGGTTGTTGTTGAATTTGTTGGTGTTTTTCAACGTTGAGGTTGTTGTTGTTTTTCAATGTTGAGGTTGTTGTTGAATTTGTTGGTGTTTTTCAATTTCGAGATTGTGGTGAATTTGTAGGTGTTTTTCAATGTTGAGGTTGTTGTTGTTTTTCAATGTTGAGGTTGCTGTTGTTTTTCAATGTTGAGGTTGTTGTTGAATTTGTTGGTGTTTTTCAACGTTGAGGTTGTTCTTGTTTTTCAATGTTGAGGTTGTTGCTGAATTTGGTGTTGTTTTTCAATGTTGAGGTTGTTGTTGAATTTGTTGGTGTTTTTCAATGTTGAGGTTGTTGTTGTTTTTCAATGCTGAGGTTGTTGTTGAATTTGTTGGTGTTTTTCAATGTTGAGGTTGTTGTTGAATTTGCTGGTGTTTTTCAATGTTGAGGTTGTTGTTGTTTTTCAATGTTGAGGTTGTTGTTGTTTTTCAATGTTGAGGTTGTTGTTGAATTTGTTGGTGTTTTTCAATTTCGAGGTTGTTGTTGAATTTTTTGGTGTTTTTCAATGTTGAAGTTGTTGTTGAATTTGTTGGTGTTTTTCAATGTTGAGGTTGTTGTTGAATTTGTTGGTGTTTTTCAATGTTGAGTTTGTTGTTGTTTTTCAATGTTGAGGTTGTTGTTGAATTTGTTGTTGTTTTTCAATGTTGAGGTTGTTGTTGTTTTTCAATGTTGAGGTTGTTGTTGAATTTGTTGGTGTTTTTCAATGTTGAGGTTGTTGTTGTTTTTCAATGTTGAGGTTATTGTTGAATTTGTTGGTGTTTTTCAATGTTGAGGTTGTTGTTGTTTTTCAATGTTGAGGTTGTAGTTGAATTTGTTGGTGTTTTTCAATGTTGAGTTTGTTGTTGTTTTTCAAAGTTGAGGTTGTTGTTGAATTTGTTGGTGTTTTTCAATGTTGAGGTTGTTGTTGTTTTTCAATGTTGAGGTTGTTGTTGAATTTGTTGGTGTTTTTCAATGTTGAGGTTGTTGTTGTTTTTCAATGTTGAGGTTGTTGTTGAATTTGTTGGTGCTTTTCAATGTTGAGGTTGTTGTTGAATTTGTTAGTGTTTTTCAATTTTGAGGTTGTTGTTGAATTTGTTGGTGTTTTTCAATGTTGAGGTTGTTGTTGTTTTTCAATGTTGAGGTTGTTGAATTTGTTGGTGTTTTTCAATGTTGAATTTTTTGTTGAATTTGTTGGTGTTTTTCAATGTTGATGTCGTTGTTTTTCAATGTTGAGGTTGTTGTTGAATTTGTTGGCGTTTTTAAATGTTGAAGTTGTTGTTGAATTTGTTGTTGTTTTCAATGTTGAGGTTTTTGTTGAATTTGTTGGTGTTTTTCAATGTTCAGGTTGCTGTTGTTTTTCAATGTTGAGGTTATGTTGAATTTGATGGTGTTTTTCAATGTCGACGTTGTTGCTGAATTTGTTGGTGTTTTTCAATGTTGAGGTTGTTGTTGTATTTTTTGGTGTTTTTCAATGTTGAGGTTGTTGTTGTTTATCAATGTTGAGGTTGTTGTTGAATTTGTTGGTGTTTTTCAATGTTGAGGTTGTTGTTGTTTTTCAATGTTGAGGTTGTTGTTGAATTTGTTGGTGTTTTTCAATGTTGAGGTTGTTGTTGAATTTGTTGGTGTTTTTCAATGTTGAGGTTGTTGTTGTTTTTCCATGTTGAGGTTATTGTTGAATTTGTTGGTGTTTTTCAATGTTGAGGTTGTTGATGTTTTTCAATGTTGAGGTTCTTGTTGAATTTGTTGGTGTTTTTCAATGTTGAGGTTTTTGTTGAATTTGTTGGTGTTTTTCAATGTTGAGGTTGTTGTTGTTTTTCAATGTTGAGGTTGTTGTTGAATTTGTTGGTGTTTTTCAATGTTGAGGTTGTTGTTGTTTTTCAAAGCTGAGGTTGTTGTTGAATTTGTTGGTGTTTTTCAACGTTGAGGTTGTTGCTGTTTTTCAATGTTGAGGTTGTTGTTGAATTTGTTGGTGTTTTTCAATTTCGAGATTGTTGGTGAATTTGTTGGTGTTTTTCAATGTTGAAGTTGTTGTTGAATTTGTTGGTGTTTTTCAATGTTGAGGTTGTTGTTGTTTTTCAATGTTGAGGTTGTTGTTGAATTTGTTGGTGTTTTTCAATGTTGAGGTTGTTGTTGTTTTTCAATGCTGAGGTTGTTGTTGAATTTTTTGGTGCTTTTCAAAGTTGAGGTTGTTGTTGAATTTGTTGGTGTTTTTCAATGTTGAGGTTGTTGCTGTTTTTCAATGTTGAGGTTGTTGTTGAATTTGTTGGTGCTTTTCAATGTTGAGGTTGTTGTTGTTTTTCAATGTTGAGGTTGTTGTTGAATTTGTTGGTGTTTTTCAATGTTGAGGTTGTTGTTGTTTTTCAATGTTGAGGTTGTTGTTGAATTTGTTAGTGTTTTTCAATTTCGAGTTTGTTGTTGAATTTTTTGGTGTTTTTCAATGTTGAAGTTGTTGTTGAATTTGTTGGTGTTTTTCAATGTTGAGGTTGTTGTTGTTTTTCAATGTTGAGGTTGTTGTTGAATTTGTTGGTGTTTTTCAATGTTGAGGTTGTTGTTGTTTTTCAATGCTGAGGTTGTTGTTGAATTTGTTGGTGTTTTTCAATGTTGAGGTTGTTGTTGTTTTTCAATGTTGAGGTTTTTGTTGAATTTGTTGTTGTTTTTCAATGTTGAGGTTGTTGTTGAATTTGTTGGTGTTTTTCAATGTTGAGGTTATTGTTGTTTTTCAATGCAGAGGTTGTTGTTGAATTTGTTGGTGTTTTTCAATGTTGAGGTTGTTGTTGAATTTGTTGGTGTTTTTCAATGTTGAGGTTGTTGTTGTTTTTCAATGTTGAGGTTGTTGTTGTTTTTCAATGTTGAGGTTGTTGTTGAATTTGTTGGTGTTTTTCAATTTCGAGGTTGTTGTTGAATTTTTTGGTGTTTTTCAATGTTGAAGTTGTTGTTGAATTTGTTGGTGTTTTTCAATGTTGAGGTTTTTGTTGAATTTGTTGGTGTTTATCAATGTTGAGGTTGTTGTTGTTTTTCAATGCTGAGGTTGTTGTTGAATTTGTTGGTGTTTTTCAATGTTGAGGTTGTTGTTGAATTTGTTGGTGATTTTCAATGTTGAGGTTGTTGTTGTTTTTCAATGTTGAGGTTGTTGTTGAATATGTTGTTGTTTTTCAATGTTGAGGTTGTTGTTGTTTTTCAATGTTGAGGTTGTTGTTGAATTTGTTGGTGTTTTTCAATGTTGAGGTTGTTGTTGTTTTTCAATGTTGCGGTTATTGTTGAATTTGTTGGTGTTTTTCAATGTTGAGGTTGTTGTTGTTTTTCAATGTTGAGGTTGTTGTTGAAATTGTTGGTGTTTTTCAATGTTGAGTTTGTTGTTGTTTTTCAAAGTTGAGGTTGTTGTTGAATTTGTTGGTGTTTTTCAATGTTGAGGTTGTTGTTGTTTTTCAATGTTGAGGTTGTTGTTGAATTTGTTGGTGTTTTTCAATGTTGAGGTTGTTGTTGTTTTTCAATGTTGAGGTTGTTGTTGAATTTGTTAGTGTTTTTCAATGTTGAGGTTGTTGTTGAATTTGTTGGTGTTTTTCAATGTTGAGGTTGTTGTTGTTTTTCAATGTTGAGGTTGTTGATTTTGTTGGTGTTTTTCAATGTTGAATTTTTTGTTGAATTTGTTGGTGTTTTTCAATGTTGAGGTTGTTGTTTTTCAATGTTGAGGTTGTTGTTGAATTTGTTGGCGTTTTTAAAAGTTGACGTTGTTGTTGAATTTGTTGGTGTTTTCAATGTTGAGGTTTTTGTTGAATTTGTTGGTGTTTTTCAATGTTCAGGTTGCTGTTGTTTTTCAATGTTGAGGTTGTTGTTGAATTTGATGGTGTTTTTCAATGTCGACGTTGTTGCTGAATTTGTTGGTGTTTTTCAATGTTGAGGTTGTTGTTGAATTTGTTGGTGTTTTTCAATGTTGAGGTTGTTGTTGTTTTTCAATGTTGAGGCTGTTGTTGAATTTGTTGGTGTTTTTCAATGTTGAGGTTGTTGTTGTTTTTCAATGTTGAGGTTGTTGTTGAATTTGTTGGTGTTTTTCAATGTTGAGGTTGTTGTTGAAATTGTTGGTGTTTTTCAATGTTGAGGTTGTTGTTGTTTTTCAATGTTGAGGTTATTGTTGAATTTGTTGGTCTTTTTCAATGTTGAGGTTGTTGTTGTTTTTCAATGTTGAGGTTGTTGTTGAATTTGTTGGTGTTTTTCAATGTTGAGTTTGTTGTTGTTTTTCAATGTTGAGGTTGTTGTTGAATTTGTTGGTGTTTTTCAATGTTGAAGTTGTTGTTGAATTTGTTGGTGTTTTTCAATCTTGAGTTTGTTGTTGAATTTGTTGGTGTTTTTCAATGTTGAGGTTGTTGTTGAATTTGTTGGTGTTTTTCAATGTTGAGGTTGTTGTTGTTTTTCAATGTTGAGGTTGTTGAGTTTGTTGGTGTTTTTCAATGTTGAGGTTGTTGTTGAATTTGTTGGTGTTTTTCAATGTTGAGGTTGTTGTTGAATTTGTTGGTGTTTTTCAATGTTGAGGTTGTTGTTGTTTTTAAATGTTGAGGTTGTTGTTGAATTTGTTGGTGTTTTTTCAATTTTGAGGTTGTTGGTGTTTTTCAATTTTGAGGTTGTTGTTGAATTTGATGGTGTTTTTCAATGTCGAGGTTGTTGTTGAATTTGTTGGTGTTTTTCAATGTTGAAGCTGTTGTTGAATTTGTTGGTGTTTTTCAATTTCGAGGTTGTTGTTGAATTTGTTGGTGTTTTTCAATGTTGAAGTTTTTGTTGAATTTGTTGTTGTTCTTCAATGTTGAGGTTGTTGTTGTTTTTCAATGTTGAGGTTGTTGTTGAATTTGTTGGTGTTTTTCAATGTTGAGGTTGTTGTTGTTTTTCAAAGCTGAGGTTGTTGTTGAATTTGTTGGTGTTTTTCAACGTTGAGGTTGCTGTTGTTTTTCAATGTTGAGGTTGTTGTTGAATTTGTTGGTGTTTTTCAATTTCGAGATTGTTGGTGAATTTGTTGGTGTTTTTCAATGTTGAAGTTGTTGTTGAATTTGCTGGTGTTTTTCAAAGTTGAGGTTGTTGTTGTTTTTCAATGTTGAGGTTGTTGTTGAATTTGTTGGTGTTTTTCAATGTTGAGGTTGTTGTTGTTTTTCAATGTTGAGGTTGTTGTTGAATATGTTGTTGTTTTTCAATGTTGAGGTTGTTGTTGTTTTTCAATGTTGAGGTTGTTGTTGAATTTGTTGGTGTTTTTCAATGTTGAGGTTGTTGTTGTTTTTCAATGTTGCGGTTATTGTTGAATTTGTTGGTGTTTTTCAATGTTGAGGTTGTTGTTGTTTTTCAATGTTGAGGTTGTTGTTGAAATTGTTGGTGTTTTTCAATGTTGAGTTTGTTGTTGTTTTTCAAAGTTGAGGTTGTTGTTGAATTTGTTGGTGTTTTTCAATGTTGAGGTTGTTGTTGTTTTTCAATGTTGAGGTTGTTGTTGAATTTGTTGGTGTTTTTCAATGTTGAGGTTGTTGTTGTTTTTCAATGTTGAGGTTGTTGTTGAATTTGTTAGTGTTTTTCAATGTTGAGGTTGTTGTTGAATTTGTTGGTGTTTTTCAATGTTGAGGTTGTTGTTGTTTTTCAATGTTGAGGTTGTTGATTTTGTTGGTGTTTTTCAATGTTGAATTTTTTGTTGAATTTGTTGGTGTTTTTCAATGTTGAGGTTGTTGTTTTTCAATGTTGAGGTTGTTGTTGAATTTGTTGGCGTTTTTCAATTTCGAGGTTGTTGTTGAATTTGTTGGTGTTTTTCAATGTTGAAGTTTTTGTTGAATTTGTTGTTGTTCTTCAATGTTGAGGTTGTTGTTGTTTTTCAATGTTGAGGTTGTTGTTGAATTTGTTGGTGTTTTTCAATGTTGAGGTTGTTGTTGTTTTTCAAAGCTGAGGTTGTTGTTGAATTTGTTGGTGTTTTTCAACGTTGAGGTTGCTGTTGTTTTTCAATGTTGAGGTTGTTGTTGAATTTGTTGGTGTTTTTCAATTTCGAGATTGTTGGTGAATTTGTTGGTGTTTTTCAATGTTGAAGTTGTTGTTGAATTTGCTGGTGTTTTTCAATGTTGAGGTTGTTGTTGTTTTTCAATGTTGAGGTTGTTGTTGAATTTGTTGGTGTTTTTCAATGTTGAGGTTGTTGTTGTTTTTCAATGTTGAGGTTGTTGTTGAATATGTTGTTGTTTTTCAATGTTGAGGTTGTTGTTGTTTTTCAATGTTGAGGTTGTTGTTGAATTTGTTGGTGTTTTTCAATGTTGAGGTTGTTGATGTTTTTCAATGTTGCGGTTATTGTTGAATTTGTTGGTGTTTTTCAATGTTGAGGTTGTTGTTGTTTTTCAATGTTGAGGTTGTTGTTGAATTTGTTGGTGTTTTTCAATGTTGAGGTTGTTCTTGTTTTTCAATGTTGAGGTTGTTGCTGAATTTGGTGTTGTTTTTCAATGTTGAGGTTGTTGTTGAATTTGTTGGTGTTTTTCAATGTTGAGGTTGTTGTTGTTTTTCAATGCTGAGGTTGTTGTTGAATTTGTTGGTGTTTTTCAATGTTGAGGTTGTTGTTGAATTTGCTGGTGTTTTTCAATGTTGAGGTTGTTGTTGTTTTTCAATGTTGAGGTTGTTGTTGTTTTTCAATGTTGAGGTTGTTGTTGAATTTGTTGGTGTTTTTCAATTTCGAGGTTGTTGTTGAATTTTTTGGTGTTTTTCAATGTTGAAGTTGTTGTTGAATTTGTTGGTGTTTTTCAATGTTGAGGTTGTTGTTGTTTTTCAATGTTGAGGTTGTTGTTGAATTTGTTGGTGTTTTTCAATGTTGAGGTTGTTGTTGTTTTTCCAAGCTGAGGTTGTTGTTGAATTTGTTGGTGTTTTTCAATGTTGAGGTTGTTGTTGAATTTGTTGGTGTTTTTCAATGTTGAGTTTGTTGTTGTTTTTCAATGTTGAGGTTGTTGTTGAATTTGTTGTTGTTTTTCAATGTTGAGGTTGTTGTTGTTTTTCAATGTTGAGGTTGTTGTTGAATTTGTTGGTGTTTTTCAATGTTGAGGTTGTTGTTGTTTTTCAATGTTGAGGTTATTGTTGAATTTGTTGGTGTTTTTCAATGTTGAGGTTGTTGTTGTTTTTCAATGTTGAGGTTGTAGTTGAATTTGTTGGTGTTTTTCAATGTTGAGTTTGTTGTTGTTTTTCAAAGTTGAGGTTGTTGTTGAATTTGTTGGTGTTTTTCAATGTTGAGGTTGTTGTTGTTTTTCAATGTTGAGGTTGTTGTTGAATTTGTTGGTGCTTTTCAATGTTGAGGTTGTTGTTGAATTTGTTAGTGTTTTTCAATTTTGAGGTTGTTGTTGAATTTGTTGGTGTTTTTCAATGTTGAGGTTGTTGTTGAATTTGTTGGTGTTTTTCAATTTCGAGGTTGTTGTTGAATTTTTTGGTGTTTTTCAATGTTGAAGTTGTTGTTGAATTTGTTGGTGTTTTTCAATGTTGAGGTTTTTGTTGAATTTGTTGGTGTTTATCAATGTTGAGGTTGTTGTTGTTTTTCAATGCTGAGGTTGTTGTTGAATTTGTTGGTGTTTTTCAATGTTGAGGTTGTTGTTGAATTTGTTGGTGATTTTCAATGTTGAGGTTGTTGTTGTTTTTCAATGTTGAGGTTGTTGTTGAATATGTTGTTGTTTTTCAATGTTGAGGTTGTTGTTGTTTTTCAATGTTGAGGTTGTTGTTGAATTTGTTGGTGTTTTTCAATGTTGAGGTTGTTGTTGTTTTTCAATGTTGCGGTTATTGTTGAATTTGTTGGTGTTTTTCAATGTTGAGGTTGTTGTTGTTTTTCAATGTTGAGGTTGTTGTTGAAATTGTTGGTGTTTTTCAATGTTGAGTTTGTTGTTGTTTTTCAAAGTTGAGGTTGTTGTTGAATTTGTTGGTGTTTTTCAATGTTGAGGTTGTTGTTGTTTTTCAATGTTGAGGTTGTTGTTGAATTTGTTAGTGTTTTTCAATGTTGAGGTTGTTGTTGAATTTGTTGGTGTTTTTCAATGTTGAGGTTGTTGTTGTTTTTCAATGTTGAGGTTGTTGATTTTGTTGGTGTTTTTCAATGTTGAATTTTTTGTTGAATTTGTTGGTGTTTTTCAATGTTGAGGTTGTTGTTTTTCAATGTTGAGGTTGTTGTTGAATTTGTTGGCGTTTTTAAAAGTTGACGTTGTTGTTGAATTTGTTGGTGTTTTCAATGTTGAGGTTTTTGTTGAATTTGTTGGTGTTTTTCAATGTTCAGGTTGCTGTTGTTTTTCAATGTTGAGGTTGTTGTTGAATTTGATGGTGTTTTTCAATGTCGACGTTGTTGCTGAATTTGTTGGTGTTTTTCAATGTTGAGGTTGTTGTTGAATTTGTTGGTGTTTTTCAATGTTGAGGTTGTTGTTGTTTTTCAATGTTGAGGCTGTTGTTGAATTTGTTGGTGTTTTTCAATGTTGAGGTTGTTGTTGTTTTTCAATGTTGAGGTTGTTGTTGAATTTGTTGGTGTTTTTCAATGTTGAGGTTGTTGTTGAAATTGTTGGTGTTTTTCAATGTTGAGGTTGTTGTTGTTTTTCAATGTTGAGGTTATTGTTGAATTTGTTGGTCTTTTTCAATGTTGAGGTTGTTGTTGTTTTTCAATGTTGAGGTTGTTGTTGAATTTGTTGGTGTTTTTCAATGTTGAGTTTGTTGTTGTTTTTCAATGTTGAGGTTGTTGTTGAATTTGTTGGTGTTTTTCAATGTTGAAGTTGTTGTTGAATTTGTTGGTGTTTTTCAATCTTGAGTTTGTTGTTGAATTTGTTGGTGTTTTTCAATGTTGAGGTTGTTGTTGAATTTGTTGGTGTTTTTCAATGTTGAGGTTGTTGTTGTTTTTCAATGTTGAGGTTGTTGAGTTTGTTGGTGTTTTTCAATGTTGAGGTTGTTGTTGAATTTGTTGGTGTTTTTCAATGTTGAGGTTGTTGTTGAATTTGTTGGTGTTTTTCAATGTTGAGGTTGTTGTTGTTTTTAAATGTTGAGGTTGTTGTTGAATTTGTTGGTGTTTTTTCAATTTTGAGGTTGTTGGTGTTTTTCAATTTTGAGGTTGTTGTTGAATTTGATGGTGTTTTTCAATGTCGAGGTTGTTGTTGAATTTGTTGGTGTTTTTCAATGTTGAAGCTGTTGTTGAATTTGTTGGTGTTTTTCAATTTCGAGGTTGTTGTTGAATTTGTTGGTGTTTTTCAATGTTGAAGTTTTTGTTGAATTTGTTGTTGTTCTTCAATGTTGAGGTTGTTGTTGTTTTTCAATGTTGAGGTTGTTGTTGAATTTGTTGGTGTTTTTCAATGTTGAGGTTGTTGTTGTTTTTCAAAGCTGAGGTTGTTGTTGAATTTGTTGGTGTTTTTCAACGTTGAGGTTGCTGTTGTTTTTCAATGTTGAGGTTGTTGTTGAATTTGTTGGTGTTTTTCAATTTCGAGATTGTTGGTGAATTTGTTGGTGTTTTTCAATGTTGAAGTTGTTGTTGAATTTGCTGGTGTTTTTCAAAGTTGAGGTTGTTGTTGTTTTTCAATGTTGAGGTTGTTGTTGAATTTGTTGGTGTTTTTCAATGTTGAGGTTGTTGTTGTTTTTCAATGTTGAGGTTGTTGTTGAATATGTTGTTGTTTTTCAATGTTGAGGTTGTTGTTGTTTTTCAATGTTGAGGTTGTTGTTGAATTTGTTGGTGTTTTTCAATGTTGAGGTTGTTGTTGTTTTTCAATGTTGCGGTTATTGTTGAATTTGTTGGTGTTTTTCAATGTTGAGGTTGTTGTTGTTTTTCAATGTTGAGGTTGTTGTTGAAATTGTTGGTGTTTTTCAATGTTGAGTTTGTTGTTGTTTTTCAAAGTTGAGGTTGTTGTTGAATTTGTTGGTGTTTTTCAATGTTGAGGTTGTTGTTGTTTTTCAATGTTGAGGTTGTTGTTGAATTTGTTGGTGTTTTTCAATGTTGAGGTTGTTGTTGTTTTTCAATGTTGAGGTTGTTGTTGAATTTGTTAGTGTTTTTCAATGTTGAGGTTGTTGTTGAATTTGTTGGTGTTTTTCAATGTTGAGGTTGTTGTTGTTTTTCAATGTTGAGGTTGTTGATTTTGTTGGTGTTTTTCAATGTTGAATTTTTTGTTGAATTTGTTGGTGTTTTTCAATGTTGAGGTTGTTGTTTTTCAATGTTGAGGTTGTTGTTGAATTTGTTGGCGTTTTTCAATTTCGAGGTTGTTGTTGAATTTGTTGGTGTTTTTCAATGTTGAAGTTTTTGTTGAATTTGTTGTTGTTCTTCAATGTTGAGGTTGTTGTTGTTTTTCAATGTTGAGGTTGTTGTTGAATTTGTTGGTGTTTTTCAATGTTGAGGTTGTTGTTGTTTTTCAAAGCTGAGGTTGTTGTTGAATTTGTTGGTGTTTTTCAACGTTGAGGTTGCTGTTGTTTTTCAATGTTGAGGTTGTTGTTGAATTTGTTGGTGTTTTTCAATTTCGAGATTGTTGGTGAATTTGTTGGTGTTTTTCAATGTTGAAGTTGTTGTTGAATTTGCTGGTGTTTTTCAATGTTGAGGTTGTTGTTGTTTTTCAATGTTGAGGTTGTTGTTGAATTTGTTGGTGTTTTTCAATGTTGAGGTTGTTGTTGTTTTTCAATGTTGAGGTTGTTGTTGAATATGTTGTTGTTTTTCAATGTTGAGGTTGTTGTTGTTTTTCAATGTTGAGGTTGTTGTTGAATTTGTTGGTGTTTTTCAATGTTGAGGTTGTTGTTGTTTTTCAATGTTGCGGTTATTGTTGAATTTGTTGGTGTTTTTCAATGTTGAGGTTGTTGTTGTTTTTCAATGTTGAGGTTGTTGTTGAATTTGTTGGTGTTTTTCAATGTTGAGGTTGTTCTTGTTTTTCAATGTTGAGGTTGTTGCTGAATTTGGTGTTGTTTTTCAATGTTGAGGTTGTTGTTGAATTTGTTGGTGTTTTTCAATGTTGAGGTTGTTGTTGTTTTTCAATGCTGAGGTTGTTGTTGAATTTGTTGGTGTTTTTCAATGTTGAGGTTGTTGTTGAATTTGCTGGTGTTTTTCAATGTTGAGGTTGTTGTTGTTTTTCAATGTTGAGGTTGTTGTTGTTTTTCAATGTTGAGGTTGTTGTTGAATTTGTTGGTGTTTTTCAATTTCGAGGTTGTTGTTGAATTTTTTGGTGTTTTTCAATGTTGAAGTTGTTGTTGAATTTGTTGGTGTTTTTCAATGTTGAGGTTGTTGTTGTTTTTCAATGTTGAGGTTGTTGTTGAATTTGTTGGTGTTTTTCAATGTTGAGGTTGTTGTTGTTTTTCCAAGCTGAGGTTGTTGTTGAATTTGTTGGTGTTTTTCAATGTTGAGGTTGTTGTTGAATTTGTTGGTGTTTTTCAATGTTGAGTTTGTTGTTGTTTTTCAATGTTGAGGTTGTTGTTGAATTTGTTGTTGTTTTTCAATGTTGAGGTTGTTGTTGTTTTTCAATGTTGAGGTTGTTGTTGAATTTGTTGGTGTTTTTCAATGTTGAGGTTGTTGTTGTTTTTCAATGTTGAGGTTATTGTTGAATTTGTTGGTGTTTTTCAATGTTGAGGTTGTTGTTGTTTTTCAATGTTGAGGTTGTAGTTGAATTTGTTGGTGTTTTTCAATGTTGAGTTTGTTGTTGTTTTTCAAAGTTGAGGTTGTTGTTGAATTTGTTGGTGTTTTTCAATGTTGAGGTTGTTGTTGTTTTTCAATGTTGAGGTTGTTGTTGAATTTGTTGGTGCTTTTCAATGTTGAGGTTGTTGTTGAATTTGTTAGTGTTTTTCAATTTTGAGGTTGTTGTTGAATTTGTTGGTGTTTTTCAATGTTGAGGTTGTTGTTGTTTTTCAATGTTGAGGTTGTTGAATTTGTTGGTGTTTTTCAATGTTGAATTTTTTGTTGAATTTGTTGGTGTTTTTCAATGTTGATGTCGTTGTTGTTTATCAATGTTGAGGTTGTTGTTGAATTTGTTGGTGTTTTTCAATGTTGAGGTTGTTGTTGTTTTTCAATGTTGAGGTTGTTGTTGAATTTGTTGGTGTTTTTCAATGTTGAGGTTGTTGTTGAATTTGTTGGTGTTTTTCAATGTTGAGGTTGTTGTTGTTTTTCAATGTTGAGGTTATTGTTGAATTTGTTGGTGTTTTTCAATGTTGAGGTTGTTGATGTTTTTCAATGTTGAGGTTCTTGTTGAATTTGTTGGTGTTTTTCAATGTTGAGGTTTTTGTTGAATTTGTTGGTGTTTTTCAATGTTGAGGTTGTTGTTGTTTTTCAATGTTGAGGTTGTTGTTGAATTTGTTGGTGTTTTTCAATGTTGAGGTTGTTGTTGTTTTTCAAAGCTGTGGTTGTTGTTGAATTTGTTGGTGTTTTTCAACGTTGAGGTTGTTGCTGTTTTTCAATGTTGAGGTTGTTGTTGAATTTGTTGGTGTTTTTCAATTTCGAGATTGTTGGTGAATTTGTTGGTGTTTTTCAATGTTGAAGTTGTTGTTGAATTTGTTGGTGTTTTTCAATGTTGAGGTTGTTGTTGTTTTTCAATGTTGAGGTTGTTGTTGAATTTGTTGGTGTTTTTCAATGTTGAGGTTGTTGTTGTTTTTCAATGCTGAGGTTGTTGTTGAATTTTTTGGTGCTTTTCAAAGTTGAGGTTGTTGTTGAATTTGTTGGTGTTTTTCAATGTTGAGGTTGTTGCTGTTTTTCAATGTTGAGGTTGTTGTTGAATTTGTTGGTGCTTTTCAATGTTGAGGTTGTTGTTGTTTTTCAATGTTGAGGTTGTTGTTGAATTTGTTGGTGTTTTTCAATGTTGAGGTTGTTGTTGTTTTTCAATGTTGAGGTTGTTGTTGAATTTGTTAGTGTTTTTCAATTTCGAGGTTGTTGTTGAATTTTTTGGTGTTTTTCAATGTTGAAGTTGTTGTTGAATTTGTTGGTGTTTTTCAATGTTGAGGTTGTTGTTGTTTTTCAATGTTGAGGTTGTTGTTGAATTTGTTGGTGTTTTTCAATGTTGAGGTTGTTGTTGTTTTTCAATGCTGAGGTTGTTGTTGAATTTGTTGGTGTTTTTCAATGTTGAGGTTGTTGTTGTTTTTCAATGTTGAGGTTTTTGTTGAATTTGTTGTTGTTTTTCAATGTTGAGGTTGTTGTTGAATTTGTTGGTGTTTTTCAATGTTGAGGTTATTGTTGTTTTTCAATGCAGAGGTTGTTGTTGAATTTGTTGGTGTTTTTCAATGTTGAGGTTGTTGTTGAATTTGTTGGTGTTTTTCAATGTTGAGGTTGTTGTTGTTTTTCAATGTTGAGGTTGTTGTTGTTTTTCAATGTTGAGGTTGTTGTTGAATTTGTTGGTGTTTTTCAATTTCGAGGTTGTTGTTGAATTTTTTGGTGTTTTTCAATGTTGAAGTTGTTGTTGAATTTGTTGGTGTTTTTCAATGTTGAGGTTTTTGTTGAATTTGTGGGTGTTTATCAATGTTGAGGTTGTTGTTGTTTTTCAATGCTGAGGTTGTTGTTGAATTTGTTGGTGTTTTTCAATGTTGAGGTCGTTGTTGAATTTGTTGGTGATTTTCAATGTTGAGGTTGTTGTTGTTTTTCAATGTTGAGGTTGTTGTTGAATATGTTGTTGTTTTTCAATGTTGAGGTTGTTGTTGTTTTTCAATGTTGAGGTTGTTGTTGAATTTGTTGGTGTTTTTCAATGTTGAGGTTGTTGTTGTTTTTCAATGTTGCGGTTATTGTTGAATTTGTTGGTGTTTTTCAATGTTGAGGTTGTTGTTGTTTTTCAATGTTGAGGTTGTTGTTGAAATTGTTGGTGTTTTTCAATGTTGAGTTTGTTGTTGTTTTTCAAAGTTGAGGTTGTTGTTGAATTTGTTGGTGTTTTTCAATGTTGAGGTTGTTGTTGTTTTTCAATGTTGAGGTTGTTGTTGAATTTGTTGGTGTTTTTCAATGTTGAGGTTGTTGTTGTTTTTCAATGTTGAGGTTGTTGTTGAATTTGTTAGTGTTTTTCAATGTTGAGGTTGTTGTTGAATTTGTTGGTGTTTTTCAATGTTGAGGTTGTTGTTGTTTTTCAATGTTGAGGTTGTTGATTTTGTTGGTGTTTTTCAATGTTGAATTTTTTGTTGAATTTGTTGGTGTTTTTCAATGTTGAGTTTGTTGTTGTTTTTCAATGTTGAGGTTGTTGTTGAATTTGTTGGCGTTTTTAAAAGTTGACGTTGTTGTTGAATTTGTTGGTGTTTTCAATGTTGAGGTTTTTGTTGAATTTGTTGGTGTTTTTCAATGTTCAGGTTGCTGTTGTTTTTCAATGTTGAGGTTGTTGTTGAATTTGATGGTGTTTTTCAATGTCGACGTTGTTGCTGAATTTGTTGGTGTTTTTCAATGTTGAGGTTGTTGTTGAATTTGTTGGTGTTTTTCAATGTTGAGGTTGTTGTTGTTTTTCAATGTTGAGGCTGTTGTTGAATTTGTTGGTGTTTTTCAATGTTGAGGTTGTTGTTGTTTTTCAATGTTGAGGTTGTTGTTGAATTTGTTGGTGTTTTTCAATGTTGAGGTTGTTGTTGAAATTGTTGGTGTTTTTCAATGTTGAGGTTGTTGTTGTTTTTCAATGTTGAGGTTATTGTTGAATTTGTTGGTCTTTTTCAATGTTGAGGTTGTTGTTGTTTTTCAATGTTGAGGTTGTTGTTGAATTTGTTGGTGTTTTTCAATGTTGAGTTTGTTGTTGTTTTTCAATGTTGAGGTTGTTGTTGAATTTGTTGGTGTTTTTCAATGTTGAAGTTGTTGTTGAATTTGTTGGTGTTTTTCAATCTTGAGTTTGTTGTTGAATTTGTTGGTGTTTTTCAATGTTGAGGTTGTTGTTGAATTTGTTGGTGTTTTTCAATGTTGAGGTTGTTGTTGTTTTTCAATGTTGAGGTTGTTGAGTTTGTTGGTGTTTTTCAATGTTGAGGTTGTTGTTGAATTTGTTGGTGTTTTTCAATGTTGAGGTTGTTGTTGAATTTGTTGGTGTTTTTCAATGTTGAGGTTGTTGTTGTTTTTAAATGTTGAGGTTGTTGTTGAATTTGTTGGTGTTTTTTCAATTTTGAGGTTGTTGGTGTTTTTCAATTTTGAGGTTGTTGTTGAATTTGATGGTGTTTTTCAATGTCGAGGTTGTTGTTGAATTTGTTGGTGTTTTTCAATGTTGAAGCTGTTGTTGAATTTGTTGGTGTTTTTCAATTTCGAGGTTGTTGTTGAATTTGTTGGTGTTTTTCAATGTTGAAGTTTTTGTTGAATTTGTTGTTGTTCTTCAATGTTGAGGTTGTTGTTGTTTTTCAATGTTGAGGTTGTTGTTGAATTTGTTGGTGTTTTTCAATGTTGAGGTTGTTGTTGTTTTTCAAAGCTGAGGTTGTTGTTGAATTTGTTGGTGTTTTTCAACGTTGAGGTTGCTGTTGTTTTTCAATGTTGAGGTTGTTGTTGAATTTGTTGGTGTTTTTCAATTTCGAGATTGTTGGTGAATTTGTTGGTGTTTTTCAATGTTGAAGTTGTTGTTGAATTTGCTGGTGTTTTTCAATGTTGAGGTTGTTGTTGTTTTTCAATGTTGAGGTTGTTGTTGAATTTGTTGGTGTTTTTCAATGTTGAGGTTGTTGTTGTTTTTCAATGTTGAGGTTGTTGTTGAATATGTTGTTGTTTTTCAATGTTGAGGTTGTTGTTGTTTTTCAATGTTGAGGTTGTTGTTGAATTTGTTGGTGTTTTTCAATGTTGAGGTTGTTGTTGTTTTTCAATGTTGCGGTTATTGTTGAATTTGTTGGTGTTTTTCAATGTTGAGGTTGTTGTTGTTTTTCAATGTTGAGGTTGTTGTTGAAATTGTTGGTGTTTTTCAATGTTGAGTTTGTTGTTGTTTTTCAAAGTTGAGGTTGTTGTTGAATTTGTTGGTGTTTTTCAATGTTGAGGTTGTTGTTGTTTTTCAATGTTGAGGTTGTTGTTGAATTTGTTGGTGTTTTTCAATGTTGAGGTTGTTGTTGTTTTTCAATGTTGAGGTTGTTGTTGAATTTGTTAGTGTTTTTCAATGTTGAGGTTGTTGTTGAATTTGTTGGTGTTTTTCAATGTTGAGGTTGTTGTTGTTTTTCAATGTTGAGGTTGTTGATTTTGTTGGTGTTTTTCAATGTTGAATTTTTTGTTGAATTTGTTGGTGTTTTTCAATGTTGAGGTTGTTGTTTTTCAATGTTGAGGTTGTTGTTGAATTTGTTGGCGTTTTTCAATTTCGAGGTTGTTGTTGAATTTGTTGGTGTTTTTCAATGTTGAAGTTTTTGTTGAATTTGTTGTTGTTCTTCAATGTTGAGGTTGTTGTTGTTTTTCAATGTTGAGGTTGTTGTTGAATTTGTTGGTGTTTTTCAATGTTGAGGTTGTTGTTGTTTTTCAAAGCTGAGGTTGTTGTTGAATTTGTTGGTGTTTTTCAACGTTGAGGTTGCTGTTGTTTTTCAATGTTGAGGTTGTTGTTGAATTTGTTGGTGTTTTTCAATTTCGAGATTGTTGGTGAATTTGTTGGTGTTTTTCAATGTTGAAGTTGTTGTTGAATTTGCTGGTGTTTTTCAATGTTGAGGTTGTTGTTGTTTTTCAATGTTGAGGTTGTTGTTGAATTTGTTGGTGTTTTTCAATGTTGAGGTTGTTGTTGTTTTTCAATGTTGAGGTTGTTGTTGAATATGTTGTTGTTTTTCAATGTTGAGGTTGTTGTTGTTTTTCAATGTTGAGGTTGTTGTTGAATTTGTTGGTGTTTTTCAATGTTGAGGTTGTTGTTGTTTTTCAATGTTGCGGTTATTGTTGAATTTGTTGGTGTTTTTCAATGTTGAGGTTGTTGTTGTTTTTCAATGTTGAGGTTGTTGTTGAAATTGTTGGTGTTTTTTAATGTTGAGTTTGTTGTTGTTTTTCAAAGTTGAGGTTGTTGTTGAATTTGTTGGTGTTTTTCAATGTTGAGGTTGTTGTTGATTTTCAATGTTGAGGTTGTTGTTGAATTTGTTGGTGTTTTTCAATGTTGAGGTTGTTGTTGTTTTTCAATGTTGAGGTTGTTGTTGAATTTGTTAGTGTTTTTCAATGTTGAGGTTGTTGTTGAATTTGTTGGTGTTTTTCAATGTTGAGGTTGTTGTTGTTTTTCAATGTTGAGGTTGTTGATTTTGTTGGTGTTTTTCAATGTTGAATTTTTTGTTGAATTTGTTGGTGTTTTTCAATGTTGAGGTTGTTGTTTTTCAATGTTGAGGTTGTTGTTGAATTTGTTGGCGTTTTTAAAAGTTGACGTTGTTGTTGAATTTGTTGGTGTTTTCAATGTTGAGGTTTTTGTTGAATTTGTTGGTGTTTTTCAATGTTCAGGTTGCTGTTGTTTTTCAATGTTGAGGTTGTTGTTGAATTTGATGGTCTTTTTCAATGTCGACGTTGTTGCTGAATTTGTTGGTGTTTTTCAATGTTGAGGTTGTTGTTGAATTTGTTGGTGTTTTTCAATGTTGAGGTTGTTGTTGTTTTTCAATGTTGAGGTTGTTGTTGAATTTGTTGGTGTTTTTCAATGTTGAGGTTGTTGTTGTTTTTCAATGTTGAGGTTGTTGTTGAATTTGTTGGTGTTTTTCAATGTTGAGGTTGTTGTTGAAATTGTTGGTGTTTTTCAATGTTGAGGTTGTTGTTGTTTTTCAATGTTGAGGTTATTGTTGAATTTGTTGGTCTTTTTCAATGTTGAGGTTGTTGTTGTTTTTCAATGTTGAGGTTGTTGTTGAATTTGTTGGTGTTTTTCAATGTTGAGTTTGTTGTTGTTTTTCAATGTTGAGGTTGTTGTTGAATTTGTTGGTGTTTTTCAATGTTGAAGTTGTTGTTGAATTTGTTGGTGTTTTTCAATCTTGAGTTTGTTGTTGAATTTGTTGGTGTTTTTCAATGTTGAGGTTGTTGTTGAATTTGTTGGTGTTTTTCAATGTTGAGGTTGTTGTTGTTTTTCAATGTTGAGGTTGTTGTTGAATTTGTTAGTGTTTTTCAATGTTGAGGTTGTTGTTGAATTTGTTGGTGTTTTTCAATGTTGAGGTTGTTGTTGTTTTTCAATGTTGAGGTTGTTGATTTTGTTGGTGTTTTTCAATGTTGAATTTTTTGTTGAATTTGTTGGTGTTTTTCAATGTTGAGGTTGTTGTTTTTCAATGTTGAGGTTGTTGTTGAATTTGTTGGCGTTTTTAAAAGTTGACGTTGTTGTTGAAGTTGTTGGTGTTTTCAATGTTGAGGTTTTTGTTGAATTTGTTGGTGTTTTTCAATGTTCAGGTTGCTGTTGTTTTTCAATGTTGAGGTTGTTGTTGAATTTGATGGTGTTTTTCAATGTCGACGTTGTTGCTGAATTTGTTGGTGTTTTTCAATGTTGAGGTTGTTGTTGAATTTGTTGGTGTTTTTCAATGTTGAGGTTGTTGTTGTTTTTCAATGTTGAGGTTGTTGTTGAATTTGTTGGTGTTTTTCAATGTTGAGGTTGTTGTTGTTTTTCAATGTTGAGGTTGTTGTTGAATTTGTTGGTGTTTTTCAATGTTGAGGTTGTTGTTGAAATTGTTGGTGTTTTTCAATGTTGAGGTTGTTGTTGTTTTTCAATGTTGAGGTTATTGTTGAATTTGTTGGTCTTTTTCAATGTTGAGGTTGTTGTTGTTTTTCAATGTTGAGGTTGTTGTTGAATTTGTTGGTGTTTTTCAATGTTGAGTTTGTTGTTGTTTTTCAATGTTGAGGTTGTTGTTGAATTTGTTGGTGTTTTTCAATGTTGAAGTTGTTGTTGAATTTGTTGGTGTTTTTCAATCTTGAGTTTGTTGTTGAATTTGTTGGTGTTTTTCAATGTTGAGGTTGTTGTTGAATTTGTTGGTGTTTTTCAATGTTGAGGTTGTTGTTGTTTTTCAATGTTGAGGTTGTTGAGTTTGTTGGTGTTTTTCAATGTTGAGGTTGTTGTTGAATTTGTTGGTGTTTTTCAATGTTGAGGTTGTTGTTGAATTTGTTGGTGTTTTTCAATGTTGAGGTTGTTGTTGTTTTTAAATGTTGAGGTTGTTGTTGAATTTGTTGGTGTTTTTTCAATTTTGAGGTTGTTGGTTTTTTTTCAATTTTGAGGTTGTTGTTGAATTTGATGGTGTTTTTCAATGTCGAGGTTGTTGTTGAATTTGTTGGTGTTTTTCAATGTTGAAGCTGTTGTTGAATTTGTTGGTGTTTTTCAATTTCGAGGTTGTTGTTGAATTTGTTGGTGTTTTTCAATGTTGAAGTTTTTGTTGAATTTGTTGTTGTTCTTCATTGTTGAGGTTGTTGTTGTTTTTCAATGTTGAGGTTGTTGTTGAATTTGTTGGTGTTTTTCAATGTTGAGGTTGTTGTTGTTTTTCAAAGCTGAGGTTGTTGTTGAATTTGTTTGTGTTTTTCAACGTTGAGGTTGCTGTTGTTTTTCAATGTTGAGGTTGTTGTTGAATTTGTTGGTGTTTTTCAATTTCGAGATTGTTGGTGAATTTGTTGGTGTTTTTCAATGTTGAAGTTGTTGTTGAATTTGCTGGTGTTTTTCAATGTTGAGGTTGTTGTTGTTTTTCAATGTTGAGGTTGTTGTTGAATTTGTTGGTGTTTTTCAATGTTGAGGTTGTTGTTGTTTTTCAATGCTGAGGTTGTTGTTGAATTTGTTGGTGTTTTTCAATGTTGAGGTTGTTGTTGAATTTGTTGGTGTTTTTCAATGTTGAGGTTGTTGTTGTTTTTCAATGTTGAGGTTGTTGTTGAATTTGTTGGTGCTTTTCAATGTTGAGGTTGTTGTTGTTTTTCAATGTTGAGGTTGTTGTTGAATTTGTTGGTGTTTTTCAATGTTGAGGTTGTTGTTGTTTTTCAATGTTGAGGTTGTTGTTGAATTTGTTGGTGTTTTTCAATTTCGGGGTTGTTGTTGAATTTTTTGGTGTTTTTCAATGTTGAAGTTGTTGTTGAATTTGTTGGTATTTTTCAATGTTGAGGTTGTTGTTGTTTATCAATGTTGAGGTTGTTGTTGAAATTGTTGGTGTTTTTCAATGTTGAGGTTGTTGTTGTTTTTCAATGCTGAGGTTGTTGTTGAATTTGTTTGTGTTTTTCAATGTTGAGGTTGTTGTTGAATTTGTTGCTGTTTTTCAATGTTGAGGTTGTTGTTGTTTTTCAATGTTGAGGTTGTTGTTGAATTTGTTGTTGTTTTTCAATGTTGAGGTTGTTGTTGAATTTGTTGGTGTTTTTCAATGTTGAGGTTGTTGTTGTTTTTCAATGCTGAGGTTGTTGTTGAATTTGTTGTTGTTTTTCAATGTTGAGGTTGTTGTTGAATTTGTTGGTGTTTTTCAATGTTGAGGTTGTTGTTGTTTTTCAATGTTGAGGTTGTTGTTGTTTTTCAATGTTGAGGTTGTTGTTGAATTTGTTGGTGTTTTTCAATTTCGAGGTTGTTGTTGAATTTTTTGTTGTTTTTCAATGTTGAAGTTGTTGTTGAATTTGTTGGTGTTTTTCAATGTTGAGGTTTCTGTTGTTTTTCAATGTTGAGGTTGTTGTTGAATTTGTTGGTGTTTTTCAATGTTGAGGTTGTTGTTGTTTTTCAATGCTGAGGTTGTTGTTGAATTTGTTGGTGTTTTTCAATGTTGAGGTTGTTGTTGAATTTGTTGGTGTTTTTCAATGTTGAGGTTGTTGTTGCTTTTCAATGTTGGGGTTGTTGTTGAATTTGTTGTAGTTTTTCAATGTTGAGGTTGTTGTTGTTTTTCAATGTTGAGGTTGTTGTTGAATTTGTTGGTGTTTTTCAATGTTGAGGTTGTTGTTGTTTTTCAATGTTAAGGTTATTGTTGAATTTGTTGGTGTTTATCAATGTTGAGGTTGTTGTTGTTTTTCAATGCTGAGGTTGTTGTTGAATTTGTTGGTGTTTTTCAATGTTGAGGTTGTTGTTGAATTTGTTGGTGACTTTCAATGTTGAGGTTGTTGTTGTTTTTCAATGTTGAGGTTGTTGATGAAAATGTATTTGTTTTTCAATGTTGAGGTTGTTGTTGTTTTTCAATGTTGAGGTTGTTGTTGAATTTGTTGGCGTTTTTCAATGTTGAGGTTGTTGTTGTTTTTCAATGTTGAGGTTATTGTTGAATTTGTTGGTGTTTTTCAATGTTGAGGTTGTTGTTGTTTTTCAATGTTGAGGTTGTTGTTGAATTTGTTGGTGTTTTTCAATGTTGAGTTTGTTGCTGTTTTTCAAAGTTGAGGTTGTTGTTGAATTTGTTGGTGTTTTTCAATGTTGAGGTTGTTGTTGTTTTTCAATGTTGAGGTTGTTGTTGAATTTGTTGGTGTTTTTCAATGTTGAGGTTGTTGTTGTTTTTCAATGTTGAGGTTGTTGTTGAATTTGTTAGTGTTTTTCAATGTTGAGGTTGTTGTTGAATTTGTTGGTGTTTTTCAATGTTGAGGTTGTTGTTGTTTTTCAATGTTGAGGTTGTTGATTTTGTTGGTGTTTTTCAATGTTGAATTTTTTGTTGAATTTGTTGGTGTTTTTCAATGTTGAGGTTGTTGTTTTTCAATGTTGAGGTTGTTGTTGAATTTGTTGGCGTTTTTAAAAGTTGAGGTTGTTGTTGAATTTGTTGGTGTTTTCAATGTTGAGGTTTTTGTTGAATTTGTTGGTGTTTTTCAATGTTCAGGTTGCTGTTGTTTTTCAATGTTGAGGTTGTTGTTGAATTTGATGGTGTTTTTCAATGTCGACGTTGTTGCTGAATTTGTTGGTGTTTTTCAATGTTGAGGTTGTTGTTGAATTTGTTGGTGTTTTTCAATGTTGAGGTTGTGGTTGTTTTTCAATGTTGAGGTTGTTGTTCAATTTGTTGGTGTTTTTCCATGTTGAGGTTGTTGTTGTTTTTCAATGTTGAGGTTGTTGTTGAATTTGTTGGTGTTTTTCAATGTTGAGGTTGTTGTTGAATTTGTTGGTGTTTTTCAATGTTGAGGTTGTTGTTGTTTTTCAATGTTGAGGTTATTGTTGAATTTGTTGGTATTTTTCAATGTTGAGGTTGTTGTTGTTTTTCAATGTTGAGGTTGTTGTTGAATTTGTTGGTGTTTTTCAATGTTGAGTTTGTTGTTGTTTTTCAATGTTGAGGTTGCTGTTGAATTTGTTGGTGTTATTCAATGTTGAGGTTGTTGTTGTTTTTCAATGTTGAGGTTGTTGTTGAATTTGTTGCTGTTTTTCAATGTTGAGGTTTTTGTTGAATTTGTTGGTGTTTTTCAATGTTGAGGTTGTTGTTGTTTTTCAATGTTGAGGTTATTGTTGAACTTGTTGGTGTTTTTCAATTTTGAGGTTGTTGTTGTTTTTCAATGTTGAGGTTGTTGTTGAATTTGTTGGTGTTTTTCAATGTTGAGGTTGTTGTTGTTTTTCAATGTTGAAGTTGTTGTTGAATTTGTTGGTGTTTTTCAGTTTCGAGGTTGTTGTTGAATTTGTTGGTGTTTTTCAATGTTGAAGTTGTTGTTGAATTTGTTGGTGTTTTTCAATGTTGAGGTTGTTGTTGTTTTTCAATGTTGAGGTTGTTGTTGAATTTGTTGGTGTTTTTCAATGTTGAGGTTGTTGTTGTTTTTCAATGCTGAGGTTGCAGTTGAATTTGTTGGTATTTTTCTATGTTGAGGTTGTTGTTGAATTTGTTGGTGTTTTTCAATGTTGAGGTTGTTGTTGTTTTTCAATGTTGAGGTTGTTGTTGAATTTGTTGGTGTTCTTCAATGTTGAGGTTGTTGTTGTTTTTCAATGTTGAGGTTGTTGTTGAATTTGTTGGTGTTTTTCAATGTTGAGGTTGTTGTTGAATTTGTTGGTGTTTTTCAATGTTGAGGTTGTTGTTGTTTTTCAATGTTGAGGTTATTGTTGAATTTGTTGGTGTTTTTCAATGTTGAGGTTGTTGTTGTTTTTCAATGTTGAGGTTGTTGTTGAATTTGTTGGCGTTTTTCAATGTTGAGTTTGTTGTTGTTTTTCAATGTTGAGGTTGATTTTTAATTTGTTGGTGTTTTTCAATGTTGAGGTTGTTGTTGTTTTTCAATGTTGAGGTTGTTGTTGAATTTGTTGGTGTTTTTCAATGTTCAGGTTGCTGTTGTTTTTCAATGTTGAGGTTGTTGTTGAATTTGATGGTGTTTTTCAATGTCGACGTTGTTGCTGAATTTGTTGGTGTTTTTCAATGTTGAGGTTGTTGTTGAATTTGTTGGTGTTTTTCAATGTTGAGGTTGTTGTTGTTTTTCAATGTTGAGGTTGTTGTTGAATTTGTTGGTGTTTTTCAATGTTGAGGTTGTTGTTGTTTTTCAATGTTGAGGTTGTTGTTGAATTTGTTGGTGTTTTTCAATGTTGAGGTTGTTGTTGAAATTGTTGGTGTTTTTCAATGTTGAGGTTGTTGTTGTTTTTCAATGTTGAGGTTATTGTTGAATTTGTTGGTCTTTTTCAATGTTGAGGTTGTTGTTGTTTTTCAATGTTGAGGTTGTTGTTGAATTTGTTGGTGTTTTTCAATGTTGAGTTTGTTGTTGTTTTTCAATGTTGAGGTTGTTGTTGAATTTGTTGGTGTTTTTCAATGTTGAAGTTGTTGTTGAATTTGTTGGTGTTTTTCAATCTTGAGTTTGTTGTTGAATTTGTTGGTGTTTTTCAATGTTGAGGTTGTTGTTGAATTTGTTGGTGTTTTTCAATGTTGAGGTTGTTGTTGTTTTTCAATGTTGAGGTTGTTGAGTTTGTTGGTGTTTTTCAATGTTGAGGTTGTTGTTGAATTTGTTGGTGTTTTTCAATGTTGAGGTTGTTGTTGAATTTGTTGGTGTTTTTCAATGTTGAGGTTGTTGTTGTTTTTAAATGTTGAGGTTGTTGTTGAATTTGTTGGTGTTTTTTCAATTTTGAGGTTGTTGGTGTTTTTCAATTTTGAGGTTGTTGTTGAATTTGATGGTGTTTTTCAATGTCGAGGTTGTTGTTGAATTTGTTGGTGTTTTTCAATGTTGAAGCTGTTGTTGAATTTGTTGGTGTTTTTCAATTTCGAGGTTGTTGTTGAATTTGTTGGTGTTTTTCAATGTTGAAGTTTTTGTTGAATTTGTTGTTGTTCTTCAATGTTGAGGCTGTTGTTGTTTTTCAATGTTGAGGTTGTTGTTGAATTTGTTGGTGTTTTTCAATGTTGAGGTTGTTGTTGTTTTTCAAAGCTGAGGTTGTTGTTGAATTTGTTGGTGTTTTTCAACGTTGAGGTTGCTGTTGTTTTTCAATGTTGAGGTTGTTGTTGAATTTGTTGGTGTTTTTCAATTTCGAGATTGTTGGTGAATTTGTTGGTGTTTTTCAATGTTGAAGTTGTTGTTGAATTTGTTGGTGTTTTTCAATCTTGAGTTTGTTGTTGAATTTGTTGGTGTTTTTCAATGTTGAGGTTGTTGTTGAATTTGTTGGTGTTTTTCAATGTTGAGGTTGTTGTTGTTTTTCAATGTTGAGGTTGTTGAGTTTGTTGGTGTTTTTCAATGTTGAGGTTGTTGTTGAATTTGTTGGTGTTTTTCAATGTTGAGGTTGTTGTTGAATTTGTTGGTGTTTTTCAATGTTGAGGTTGTTGTTGTTTTTAAATGTTGAGGTTGTTGTTGAATTTGTTGGTGTTTTTTCAATTTTGAGGTTGTTGGTGTTTTTCAATTTTGAGGTTGTTGTTGAATTTGATGGTGTTTTTCAATGTCGAGGTTGTTGTTGAATTTGTTGGTGTTTTTCAATGTTGAAGCTGTTGTTGAATTTGTTGGTGTTTTTCAATTTCGAGGTTGTTGTTGAATTTGTTGGTGTTTTTCAATGTTGAAGTTTTTGTTGAATTTGTTGTTGTTCTTCAATGTTGAGGCTGTTGTTGTTTTTCAATGTTGAGGTTGTTGTTGAATTTGTTGGTGTTTTTCAATGTTGAGGTTGTTGTTGTTTTTCAAAGCTGAGGTTGTTGTTGAATTTGTTGGTGTTTTTCAACGTTGAGGTTGCTGTTGTTTTTCAATGTTGAGGTTGTTGTTGAATTTGTTGGTGTTTTTCAATTTCGAGATTGTTGGTGAATTTGTTGGTGTTTTTCAATGTTGAAGTTGTTGTTGAATTTGCTGGTGTTTTTCAATGTTGAGGTTGTTGTTGTTTTTCAATGTTGAGGTTGTTGTTGAATTTGTTGTGTTTTTCAATGTTGAGGTTGTTGTTGTTTTTCAATGCTGAGGTTGTTGTTGAATTTGTTGGTGTTTTTCAATGTTGAGGTTGTTGTTGAATTTGTTGGTGTTTTTCAATGTTGTGGTTGTTGTTGTTTTTCAATGTTGAGGTTGTTGTTGAATTTGTTGGTGCTTTTCAATGTTGAGGTTGTTGTTGTTTTTCAATGTTGAGGTTGTTGTTGAATTTGTTGGTGTTTTTCAATGTTGAGGTTGTTGTTGTTTTTCAATGTTGAGGTTGTTGTTGAATTTGTTGGTGTTTTTCAATTTCGGGGTTGTTGTTGAATTTTTTGGTGTTTTTCAATGTTGAAGTTGTTGTTGAATTTGTTGGTATTTTTCAATGTTGAGGTTGTTGTTGTTTATCAATGTTGAGGTTGTTGTTGAAATTGTTGGTGTTTTTCAATGTTGAGGTTGTTGTTGTTTTTCAATGCTGAGGTTGTTGTTGAATTTGTTGGTGTTTTTCAATGTTGAGGTTGTTGTTGAATTTGTTGCTGTTTTTCAATGTTGAGGTTGTTGTTGTTTTTCAATGTTGAGGTTGTTGTTGAATTTGTTGTTGTTTTTCAATGTTGAGGTTGTTGTTGAATTTGTTGGTGTTTTTCAATGTTGAGGTTGTTGTTGTTTTTCAATGCTGAGGTTGTTGTTGAATTTGTTGTTGTTTTTCAATGTTGAGGTTGTTGTTGAATTTGTTGGTGTTTTTCAATGTTGAGGTTGTTGTTGTTTTTCAATGTTGAGGTTGTTGTTGTTTTTCAATGTTGAGGTTGTTGTTGAATTTGTTGGTGTTTTTCAATTTCGAGGTTGTTGTTGAATTTTTTGTTGTTTTTCAATGTTGAAGTTGTTGTTGAATTTGTTGGTGTTTTTCAATGTTGAGGTTTTTGTTGTTTTTCAATGTTGAGGTTGTTGTTGAATTTGTTGGTGTTTTTCAATGTTGAGGTTGTTGTTGTTTTTCAATGCTGAGGTTGTTGTTGAATTTGTTGGTGTTTTTCAATGTTGAGGTTGTTGTTGAATTTGTTGGTGTTTTTCAATGTTGAGGTTGTTGTTGCTTTTCAATGTTGAGGTTGTTGTTGAATTTGTTGTTGTTTTTCAATGTTGAGGTTGTTGTTGTTTTTCAATGTTGAGGTTGTTGTTGAATTTGTTGGTGTTTTTCAATGTTGAGGTTGTTGTTGTTTTTCAATGTTGAGGTTGTTGTTGAATTTGTTGGTGTTTTTCAATGTTGAGGTTGTTGTTGTTTTTCAATGCTGAGGTTGCAGTTGAATTTGTTGGTATTTTTCAATGTTGAGGTTGTTGTTGAATTTGTTGGTGTTTTTCAATGTTGAGGTTGTTGTTGTTTTTCAATGTTGAGGTTGTTGTTGAATTTGTTGGTGTTTTTCAATGTTGAGGTTGTTGTTGTTTTTCAATGTTGAGGTTGTTGTTGAATTTGTTGGTGTTTTTCAATGTTGAGGTTGTTGTTGAATTTGTTGGTGTTTTTCAATGTTGAGGTTGTTGTTGTTTTTCAATGTTGAGGTTATTGTTGAATTTGTTGGTGTTTTTCAATGTTGAGGTTGTTGTTGTTTTTCAATGTTGAGGTTGTTGTTGAATTTGTTGGTGTTTTTCAATGTTGAGTTTGTTGTTGTTTTTCAATGTTGAGGTTGATTTTTAATTTGTTGGTGTTTTTCAATATTGAGGTTGTTGTTGTTTTTCAATGTTGAGGTTGTTGTTGAATTTGTTGGTGTTTTTCAATGTTCAGGTTGCTGTTGTTTTTCAATGTTGAGGTTGTTGTTGAATTTGATGGTGTTTTTCAATGTCGACGTTGTTGCTGAATTTGTTGGTGTTTTTCAATGTTGAGGTTGTTGTTGAATTTGTTGGTGTTTTTCAATGTTGAGGTTGTTGTTGTTTTTCAATGTTGAGGTTGTTGTTGAATTTGTTGGTGTTTTTCAATGTTGAGGTTGTTGTTGTTTTTCAATGTTGAGGTTGTTGTTGAATTTGTTGGTGTTTTTCAATGTTGAGGTTGTTGTTGAAATTGTTGGTGTTTTTCAATGTTGAGGTTGTTGTTGTTTTTCAATGTTGAGGTTATTGTTGAATTTGTTGGTCTTTTTCAATGTTGAGGTTGTTGTTGTTTTTCAATGTTGAGGTTGTTGTTGAATTTGTTGGTGTTTTTCAATGTTGAGTTTGTTGTTGTTTTTCAATGTTGAGGTTGTTGTTGAATTTGTTGGTGTTTTTCAATGTTGAAGTTGTTGTTGAATTTGTTGGTGTTTTTCAATCTTGAGTTTGTTGTTGAATTTGTTGGTGTTTTTCAATGTTGAGGTTGTTGTTGAATTTGTTGGTGTTTTTCAATGTTGAGGTTGTTGTTGTTTTTCAATGTTGAGGTTGTTGAGTTTGTTGGTGTTTTTCAATGTTGAGGTTGTTGTTGAATTTGTTGGTGTTTTTCAATGTTGAGGTTGTTGTTGAATTTGTTGGTGTTTTTCAATGTTGAGGTTGTTGTTGTTTTTAAATGTTGAGGTTGTTGTTGAATTTGTTGGTGTTTTTTCAATTTTGAGGTTGTTGGTGTTTTTCAATTTTGAGGTTGTTGTTGAATTTGATGGTGTTTTTCAATGTCGAGGTTGTTGTTGAATTTGCTGGTGTTTTCCAATGTTGAAGCTGTTGTTGAATTTGTTGGTGTTTTTCAATTTCGAGGTTGTTGTTGAATTTGTTGGTGTTTTTCAATGTTGAAGTTTTTGTTGAATTTGTTGTTGTTCTTCAATGTTGAGGTTGTTGTTGTTTTTCAATGTTGAGGTTGTTGTTGAATTTGTTGGTGTTTTTCAATGTTGAGGTTGTTGTTGTTTTTCAAAGCTGAGGTTGTTGTTGAATTTGTTGGTGTTTTTCAACGTTGAGGTTGCTGTTGTTTTTCAATGTTGAGGTTGTTGTTGAATTTGTTGGTGTTTTTCAATTTCGAGATTGTTGGTGAATTTGTTGTTGTTTTTCAATGTTGAAGTTGTTGTTGAATTTGCTGGTGTTTTTCAATGTTGAGGTTGTTGTTGTTTTTCAATGTTGAGGTTGTTGTTGAATTTGTTGTGTTTTTCAATGTTGAGGTTGTTGTTGTTTTTCAATGCTGAGGTTGTTGTTGAATTTGTTGGTGTTTTTCAATGTTGAGGTTGTTGTTGAATTTGTTGGTGTTTTTCAATGTTGAGGTTGTTGTTGTTTTTCAATGTTGAGGTTGTTGTTGAATTTGTTGGTGCTTTTCAATGTTGAGGTTGTTGTTGTTTTTCAATGTTGAGGTTGTTGTTGAATTTGTTGGTGTTTTTCAATGTTGAGGTTGTTGTTGTTTTTTCAATGTTGAGGTTGTTGTTGAATTTGTTGGTGTTTTTCAATGTTGAGGTTGTTGTTGTTTTTCAATGTTGAGGTTGTTGTTGTTTTTCAATGTTGAGGTTGTTGTTGAATTTGTTGGTGTTTTTCAATTTCGAGGTTGTTGTTGAATTTTTTGTTGTTTTTCAATGTTGAAGTTGTTGTTGAATTTGTTGGTGTTTTTCAATGTTGAGGTTTTTGTTGTTTTTCAATGTTGAGGTTGTTGTTGAATTTGTTGGTGTTTTTCAATGTTGAGGTTGTTGTTGTTTTTCAATGCTGAGGTTGTTGTTGAATTTGTTGGTGTTTTTCAATGTTGAGGTTGTTGTTGAATTTGTTGGTGTTTTTCAATGTTGAGGTTGTTGTTGCTTTTCAATGTTGAGGTTGTTGTTGAATTTGTTGTTGTTTTTCAATGTTGAGGTTGTTGTTGTTTTTCAATGTTGAGGTTGTTGTTGAATTTGTTGGTGTTTTTCAATGTTGAGGTTGTTGTTGTTTTTCAATGTTGAGGTTGTTGTTGAATTTGTTGGTGTTTTTCAATGTTGAGGTTGTTGTTGTTTTTCAATGCTGAGGTTGCAGTTGAATTTGTTGGTATTTTTCAATGTTGAGGTTGTTGTTGAATTTGTTGGTGTTTTTCAATGTTGAGGTTGTTGTTGTTTTTCAATGTTGAGGTTGTTGTTGAATTTGTTGGTGTTTTTCAATGTTGAGGTTGTTGTTGTTTTTCAATGTTGAGGTTGTTGTTGAATTTGTTGGTGTTTTTCAATGTTGAGGTTGTTGTTGAATTTGTTGGTGTTTTTCAATGTTGAGGTTGTTGTTGTTTTTCAATGTTGAGGTTATTGTTGAATTTGTTGGTGTTTTTCAATGTTGAGGTTGTTGTTGTTTTTCAATGTTGAGGTTGTTGTTGAATTTGTTGGTGTTTTTCAATGTTGAGTTTGTTGTTGTTTTTCAATGTTGAGGTTGATTTTTAATTTGTTGGTGTTTTTCAATATTGAGGTTGTTGTTGTTTTTCAATGTTGAGGTTGTTGTTGAATTTGTTGGTGTTTTTCAATGTTCAGGTTGCTGTTGTTTTTCAATGTTGAGGTTGTTGTTGAATTTGATGGTGTTTTTCAATGTCGACGTTGTTGCTGAATTTGTTGGTGTTTTTCAATGTTGAGGTTGTTGTTGAATTTGTTGGTGTTTTTCAATGTTGAGGTTGTTGTTGTTTTTCAATGTTGAGGTTGTTGTTGAATTTGTTGGTGTTTTTCAATGTTGAGGTTGTTGTTGTTTTTCAATGTTGAGGTTGTTGTTGAATTTGTTGGTGTTTTTCAATGTTGAGGTTGTTGTTGAAATTGTTGGTGTTTTTCAATGTTGAGGTTGTTGTTGTTTTTCAATGTTGAGGTTATTGTTGAATTTGTTGGTCTTTTTCAATGTTGAGGTTGTTGTTGTTTTTCAATGTTGAGGTTGTTGTTGAATTTGTTGGTGTTTTTCAATGTTGAGTTTGTTGTTGTTTTTCAATGTTGAGGTTGTTGTTGAATTTGTTGGTGTTTTTCAATGTTGAAGTTGTTGTTGAATTTGTTGGTGTTTTTCAATCTTGAGTTTGTTGTTGAATTTGTTGGTGTTTTTCAATGTTGAGGTTGTTGTTGAATTTGTTGGTGTTTTTCAATGTTGAGGTTGTTGTTGTTTTTCAATGTTGAGGTTGTTGAGTTTGTTGGTGTTTTTCAATGTTGAGGTTGTTGTTGAATTTGTTGGTGTTTTTCAATGTTGAGGTTGTTGTTGAATTTGTTGGTGTTTTTCAATGTTGAGGTTGTTGTTGTTTTTAAATGTTGAGGTTGTTGTTGAATTTGTTGGTGTTTTTTCAATTTTGAGGTTGTTGGTGTTTTTCAATTTTGAGGTTGTTGTTGAATTTGATGGTGTTTTTCAATGTCGAGGTTGTTGTTGAATTTGCTGGTGTTTTCCAATGTTGAAGCTGTTGTTGAATTTGTTGGTGTTTTTCAATTTCGAGGTTGTTGTTGAATTTGTTGGTGTTTTTCAATGTTGAAGTTTTTGTTGAATTTGTTGTTGTTCTTCAATGTTGAGGTTGTTGTTGTTTTTCAATGTTGAGGTTGTTGTTGAATTTGTTGGTGTTTTTCAATGTTGAGGTTGTTGTTGTTTTTCAAAGCTGAGGTTGTTGTTGAATTTGTTGGTGTTTTTCAACGTTGAGGTTGCTGTTGTTTTTCAATGTTGAGGTTGTTGTTGAATTTGTTGGTGTTTTTCAATTTCGAGATTGTTGGTGAATTTGTTGTTGTTTTTCAATGTTGAAGTTGTTGTTGAATTTGCTGGTGTTTTTCAATGTTGAGGTTGTTGTTGTTTTTCAATGTTGAGGTTGTTGTTGAATTTGTTGTGTTTTTCAATGTTGAGGTTGTTGTTGTTTTTCAATGCTGAGGTTGTTGTTGAATTTGTTGGTGTTTTTCAATGTTGAGGTTGTTGTTGAATTTGTTGGTGTTTTTCAATGTTGAGGTTGTTGTTGTTTTTCAATGTTGAGGTTGTTGTTGAATTTGTTGGTGCTTTTCAATGTTGAGGTTGTTGTTGTTTTTCAATGTTGAGGTTGTTGTTGAATTTGTTGGTGTTTTTCAATGTTGAGGTTGTTGTTGTTTTTCAATGTTGAGGTTGTTGTTGAATTTGTTGGTGTTTTTCAATTTCGGGGTTGTTGTTGAATTTTTTGGTGTTTTTCAATGTTGAAGTTGTTGTTGAATTTGTTGGTATTTTTCAATGTTGAGGTTGTTGTTGTTTATCAATGTTGAGGTTGTTGTTGAAATTGTTGGTGTTTTTCAATGTTGAGGTTGTTGTTGTTTTTCAATGCTGAGGTTGTTGTTGAATTTGTTGGTGTTTTTCAATGATGAGGTTGTTGTTGAATTTGTTGCTGTTTTTCAATGTTGAGGTTGTTGTTGTTTTTCAATGTTGAGGTTGTTGTTGAATTTGTTGTTGTTTTTCAATGTTGAGGTTGTTGTTGAATTTGTTGGTGTTTTTCAATGTTGAGGTTGTTGTTGTTTTTCAATGCTGAGGTTGTTGTTGAATTTGTTGTTGTTTTTCAATGTTGAGGTTGTTGTTGAATTTGTTGGTGTTTTTCAATTTTGAGGTTGTTGTTGTTTTTCAATGTTGAGGTTGTTGTTGTTTTTCAATGTTGAGGTTGTTGTTGAATTTGTTGGTGTTTTTCAATTTCGAGGTTGTTGTTGAATTTTTTGTTGTTTTTCAATGTTGAAGTTGTTGTTGAATTTGTTGGTGTTTTTCAATGTTGAGGTTTTTGTTGTTTTTCAATGTTGAGGTTGTTGTTGAATTTGTTGGTGTTTTTCAATGTTGAGGTTGTTGTTGTTTTTCAATGCTGAGGTTGTTGTTGAATTTGTTGGTTTTTTTCAATGTTGAGGTTGTTGTTGAATTTGTTGGTGTTTTTCAATGTTGAGGTTGTTGTTGCTTTTCAATGTTGAGGTTGTTGTTGAATTTGTTGTTGTTTTTCAATGTTGAGGTTGTTGTTGTTTTTCAATGTTGAGGTTGTTGTTGAATTTGTTGGTGTTTTTCAATGTTGAGGTTGTTGTTGTTTTTCAATGTTGAGGTTATTGTTGAATTTGTTGGTGTTTATCAATGTTGAGGTTGTTGTTGTTTTTCAATGCTGAGGTTGTTGTTGAATTTGTTGGTGTTTTTCAATGTTGAGGTTGTTGTTGAATTTGTTGGTGACTTTCAATGTTGAGGTTGTTGTTGTTTTTCAATGTTGAGGTTGTTGATGAAAATGGATTTGTTTTTCAATGTTGAGGTTGTTGTTGTTTTTCAATGTTGAGGTTGTTGTTGAATTTGTTGGCGTTTTTCAATGTTGAGGTTGTTGTTGTTTTTCAATGTTGAGGTTATTGTTGAATTTGTTGGTGTTTTTCAATGTTGAGGTTGTTGTTGTTTTTCAATGTTGAGGTTGTTGTTGAATTTGTTGGTGTATTTCAATGTTGAGTTTGTTGCTGTTTTTCAAAGTTGAGGTTGTTGTTGAATTTGTTGGTGTTTTTCAATGTTGAGGTTGTTGTTGTTTTTCAATGTTGAGGTTGTTGTTGAATTTGTTGGTGTTTTTCAATGTTGAGGTTGTTGTTGTTTTTCAATGTTGAGGTTGTTGTTGAATTTGTTAGTGTTTTTCAATGTTGAGGTTGTTGTTGAATTTGTTGGTGTTTTTCAATGTTGAGGTTGTTGTTGTTTTTCAATGTTGAGGTTGTTGATTTTGTTGGTGTTTTTCAATGTTGAATTTTTTGTTGAATTTGTTGGTGTTTTTCAATGTTGAGGTTGTTGTTGTTTTTCAATGTTGAGGTTGTTGAATTTGTTGGCGTTTTTAAAAGTTGAGGTTGTTGTTGAATTTGTTGGTGTTTTCAATGTTGAGGTTTTTGTTGAATTTGTTGGTGTTTTTCAATGTTCAGGTTGCTGTTGTTTTTCAATGTTGAGGTTGTTGTTGAATTTGATGGTGTTTTTCAATGTCGACGTTGTTGCTGAATTTGTTGGTGTTTTTCAATGTTGAGGTTGTTGTTGAATTTGTTGGTGTTTTTCAATGTTGAGGTTGTTGTTGTTTTTCAATGTTGAGGTTGTTGTTGAATTTGTTGGTGTTTTTCAATGTTGAGGTTGTTGTTGTTTTTCAATGTTGAGGTTGTTGTTGAATTTGTTGGTGTTTTTCAATGTTGAGGTTGTTGTTGAATTTGTTGGTGTTTTTCAATGTTGAGGTTGTTGTTGTTTTTCAATTTTGAGGTTATTGTTGAATTTGTTGGTATTTTTCAATGTTGAGGTTGTTGTTGTTTTTCAATGTTGAGGTTGTTGTTGAATTTGTTGGTGTTTTTCAATGTTGAGTTTGTTGTTGTTTTTCAATGTTGAGGTTGCTGTTGAATTTGTTGGTGTTATTCAATGTTGAGGTTGTTGTTGTTTTTCAATGTTGAGGTTGTTGTTGAATTTGTTGCTGTTTTTCAATGTTGAGGTTTTTGTTGAATTTGTTGGTGTTTTTCAATGTTGAGGTTGTTGTTGTTTTTCAATGTTGAGGTTATTGTTGAACTTGTTGGTGTTTTTCAATTTTGAGGTTGTTGTTGTTTTTCAATGTTGAGGTTGTTGTTGAATTTGTTGGTGTTTTTCAATGTTGAGGTTGTTGTTGTTTTTCAATGTTGAAGTTGTTGTTGAATTTGTTGGTGTTTTTCAGTTTCGAGGTTGTTGTTGAATTTGTTGGTGTTTTTCAATGTTGAAGTTGTTGTTGAATTTGTTGGTGTTTTTCAATGTTGAGGTTGTTGTTGTTTTTCAATGTTGAGGTTGTTGTTGAATTTGTTGGTGTTTTTCAATGTTGAGGTTGTTGTTGTTTTTCAATGCTGAGGTTGTAGCTGAATTTGTTGGTATTTTTCAATGTTGAGGTTGTTGTTGAATTTGTTGGTGTTTTTCAATGTTGAGGTTGTTGTTGTTTTTCAATGTTGAGGTTGTTGTTGAATTTGTTGGTGTTTTTCAATGTTGAGGTTGTTGTTGTTTTTCAATGTTGAGGTTGTTGTTGAATTTGTTGGTGTTTTTCAATGTTGAGGTTGTTGTTGAATTTGTTGGTGTTTTTCAATGTTGAGGTTGTTGTTGTTTTTCAATGTTGAGGTTATTGTGGAATTTGTTGGTGTTTTTCAATGTTGAGGTTGTTGTTGTTTTTCAATGTTGAGGTTGTTGTTGAATTTGTTGGTGTTTTTCAATGTTGAGTTTGTTGTTGTTTTTCAATGTTGAGGTTGATTTTTAACTTGTTGGTGTTTTTCAATGTTGAGGTTGTTGTTGTTTTTCAAAGCTGAGGTTGTTGTTGAATTTGTTGGTGTTTTTCAACGTTGAGGTTGTTGTTGATTTTCAATGTTGAGGTTGTTGAATTTGTTGGTGTTTTTCAATCTTGAGTTTGTTGTTGAATTTGTTGGTGTTTTTCAATGTTGAGGTTGTTGTTGAATTTGTTGGTGTTTTTCAATGTTGAGGTTGTTGTTGTTTTTCAATGTTGAGGTTGTTGAATTTGTTGGTGTTTTTCAATGTTGAGGTTGTTGTTGAATTTGTTGGTGTTTTTCAATGTTGAGGTTGTTGTTGAATTTGTTGGTGTTTTTCAATGTTGAGGTTGTTGTTGTTTTTAAATGTTGAGGTTGTTGTTGAATTTGTTGGTGTTTTTTCAATTTTGAGGTTGTTGGTGTTTTTCAATTTTGAGGTTGTTGTTGAATTTGATGGTGTTTTTCAATGTCGAGGTTGTTGTTGAATTTGTTGGTGTTTTTCAATGTTGAAGCTGTTGTTGAATTTGTTGGTGTTTTTCAATTTCGAGGTTGTTGTTGAATTTGTTGGTGTTTTTCAATGTTGAAGTTTTTGTTGAATTTGTTGTTGTTCTTCAATGTTGAGGTTGTTGTTGTTTTTCAATGTTGAGGTTGTTGTTGAATTTGTTGGTGTTTTTCAATGTTGAGGTTGTTGTTGTTTTTCAAAGCTGAGGTTGTTGTTGAATTTGTTGGTGTTTTTCAACGTTGAGGTTGTTGTTGTTTTTCAATGTTGAGGTTGTTGTTGAATTTGTTGGTGTTTTTCAGTTTCGAGGTTGTTGTTGAATTTGTTGGTGTTTTTCAATGTTGAAGTTGTTGTTGAATTTGTTGGTGTTTTTCAATTTCGAGATTGTTGGTGAATTTGTTGGTGTTTTTCAATGTTGAAGTTGTTGTTGAATTTGCTGGTGTTTTTCAATGTTGAGGTTGTTGTTGATTTTCAATGTTGAGGTTGTTGAATTTGTTGGTGTTTTTCAATCATGAGTTTGTTGTTGAATTTGTTGGTGTTTTTCAATGTTGAGGTTGTTGTTGAATTTGTTGGTGTTTTTCAATGTTGAGGTTGTTGTTGTTTTTCATGTTGAGGTTGTTGTTGAGTTTGTTGGTGTTTTTCAATGTTGAGGTTGTTGTTGAATTTGTTGGTGTTTTTCAATGTTGAGGTTGTTGTTGTTTTTAAATGTTGAGGTTGTTGCTGAATTTGTTGGTGTTTTTTCAATTTTGAGGTTGTTGGTGTTTTTCAATGTTGAGGTTGTTGTTGAATTTGATGGTGTTTTTCAATGTCGAGGTTGTTGTTGAATTTGTTGGTGTTTTTCAATGTTGAAGTTGTTGTTGAATTTGTTGGTGTTTTTCAATTTCTAGGTTGTTGTTGAATTTGTTGGTATTTTTCAATGTTGAAGTTTTTGTTGAATTTGTTGGTGTTTTTCAATGTTGAGGTTGTTGTTGTTTTTCAATGTTGAGGTTGTTGTTGAATTTGTTGGTGTTTTTCAATTTTGAGGTTGTTGTTGTTTTTCAATGCTGTGGTTGTTGTTGAATTTGTTGGTATTTTTCAATGTTGAGGTTGTTGTTGTTTTTCAATGTTGAGGTTGTTGTTGAATTTGTTGATGTTTTTCAATTTCGAGATTGTTGGTGAATTTGTTGGTGTTTTTCAATGTTGAAGTTGTTGTTGAATTTGTTGGTGTTTTTCAATGTTGAGGTTGTTGTTGTTTTTCAATGCTGAGGTTGTTGTTGAATTTGTTGGTGTTTTTCAATGTTGAGGTTGTTGTTGTTTTTCAATGCTGAGCTTGTTGTTGAATTTGTTGGTGTTTTTCAATGTTGAGGTTGTTGTTGAATTTGTTGGTGTTTTTCAATGTTGAGGTTGTTGTTGTTTTTCAATGTTGAGGTTCTTGTTGTTTTTCAATGTTGAGGTTGTTGTTGAATTTGTTGGTGTTTTTCAATGTTGAGGTTGTTGTTGTTTTTCAATGTTGAGGTTGTTGTTGAATTTGTTGGTGTTTTTCAATGTTGAGTTTGTTGTTGTTTTTCAATGTTGAGGTTGCTGTTGAATTTGATGGTGTTTTTCAATGTTGAGGTTGTTGTTGAATTTGTTGCTGTTTTTCAATGTTGAGGTTTTTGTTGAATTTGTTGGTGTTTTTCAATGTTGAGGTTGTTGTTGTTTTTCAATGTTGAGGTTATTGTTGAATTTGTTGGTGTTTTTCAATTTTGAGGTTGTTGTTGTTTTTCAATGTTGAGGTTGTTGTTGAATTTGTTGGTGTTTTTCAATGTTGAGGTTGTTGTTGTTTTTCAATGTTGAGGTTGTTGTTGAATTTGTTGGTGTTTTTCAGTTTCGAGGTTGTTGTTGAATTTGTTGGTGTTTTTCAATGTTGAAGTTGTTGTTGAATTTGTTGGTGTTTTTCAATGTTGAGGTTGTTGTTGTTTTTCAATGTTGAGGTTGTTGTTGAATTTGTTGGTGTTTTTCAATGTTGAGGTTGTTGTTGTTTTTCAATGCTGAGGTTGTTGTTGAATTTGTTGGTATTTTTCAATGTTGAGGTTGTTGTTGAATTTGTTGGTGTTTTTCAATGTTGAGGTTGTTGTTGTTTTTCAATGTTGAGGTTGTTGTTGAATTTGTTGGTGTTTTTCAATGTTGAGGTTGTTGTTGTTTTTCAATGTTGAGGTTGTTGTTGAATTTGTTGGTGTTTTTCAAAGTTGAGGTTGTTGTTGAATTTGTTGGTGTTTTTCAATGTTGAGGTTGTTGTTGTTTTTCAATGTTGAGGTTATTGTTGAATTTGTTGGTGTTTTTCAATGTTGAGGTTGTTGTTGTTTTTCAATGTTGAGGTTGTTGTTGAATTTGTTGGTGTTTTTCAATGTTGAGTTTGTTGTTGTTTTTCAATGTTGAGGTTGCTTTTCAATTTGTTGGTGTTTTTCAATGTTGAGGTTGTTGTTGTTTTTCAATGTTGAGGTTGTTGTTGAATTTGTTGGAGTTTTTCAATGTTGAGGTTGTTGTTGTTTTTCAATGTTGAGGTTGTTGTTGAATTTGTTGGTGTTTTTCAATGTTGAGGTTGTTGTTGAATTTGTTGGTGTTTTTCAATGTTGAGGTTGTTGTTGATTTTCAATGTTGAGGTTCTTGAATTTGTTGGTGTTTTTCAATCTTGAGTTTGTTGTTGAATTTGTTGGTGTTTTTCAATGTTGAGGTTGTTGTTGAATTTGTTGGTGTTTTTCAATGTTGAGGTTGTTGTTGTTTTTCAATGTTGAGGTTGTTGAGTTTGTTGGTGCTTTTCAATGTTGAGGTTGTTGTTGAATTTGTTGGTGTTTTTCAATGTTGAGGTTGTTGTTGAATTTGTTGGTGTTTTTCAATGTTGAGGTTGTTGTTGTTTTTAAATGTTGAGGTTGTTGTTGAATTTGTAGGTGTTTTTTCAATTTTGAGGTTGTTGGTGTTTTTCAATGTTGAGGTTGTTGTTGAATTTGATGGTGTTTTTCAATGTCGAGGTTGTTGTTGAATTTGTTGGTGTTTTTCAATGTTAAAGCTGTTGTTGAATTTGTTGGTGTTTTTCAATTTCGAGGTTGTTGTTGAATTTGTTGGTGTTTTTCAATGTTGAAGTTTTTGTTGAATTTGTTGGTGTTTTTCAATGTTGAGGTTGTTGTTGTTTTTCAATGTGGAGGTTGTTGTTGAATTTGTTGGTGTTTTTCAATGTTGAGGTTGTTGTTGTTTTTCAAAGCAGAGGTTGTTGTTGAATTTGTTGGTGTTTTTCAACGTTGAGGTTGTTGTTGTTTTTCAATGTTGAGGTTGTTGTTGAATTTGTTGGTGTTTTTCAATTTCGAGATTGTTGGTGTATTTGTTGGTGTTTTTCAATCTTGAAGTTGTTGTTGAATTTGCTGGTGTTTTTCAATGTTGAGGTTGTTGTTGTTTTTCAATGTTGAGGTTGTTGTTGAATTTGTTGGTGTTTTTCAATGTTGAGGTTGTTGTTGTTTTTCAATGTTGAGGTTGTTGTTGAATTTGTTGGTGTTTTTCAATTTTGAGGTTGTTGTTGTTTTTCAATGCTGTGGTTGTTGTTGAATTTGTTGGTATTTTTCAATGTTGAGGTTGTTGTTGTTTTTCAATGTTGAGGTTGTTGTTGAATTTGTTGGTGTTTTTCAATTTCGAGATTGTTGGTGAATTTGTTGGTGTTTTTCAATGTTGAAGTTGTTGTTGAATTTGTTGGTGTTTTTCAATGTTGAGGTTGTTGTTGTTTTTCAATGCTGAGGTTGTTGTTGAATTTGTTGGTGTTTTTCAATGTTGAGGTTGTTGTTGTTTTTCAATGCTGAGCTTGTTGTTGAATTTGTTGGTGTTTTTCAATGTTGAGGTTGTTGTTGAATTTGTTGGTGTTTTTCAATGTTGAGGTTGTTGTTGTTTTTCAATGTTGAGGTTCTTGTTGTTTTTCAATGTTGAGGTTGTTGTTGAATTTGTTGGTGTTTTTCAATGTTGAGGTTGTTGTTGTTTTTCAATGTTGAGGTTGTTGTTGAATTTGTTGGTGTTTTTCAATGTTGAGTTTGTTGTTGTTTTTCAATGTTGAGGTTGCTGTTGAATTTGATGGTGTTTTTCAATGTTGAGGTTGTTGTTGAATTTGTTGCTGTTTTTCAATGTTGAGGTTTTTGTTGAATTTGTTGGTGTTTTTCAATGTTGAGGTTGTTGTTGTTTTTCAATGTTGAGGTTATTGTTGAATTTGTTGGTGTTTTTCAATTTTGAGGTTGTTGTTGTTTTTCAATGATGAGGTTGTTGTTGAATTTGTTGGTGTTTTTCAATGTTGAGGTTGTTGTTGTTTTTCAATGTTGAGGTTGTTGTTGAATTTGTTGGTGTTTTTCAGTTTCGAGGTTGTTGTTGAATTTGTTGGTGTTTTTCAATGTTGAAGTTGTTGTTGAATTTGTTGGTGTTTTTCAATGTTGAGGTTGTTGTTGTTTTTCAATGTTGAGGTTGTTGTTGAATTTGTTGGTGTTTTTCAATGTTGAGGTTGTTGTTGTTTTTCAATGCTGAGGTTGTTGTTGAATTTGTTGGTATTTTTCAATGTTGAGGTTGTTGTTGAATTTGTTGGTGTTTTTCAATGTTGAGGTTGTTGTTGTTTTTCAATGTTGAGGTTGTTGTTGAATTTGTTGGTGTTTTTCAATGTTGAGGTTGTTGTTGTTTTTCAATGTTGAGGTTGTTGTTGAATTTGTTGGTGTTTTTCAAAGTTGAGGTTGTTGTTGAATTTGTTGGTGTTTTTCAATGTTGAGGTTGTTGTTGTTTTTCAATGTTGAGGTTATTGTTGAATTTGTTGGTGTTTTTCAATGTTGAGGTTGTTGTTGTTTTTCAATGTTGAGGTTGTTGTTGAATTTGTTGGTGTTTTTCAATGTTGAGTTTGTTGTTGTTTTTCAATGTTGAGGTTGCTTTTCAATTTGTTGGTGTTTTTCAATGTTGAGGTTGTTGTTGTTTTTCAATGTTGAGGTTGTTGTTGAATTTGTTGGAGTTTTTCAATGTTGAGGTTGTTGTTGTTTTTCAATGTTGAGGTTGTTGTTGAATTTGTTGGTGTTTTTCAATGTTGAGGTTGTTGTTGAATTTGTTGGTGTTTTTCAATGTTGAGGTTGTTGTTGATTTTCAATGTTGAGGTTCTTGAATTTGTTGGTGTTTTTCAATCTTGAGTTTGTTGTTGAATTTGTTGGTGTTTTTCAATGTTGAGGTTGTTGTTGAATTTGTTGGTGTTTTTCAATGTTGAGGTTGTTGTTGTTTTTCAATGTTGAGGTTGTTGAGTTTGTTGGTGTTTTTCAATGTTGAGGTTGTTGTTGAATTTGTTGGTGTTTTTCAATGTTGAGGTTGTTGTTGAATTTGTTGGTGTTTTTCAATGTTGAGGTTGTTGTTGTTTTTAAATGTTGAGGTTGTTGTTGAATTTGTAGGTGTTTTTTCAATTTTGAGGTTGTTGGTGTTTTTCAATGTTGAGGTTGTTGTTGAATTTGATGGTGTTTTTCAATGTCGAGGTTGTTGTTGAATTTGTTGGTGTTTTTCAATGTTAAAGCTGTTGTTGAATTTGTTGGTGTTTTTCAATTTCGAGGTTGTTGTTGAATTTGTTGGTGTTTTTCAATGTTGAAGTTTTTGTTGAATTTGTTGGTGTTTTTCAATGTTGAGGTTGTTGTTGTTTTTCAATGTGGAGGTTGTTGTTGAATTTGTTGGTGTTTTTCAATGTTGAGGTTGTTGTTGTTTTTCAAAGCAGAGGTTGTTGTTGAATTTGTTGGTGTTTTTCAACGTTGAAGTTTTTGTTGTTTTTCAATGTTGAGGTTGTTGTTGAATTTGTTGGTGTTTTTCAATTTCGAGATTGTTGGTGTATTTGTTGGTGTTTTTCAATCTTGAAGTTGTTGTTGAATTTGCTGGTGTTTTTCAATGTTGAGGTTGTTGTTGTTTTTCAATGTTGAGGTTGTTGTTGAATTTGTTGGTGTTTTTCAATGTTGAGGTTGTTGTTGTTTTTCAATGCTGAGGTTGTTGTTGAATTTGTTGGTGTTTTTCAATGTTGAGGTTGTTGTTGAATTTGTTGGTGTTTTTCAATGTTGAGGTTGTTGTTGTTTTTCAATGTTGAGGTTGTTGTTGAATTTGTTGGTGCTTTTCAATGTTGAGGTTGTTGTTGTTTTTCAATGTTGTGGTTGTTGTTGAATTTGTTGGTGTTTTTCAATGTTGAGGTTGTTGTTGTTTTTCAATGTTGAGGTTGTTGTTGAATTTGTTGGTGTTTTTCAATTACGAGGTTGTTGTTGAATTTTTTGGTGTTTTTCAATGTTGAAGTTGTTGTTGAATTTGTTGGTATTTTTCAATGTTGAGGTTGTTGTTGTTTTTCAATGTTGAGGTTGTTGTTGAAATTGTTGGTGTTTTTCAATGTTGAGGTTGTTGTTGTTTTTCAATGCTGAGGTTGTTGTTGAATTTGTTGGTGTTTTTCAATGTTGAGGTTGTTGTTGAATTTGTTGGTGTTTTTCAATGTTGAGGTTGTTGTTGTTTTTCAATGTTGAGGTTGTTGTTGAATTTGTTGTTGTTTTTCAATGTTGAGGTTGTTGTTGAATTTGTTGGTGTTTTTAAATGTTGAGGTTGTTGTTGTTTTTCAATGCTGAGGTTGTTGTTGAATTTGTTGTTGTTTTTCAATGTTGAGGTTGTTGTTGAATTTGTTGGTGTTTTTCAATGTTGAGGTTGTTGTTGTTTTTCAATGTTGAAGTTGTTGTTGTTTTTCAATGTTGAGGTTGTTGTTGAATTTGTTGTTGTTTTTCAATTTCGAGGTTGTTGTTGAATTTTTTGTTGTTTTTCAATGTTGAAGTTGTTGTTGAATTTGTTGGTGTTTTTCAATGTTGAGGTTTTTGTTGTTTTTCAATGTTGAGGTTGTTGTGGAATTTGTTGGTGTTTTTCAATGTTGAAGTTGTTGTTGTTTTTCAATGCTGAGGTTGTTGTTGAATTTGTTGGTGTTTTTCAATGTTGAGGTTGTTGTTGAATTTGTTGGTGTTTTTCAATGATGAGGTTGTTGTTGCTTTTCAATGTTGAGGTTGTTGTTGAATTTGTTGTTGTTTTTCAATGTTGAGGTTGTTGTTGTTTTTCAATGTTGAGGTTGTTGTTGAATTTGTTGGTGTTTTTCAATGTTGAGGTTGTTGTTGTTTTTCAATGTTGAGGTTATTGTTGAATTTGTTGGTGTTTTTCAATGTTGAGTTTGTTGTTGTTTTTCAATGTTGAGGTTGTTGTTGAATTTGTTGGTGTTTTTCAATGTTGAGTTTGTTGTTGTTTTTCAAAGTTGAGGTTGTTGTTGAATTTGTTGGTGTTTTTCAATGTTGAGGTTGTTGTTGTTTTTCAATGTTGAGGTTGTTGTTGAATTTGTTGGTGTTTTTCAATGTTGAGGTTGTTGTTGTTTTTCAATGTTGAGGTTGTTGTTGAATTTGTTGGTGCTTTTCAATGTTGAGGTTGTTGTTGAATTTGTTGGTGTTTTTCAATGTTGAGGTTGTTGTTGTTTTTCAATGTTGAGGTTGTTGAATTTGATCGTGTTTTTCAATGTCGACGTTGTTGCTGAATTTGTTGGTGTTTTTCAATGTTGAGGTTGTTGTTGAATTTGTTGGTGTTTTTCAATGTTGAGGTTGTTGTGGTTTTTCAATGTTGAGGTTGTTGTTGAATTTGTTGGTGTTTTTCAAAGTTGAGGTTGTTGTTGAATTTGTTGGTGTTTTTCAATGTTGAGGTTGTTGTTGTTTTTCAATGTTGAGGTTATTATTGAATTTGTTGGTGTTTTTCAATGTTGAGGTTGTTGTTGTTTTTCAATGTTGAGGTTGTTGTTGAATTTGTTGGTGTTTTTCAATGTTGAGTTTGTTGTTGTTTTTCAATGTTGAGGTTGCTTTTCAATTTGTTGGTGTTTTTCAATGTTGAGGTTGTTGAGTTTGTTGGTGTTTTTCAATGTTGAGGTTGTTGTTGAATTTGTTGGTGTTTTTCAATGTTGAGGTTGTTGTTGAATTTGTTGGTGTTTTTCAATGTTGAGGTTGTTGTTGTTTTTAAATGTTGAGGTTGTTGTTGAATTTGTAGGTGTTTTTTCAATTTTGAGGTTGTTGGTGTTTTTCAATGTTGAGGTTGTTGTTGAATTTGATGGTGTTTTTCAATGTCGAGGTTGTTGTTGAATTTGTTGGTGTTTTTCAATGTTAAAGCTGTTGTTGAATTTGTTGGGTTTTTCAATTTCGAGGTTGTTGTTGAATTTGTTGGTGTTTTTCAATGTTGAAGTTTTTGTTGAATTTGTTGGTGTTTTTCAATGTTGAGGTTGTTGTTGTTTTTCAATGTTGAGGTTGTTGTTGAATTTGTTGGTGTTTTTCAATGTTGAGGTTGTTGTTGTTTTTCAAAGCAGAGGTTGTTGTTGAATTGGTTGGTGTTTTTCAACGTTGAGGTTGTTGTTGTTTTTCAATGTTGAGGTTGTTGTAGAATTTGTTGGTGTTTTTCAATTTCGAGATTGTTGGTGAATTTGTTGGTGTTTTTCAATGTTGAAGTTGTTGTTGAATTTGCTGGTGTTTTTCAATGTTGAGGTTGTTGTTGTTTTTCAATGTTGAGGTTGTTGTTGAATTTGTTGGTGTTTTTCAATGTTGAGGTTGTTGTTGTTTTTTAATGCTGAGGTTGTTGTTGAATTTGTTGGTGTTTTTCAATGTTGAGGTTGTTGTTGAATTTGTTGGTGTATTTCAATGTTGAGGTTGTTGTTGTTTTTCAATGTTGAGGTTGTTGTTGAATTTCTTGGTGTTTTTCAATGTTGAGGTTGTTGTTGTTTTTCAATGTTGAGGTTGTTGTTGAATTTGTTGGTGTTTTTCAATGTTGAGGTTGTTGTTGTTTTTCAATGTTGAGGTTGTTGTTGAATTTGTTGGTGTTTTTCAATTACGAGGTTGTTGTTGAATTTTTTGGTGTTTTTCAATGTTGAAGTTGTTGTTGAATTTGTTGGTATTTTTCAATGTTGAGGTTGTTGTTGTTTTTCAATGTTGAGGTTGTTGTTGAAATTGTTGGTGTTTTTCAATGTTGAGGTTGTTGTTGTTTTTCAATGCTGAGGTTGTTGTTGAATTTGTTGGTGTTTTTCAATGTTGAGGTTGTTGTTGAATTTGTTGGTGTTTTTCAATGTTGAGGTTGTTGTTGTTTTTCAATGTTGAGGTTGTTGTTGAATTTGTTGTTGTTTTTCAATGTTGAGTATGTTGTTGAATTTGTTGGTGTTTTTCAATGTTGAGGTTGTTGTTGTTTTTCAATGCTGAGTTTGTTGTTGAATTTGTTGTTGTTTTTCAATGTTGAGGTTGTTGTTGAATTTGTTGGTGTTTTTCAATGTTGAGGTTGTTGTTGTTTTTCAATGTTGAGGTTGTTGTTGTTTTTCAATGTTGAGGTTGTTGTTGAATTTGTTGGTGTTTTTCAATTTCGAGGTTGTTGTTGAATTTTTTGTTGTTTTTCAATGTTGAAGTTGTTGTTGAATTTGTTGGTGTTTTTCAATGTTGAGGTTTTTGTTGTTTTTCAATGTTGAGGTTGTTGTTGAATTTGTTGGTGTTTTTCAATGTTGAGGTTGTTGTTGTTTTTCAATGCTGAGGTTGTTGTTGAATTTGTTGGTGTTTTTCAATGTTGAGGTTGTTGTTGAATTTGTTGGTGTTTTTCAATGTTGAGGTTGTTGTTGCTTTTCAATGTTGAGGTTGTTGTTGAATTTGTTGTTGTTTTTCAATGTTGAGGTTGTTGTTGTTTTTCAATGTTGAGGTTGTTGTTGAATTTGTTGGTGTTTTTCAATGTTGAGGTTGTTGTTGTTTTTCAATGTTGAGGTTATTGTTGAATTTGTTGGTGTTTTTCAATGTTGAGGTTGTTGCTGTTTTTCAATGTTGAGGTTGTTGTTGAATTTGTTGGTGTTTTTCAATGTTGAGTTTGTTGTTGTTTTTCAAAGTTGAGGTTGTTGTTGAATTTGTTGGTGTTTTTCAATGTTGAGGTTGTTGTTGTTTTTCAATGTTGAGGTTGTTGTTGAATTTGTTGGTGTTTTTCAATGTTGAGGTTGTTGTTGTTTTTCAATGTTGAGGTTGTTGTTGAATTTGTTGGTGCTTTTCAATGTTGAGGTTGTTGTTGAATTTGTTCGTGTTTTTCAATGTTGAGGTTGTTGTTGAATTTGTTGGTGTTTTTCAATGTTGAGGTTGTTGTTGTTATTCAATGTTGAGGTTGTTGTTGAATTTGTTGATGTTTTTCAATGTTGAGGTTGATGTTGTTTTTCAGTGTTGAGGTTGTTGTTGAATTTGTTGGTGTTTTTCAATGTTGAGGTTGTTGTTGAATTTGTTGGTGTTTTTCAATGTTGAGGTTGTTGTTGTTTTTCAATGTTGAGGTTATTGTTGAATTTGTTGTTGTTTTACAATGTTGAGGTTGTTGTTGTTTTTCAATGTTGAGGTTGTTGTTGAATTTGTTGGTGTTTTTCAATGTTGAGTTTGTTGTTGTTTTTCGATGTTGAGGTTGCTGTTGAATTTGTTGGTGTTTTTCAATGTTGAGGTTGTTGTTGTTTTTCAATGTTGAGGTTGTTGTTGAATTTGTTGGTGTTTTTCAATGTTGAGGTTGTTGTTGTTTTTCAATTTTGAGGTTGTTGTTGAATTTGTTGGTGTTTTTCAATGTTGAGGTTGTTGTTGAATTTGTTGGTGTTTTTCAATGTTGAGGTTGTTGTTGATTTTCAATGTTGAGGTTGTTGAATTTGCTGGTGTTTTTCAATCTTGAGTTTGTTGTTGAATTTGTTGGTGTTTTTCAATGTTGAGGTTGTTGTTGAATTTGTTGGTGTTTTTCAATGTTGAGGTTGTTGTTGTTTTTCAATGTTGAGGTTGTTGTTGAGTTTGTTGGTGTTTTTCAATGTTGAGGTTGTTGTTGAATTTGTTGGTGTTTTTCAATGTTGAGGTTGTTGTTGTTTTTAAATGTTGAGGTTGTTGTTGAATTTGTTGGTGTTTTTTCAATTTTGAGCTTGTTGGTATTTTTCAATGTTGAGGTTGTTGTTGAATTTGATGGTGTTTTTCAATGTCGAGGTTGTTGTTGAATTTGTTGGTGTTTTTCAATGTTGAAGTTGTTGTTGAATTTGTTGGTGTTTTTCAATTTCGAGGTTGTTGTTGAATTTGTTGGTGTTTTTCAATGTTGAAGTTTTTGTTGAATTTGTTGGTGTTTTTCAATGTTGAGGTTGTTGTTGTTTTTCAATGTTGAGGTTGTTGTTGAATTTGTTGGTGTTTTTCAATGTTGAGGTTGTTGTTGTTTTTCAATGCTGTGGTTGTTGTTGAATTTGTTGGTATTTTTCAATGTTGAGGTTGTTGTTGTTTTTCAATGTTGAGGTTGTTGTTGAATTTGTTGGTGTTTTTCAATTTCGAGATTGTTGGTGAATTTGTTGGTGTTTTTCAATGTTGAAGTTGTTGTTGAATTTGTCGGTGTTTTTCTATGTTGAGGTTGTTGTTGTTTTTCAATGCTGAGGTTGTTGTTGAATTTGTTGGTGTTTTTCAATGTTGAGGTTGTTGTTGTTTTTCAATGCTGAGCTTGTTGTTGAATTTGTTGGTGTTTTTCAATGTTGAGGTTGTTGTTGAATTTGTTGGTGTTTTTCAATGTTGAGGTTGTTGTTGTTTTTCAATGCTGAGGTTGTTGTTGTTTTTCAATGTTGAGGTTGTTGTTGAATTTGTTGGTGTTTTTCAATGTTGAGGTTGTGGTTGCTTTGTAATGTTGAGGTTGTTGTTGAATTTGTTGGTGTTTTTCAATTTCGAGGTTGTTGTTGAATTTTTTGGTGTTTTTCAAAGTTGAGGATGTTGTTGAATTTGTTGGTGTTTTTCAATGTTGAGGTTGTTGTTGTTTTTCAATGTTGAGGTTGTTGTTGAATTTGTTGTTGTTTTTCAATGTTGAGGTTGTTGTTGTTTTTCAATGTTGAGGTTGTTGTTGAATTTGTTGGTGTTTTTCAATGTTGAGGTTGTTGTTGAATTTGTTGGTGTTTTTCAATGTTGAGGTTGTTGTTGTTTTTCAATGTTGAGGTTATTGTTGAATTTGTTGGAGTTTTTCAATGTTGAGGTTGTTGTTGTATTTCAATGTTGTGGTTGTTGTTGAATTTGTTGGTGTTTTTCAATGTTGAGTTTGTTGTTGTTTTTCAAAGTTGAGGTTGTTGTTGAATTTGTTGGTGTTTTTCAATGTTGAGCTTGTTGTTGTTTTTCAATGTTGAGGTTGTTGTTGAATTTGTTGGTGTTTTTCAATGTTGAGGTTGTTGTTGTTTTTCAATGTTGAGGTTGTTGTTGAATTTGTTGGTGCTTTTCAATGCTGAGGTTGTTGTTGAATTTGTTAGTGTTTTTCAATGTTGAGGTTGTTGTTGAATATGTTGGTGTTTTTCAATCTTGAGGTTGTTGTTGTTTTTCAATGTTGACATTGTTGAATTTGTTGGTGTTTTTCAATGTTGAATTTTTTGTTGCATTTGTTGGTGTTTTTCAATGTTGAGGTTGTTGTTTTTCAATGTTGAGGTCGTTGTTGAATTTGTTGGCGTTTCTAAATGTTGAGGTTGTTGTTGAATTTGTTGGTGTTTTCAATGTTGAGGTTTTTGTTGAATTTGTTGGTGTTTTTCAATGTTCAGGTTGCTGTTGTTTTTCAATGTTGAGGTTGCTGTTGAATTTGATGGTCTTTTTCAATGTTGAGATTGTTGTTGTTTTTCAATGTTGAGGTTGTTGCTGTTATTCAATGTTGAGGTTGTTGTTGAATTTGTTGGTGTTTTCCAATGTTGAGATTGTTGTTGTTTTTCAATGTTGAGGTTGTTGTTGAATTTGTTGGTGTTTTTCAATGTTGGGGTTGTTGTTGTTTTTCAATGTTGAGGTTGTTGTTGAATTTGTTGTTGTTTTTCAATGTTGAGGTTGTTGTTGTTTTTCAATGTTGAGGTTGTTGTTGAATTTGTTGGTGTTTTTCAATGTTGAGGTTGTTGTTGTTTTTCAATGTGGAGGTTGTTGTTGAATTTGTTGGTGTTTTTCAGTTTCGAGGTTGTTGTTGAATTTGTTGGTGTTTTTCAATGTTGAGATTGTTGTTGAATTTGTTGGTGTTTTTCAATGTTGAGGTTGTTGTTGAATTTGCTGGTGTTTTTCAATGTTGAGGTTGTTGTTGTTTTTCAATGTTGAGGTTGTTGTTGAATTTGTTGGTGTTTTCAATGTTGAGGTTGTTGTTGTTTTTCAATGTTGAGGTTATTGTTGAATTTGTTGGTGTTTTTCGATTTTGAGGTTGTTCTTGTTTTTCAATGTTGAGGTTGTTGTTGAATTTGTTGGTGTTTTTCAATGTTGAGGTTGTTGTTGTTTTTCAATGTTGAGGTTGTTGTTGTTTTTCAATGTTGAGGTTGTTGTTGAATTTGTTGGTGTTTTTCAGTTTCGAGGTTGTTGTTGAATTTGTTGGTGTTTTTCAATGTTGAAGTTATTGTTGAATTTGTTGGTGTTTTTCAATGTTGAGGTTGTTGTTGTTTTTCAATGTTGAGGTTGTTGTTGAATTTGTTGGTGTTTTTCAATGTTGAGGTTGTTGTTGTTTTTCAATGTTGAGGTTGTTGTTAAATTTGTTGGTGTTTTTCAATGTTGAGGTTGTTGTTGAATTTGTTGGTGCTTTTCAATGCTGAGGTTGTTGTTGAATTTGTTAGTGTTTTTCAATGTTGAGGTTGTTTTTGAATTTGTTGGTGTTTTTCAATCTTGAGGTTGTTGTTTGTTTTTCAATATTGACGTTGTTGAATTTGTTGGTGTTTTTCAATGTTGAAGTTTTTGTTGCATTTGTTGGTGTTTTTCAATGTTGAGGTTGTTGTTTTTCAATGTTGAGGTCGTTGTTGAATTTGTTGGCGTTTCTAAATGTTGAGGTTGTTGTTGAATTTGTTGGTGTTTTCAATGTTGAGGTTTTTGTTGAATTTGTTGGTGTTTTTCAATGTTCAGGTTGCTGTTGTTTTTCAATGTTGAGGTTGCTGTTGAATTTGATGGTGTTTTTCAAAGTTGAGATTGTTGTTGTTTTTCAATGTTGAGGTTGTTGCTGTTTTTCAATGTTGAGGTTGTTGTTGAATTTGTTGGTGTTTTCCAATGTTGAGATTGTTGTTGTTTTTCAATGTTGAGGTTGTTGTTGAATTTGTTGGTGTTTTTCAATGTTGAGGTTGTTGTTGTTTTTCAATGTTGAGGTTGTTGTTGAATTTGTTGGTGTTTTTCAATGTTGAGGTTGTTGTTGTTTTTCAATGTGGAGGTTGTTGTTGAATTTGTTGGTGTTTTTCAGTTTCGAGGTTGTTGTTGAATTTGTTGGTGTTTTTCAATGTTGAGGTTGTTGTTGAATTTGTTGGTGTTTTTCAATGTTGAGGTTGTTGTTGAATTTGTTGGTGTTTTTCAATGTTGAGGTTGTTGTTGTTTTTCAATGTTGAGGTTGTTGTTGAATTTGTTGGTGTTTTTCAATGTTGAGGTTGTTGTTGTTTTTCAATGTTGAGGTTATTGTTGAATTTGTTGGTGTTTTTCAATTTTGAGGTTGTTGTTGTTTTTCAATGTTGAGGTTGTTGTTGAATTTGTTGGTGTTTTTCAATGTTGAGGTTGTTGTTGTTTTTCAAAGTTGAGGTTGTTGTTGTTTTTCAATGTTGAGGTTGTTGTTGAATTTGTTGCTGTTTTTCAATGTTGAGGTTGTTGTTGTTTTTCAATGTTGAGGTTGCTGTTGAATTTGTTGGTGTTTTTCAATGTTGAGGTTGTTGTTGTTTTTCAATGTTGAGGTTGTTGTTGAATTTGTTGGTGTTTTTCAATGTTGAGGTTGTTGTTGAATTTGTTGGTGTTTTTCAATGTTGAGGTTGTTGTTGAATTTCAATGTTGAGGTTGTTGAATTTGTTGGTGTTTTTCAATCTTGAGTTTGTTGTTGAATTTGTTGGTGTTTTTCAATGTTGAGGTTGTTGTTGAATTTGTTGGTGTTTTTCAATGTTGAGGTTGTTGTTGTTTTTCAATGTTGAGGTTATTGTTGAATTTGTTGGTGTTTTTCAATGTTGAGGTTGTTGTTGTTTTTCAATGTTGAGGTTGTTGTTGAATTTGTTCGTGTTTTTCAATGTTGAGTTTGTTGTTGTTTTTCAATGTTGAGGTTGCTGTTGAATTTGTTGGTGTTTTTCAATGTTGAGGTTGTTGTTCTTTTTCAATGTTGAGGTTGCAGTTGAATTTGTTGGTGTTTTTCAATGTTGAGGTTTTTGTTGTTTTTCAATGTTGAGGTTGTTGTTGAATTTGTTGGTGTTTTTCAATGTTGAGGTTGTTGTTGAATTTGTTGGTGTTTTTCAATGTTGAGGTTGTTGTTGAATTTCAATGTTGAGGTTGTTGAATTTGTTGGTGTTTGTCAATCTTGAGTTTGTTGTTGAATTTGTTGGTGTTTTTCAATGTTGAGGTTGTTGTTGAATTTGTTGGTGTTTTTCAATGTTGAGGTTGTTGTTGTTTTTCAATGTTGAGGTTGTTGTTGAGTTTGTTGGTGTTTTTCAATGTTGAGGTTGTTGTTGAATTTGTTGGTGTTTTTCAATGTTGAGGTTGTTGTTGAATTTGTTGTTCTTTTTCAATGTTGAGGTTGTTGTTGTTTTTAAATGTTGAGGTTGTTGTTGAATTTGTTGATGTTTTTTCAATTTTGAGGTTGTTGGTGTTATTCAATGTTGAGGTTGTTGTTGAATTTGATGGTGTTTTTCAATGTCGAGGTTGTTGTTGAATTTGTTGATGTTTTTCAATGTTGAAGTTGTTGTTGAATTTGTTGGTGTTTTTCAATTTCGAGGTTGTTGTTGAATTTGTTGGTGTTTTTCAATGTTGAAGTTTTTGTTGAATTTGTTGGTGTTTTTCAATGTTGAGGTTGTTGTTGAATTTGTTGGTGTTTTTCAATGTTGAGGTTGTTGTTGTTTTTCAATGCTGAGGTTGTTGTTGAATTTGTTGGTGTTTTTCAATGTTGAGGTTGTTGTTGAATTTGTTGGTGTTTTTCAATGTTGAGGTTGTTGTTGTTTTTCAATGTTGAGGTTGTTGTTGTTTTTCAATGTTGAGGTTCTTGTTGAATTTGTTGGTGTTTTTCAATGTTGAGGTTGTTGTTGTTTTGTAATGTTGAGGTTGTTGTTGAATTTGTTGGTGTTTTTCAATTGCGAGGTTGTTGTTGAATTTTTTGGTGTTTTTCAATGTTGAAGTTGTTGTTGAATTTGTTGGTGTTTTTCAATGTTGAGGTTGCTGTTGTTTTTCAATGTTGAGGTTGTTGTTGAATTTGTTGGTGTTTTTCAATGTTGAGGTTGTTGTTGTTTTTCAAAGCTGAGGTTGTTGTTGAATTTGTTGGTGTTTTTCAATGTTGAGGTTGCTGTTGAATTTGTTGGTGTTTTTCAATGTTGAGGTTGTTGTTGTTTTTCAATGTTGACGTTGTTGTTGAATGTGTTGTTGTTTTTCAATGTTGAGGTTGTTGTTGTTTTTCAAGGTTGAGGTTGTTGTTGAATTTTTTGGTGTTTTTCAATGTTGAGGTTGTTGTTGAATTTGTTGGTGTTTTTCAATGTTGAGGTTATTGATGTTTTTCAATGTTGAGGTTATTGTTGAATTTGTTGGTGTTTTTCAATGTTGAGGTTGTTGTTGTATTTCAATGTTGAGGTTGTTCTTGAATTTGTTGGTGTTTTTCAATGTTGAGTTTGTTGTTGTTTTTCAAAGTTGAGGTTGTTGTTGAATTTGTTGGTGTTTTTCAATGTTGAGGTTGTTGTTGTTTTTCAATGTTGAGGTTGTTGTTGAATTTGTTGGTGTTTTTCAATGTTGAGGTTGTTGTTGTTTTTCAATGTTGAGGTTGTTGTTGAATTTGTTGGTGCTTTTCAATGTTGAGGTTGTTGTTGAATTTGTTAGAGTTTTTCAATGTTGAGGTTGTTGTTGAATTTGTTGGTGTTTTTCAATGTTGAGGTTGTTTTTGTTTTTCAATGTTGACGTTGTTGAATTTGTTGGTGTTTTTCAATGTTGAATTTTTTGTTGAATTTGTTGGTGTTTTTCAAAGTTGAGGTTGTTGTTTTTCAATGTTGAGGTTGTTGTTGAATTTGTTGGCGTTTTTAAATGTTGAGGTTGTTGTTGAATTTGTTGGTGTTTTCAATGTTGAGGTTTTTGTTGAATTTGTTGGTGTTTTTCAATGTTCAGGTTGCTGTTGTTTTTCAATGTTGAGGTTCTTGTTGAATTTGATGGTGTTTTTCAATGTCGAGGTTGTTGCTGAATTTGTTGGTGTTTTTCAATGTTGAAGTTGTTGTTGAATTTGTTGGTGTTTTTCAATGTTGAGGTTGTTGCTGTTTTTCAATTTGAGGTTGTTGTTGAATTTGTTGGTGTTTTTCAATGTTGAGATTGTTGTTGTTTTTCAATGTTGAGGTTGTTGTTGAATTTGTTGGTGTTTTTCAATGTTTAGGTTGTTTTTGTTTTTCAATGTTGAGGTTGTTGTTGAATTTGTTGTTGTTTTTCAATGTTGAGGTTGTTGTTGTTTTTCAATGTTGAGGTTGTTGATGAATTTGTTGGTGTTTTTCAATGTTGAGGTTGTTGTTGTTTTTCAATGTGGAGGTTGTTGTTGAATTTGTTGGTGTTTTTCAGTTTCGAGGTTGTTGTTGAATTTGTTGGTGTTTTTCAATGTTGAGGTTGTTGTTGAATTTGTTGGTGTTTTTGAATGTTGAGGTTGTTGTTGAATTTGTTGGTGATTTTCAATGTTGAGGTTGTTGTTGTTTTTCAATGTTGAGGTTGTTGTTGAATTTGTTGGTCTTTTTCAATGTTGAGGTTGTTGTTGTTTTTCAATGTTGAGGTTATTGTTGAATTTGTTGGTGTTTTTCAATTTTGAGGTTGTTGTTGTTTTTCAATGTTGATGTTGTTGTTGAATTTGTTGGTGTTTTTCAATGTTGAGGTTGTTGTTGTTTTTCAATGTTGAGGTTGTTGTTGTTTTTCAATGTTGAGGTTGTTATTGAATTTGTTGGTGTTTCTCAGTTTCGAGGTTGTTGTTGAATTTGTTGGTGTTTTTCAATGTTGAAGTTGTTGTTGAATTTGTTGGTGTTTCTCAATGTTGAGGTTGTTGTTGTTTTTCAATGTTGAGGTTGTTGTTGAATTTGTTGGTGTTTTTCAATGTTGAGGTTGTTGTTGAATTTGTTGGTGTTTTTCAATGTTGAGGTTGTTGTTGTTTTTCAATGTTGAGGTTGTTGTTGAATTTGTTGCTGTTTTTCAATGTTGAGGTTGTTGTTGTTTTTCAATGTTGAGGTTGCTGTTGAATTTGTTGGTGTTTTTCAATGTTGAGGTTGTTGTTGTTTTTCAATGTTGAGGTTGTTGTTGAATTTGTTGGTGTTTTTCAATGTTGAGGTTGTTGTTGAATTTGTTGGTGTTTTTCAATGTTGAGGTTGTTGTTGAATTTCAATGTTGAGGTTGTTGAATTTGTTGGTGTTTTTCAATCTTGAGTTTGTTGTTGAATTTGTTGGTGTTTTTCAATGTTGAGGTTGTTGTTGAATTTGTTGGTGTTTTTCAATGTTGAGGTTGTTGTTGTTTTTCAATGTTGAGGTTATTGTTGAATTTGTTGGTGTTTTTCAATGTTGAGGTTGTTGTTGTTTTTCAATGTTGAGGTTGTTGTTGAATTTGTTGGTGTTTTTCAATGTTGAGTTTGTTGTTGTTTTTCAATGTTGAGGTTGCTGTTGAATTTGTTGGTGTTTTTCAATGTTGAGGTTGTTGTTCTTTTTCAATGTTGAGGTTGTTGTTGAATTTGTTGGTGTTTTTCAATGTTGAGGTTTTTGTTGTTTTTCAATGTTGAGGTTGTTGTTGAATTTGTTGGTGTTTTTCAATGTTGAGGTTGTTGTTGAATTTGTTGGTGTTTTTCAATGTTGAGGTTGTTGTTGAATTTCAATGTTGAGGTTGTTGAATTTGTTGGTGTTTGTCAATCTTGAGTTTGTTGTTGAATTTGTTGGTGTTTTTCAATGTTGAGGTTGTTGTTGAATTTGTTGGTGTTTTTCAATGTTGAGGTTGTTGTTGTTTTTCAATGTTGAGGTTGTTGTTGAGTTTGTTGGTGTTTTTCAATGTTGAGGTTGTTGTTGAATTTGTTGGTGTTTTTCAATGTTGAGGTTGTTGTTGAATTTGTTGTTCTTTTTCAATGTTGAGGTTGTTGTTGTTTTTAAATGTTGAGGTTGTTGTTGAATTTGCTGATGTTTTTTCAATTTTGAGGTTGTTGGTGTTATTCAATGTTGAGGTTGTTGTTGAATTTGATGGTGTTTTTCAATGTCGAGGTTGTTGTTGAATTTGTTGATGTTTTTCAATGTTGAAGTTGTTGTTGAATTTGTTGGTGTTTTTCAATTTCGAGGTTGTTGTTGAATTTGTTGGTGTTTTTCAATGTTGAAGTTTTTGTTGAATTTGTTGGTGTTTTTCAATGTTGAGGTTGTTGTTGAATTTGTTGGTGTTTTTCAATGTTGAGGTTGTTGTTGTTTTTCAATGCTGAGGTTGTTGTTGAATTTGTTGGTGTTTTTCAATGTTGAGGTTGTTGTTGAATTTGTTGGTGTTTTTCAATGTTGAGGTTGTTGTTGTTTTTCAATGTTGAGGTTGTTGTTGTTTTTCAATGTTGAGGTTGTTGTTGAATTTGTTGGTGTTTTTCAATGTTGAGGTTGTTGTTGTTTTGTAATGTTGAGGTTGTTGTTGAATTTGTTGGTGTTTTTCAATTTCGAGGTTGTTGTTGAATTTTTTGGTGTTTTTCAATGTTGAAGTTGTTGTTGAATTTGTTGGTGTTTTTCAATGTTGAGGTTGTTGTTGTTTTTCAATGTTGAGGTTGTTGTTGAATTTGTTGGTGTTTTTCAATGTTGAGGTTGTTGTTGTTTTTCAATGCTGAGGTTGTTGTTGAATTTGTTGGTGTTTTTCAATGTTGAGGTTGTTGTTGAATTTGTTGGTGTTTTTCAATGTTGAGGTTGTTGTTGTTTTTCAATGTTGAGGTTGTTGTTGAATGTGTTGTTGTTTTTCAATGTTGAGGTTGTTGTTGTTTTTCAAGGTTGAGGTTGTTGTTGAATTTTTTGGTGTTTTTCAATGTTGAGGTTGTTGTTGTTTTTCAAGGTTGAGGTTGTTGTTGAATTTGTTGGTGTTTTTCAATGTTGAGGTTGTTGTTGTTTTTCAATGTTGAGGTTATTGTTGAATTTGTTGGTGTTTTTCAATGTTGAGGTTGTTGTTGTATTTCAATGTTGAGGTTGTTCTTGAATTTGTTGGTGTTTTTCAATGTTGAGTTTGTTGTTGTTTTTCAAAGTTGAGGTTGTTGTTGAATTTGTTGGTGTTTTTCAATGTTGAGGTTGTTGTTGTTTTTCAATGTTGAGGTTGTTGTTGAATTTGTTGGTGTTTTTCAATGTTGAGGTTGTTGTTGTTTTTCAATGTTGAGGTTGTTGTTGAATTTGTTGGTGCTTTTCAATGTTGAGGTTGTTGTTGAATTTGTTAGTGTTTTTCAATGTTGAGGTTGTTGTTGAATTTGTTGGTGTTTTTCAATGTTGAGGTTGTTTTTGTTTTTCAATGTTGACGTTGTTGAATTTGTTGGTGTTTTTCAATGTTGAATTTTTTGTTGAATTTGTTGGTGTTTTTCAAAGTTGAGGTTGTTGTTTTTCAATGTTGAGGTTGTTGTTGAATTTGTTGGCGTTTTTAAATGTTGAGGTTGTTGTTGAATTTGTTGGTGTTTTCAATGTTGAGGTTTTTGTTGAATTTGTTGGTGTTTTTCAATGTTCAGGTTGCTGTTGTTTTTCAATGCTGAGGTTCTTGTTGAATTTGATGGTGTTTTTCAATGTCGAGGTTGTTGCTGAATTTGTTGGTGTTTTTCAATGTTGAAGTTGTTGTTGAATTTGTTGGTGTTTTTCAATGTTGAGGTTGTTGCTGTTTTTCAATTTGAGGTTGTTGTTGAATTTGTTGGTGTTTTTCAATGTTGAGATTGTTGTTGTTTTTCAATGTTGAGGTTGTTGTTGAATTTGTTGGTGTTTTTCAATGTTTAGGTTGTTTTTGTTTTTCAATGTTGAGGTTGTTGTTGAATTTGTTGTTGTTTTTCAATGTTGAGGTTGTTGTTGTTTTTCAATGTTGAGGTTGTTGATGAATTTGTTCGTGTTTTTCAATGTTGAGGTTGTTGTTGTTTTTCAATGTGGAGGTTGTTGTTGAATTTGTTGGTGTTTTTCAGTTTCGAGGTTGTTGTTGAATTTGTTGGTGTTTTTCAATGTTGAGGTTGTTGTTGAATTTGTTGGTGTTTTTGAATGTTGAGGTTGTTGTTGAATTTGTTGGTGATTTTCAATGTTGAGGTTGTTGTTGTTTTTCAATGTTGAGGTTGTTGTTGAATTTGTTGGTCTTTTTCAATGTTGAGGTTGTTGTTGTTTTTCAATGTTGAGGTTATTGTTGAATTTGTTGGTGTTTTTCAATTTTGAGGTTGTTGTTGTTTTTCAATGTTGATGTTGTTGTTGAATTTGTTGGTGTTTTTCAATGTTGAGGTTGTTGTTGTTTTTCAATGTTGAGGTTGTTGTTGTTTTTCAATGTTGAGGTTGTTATTGAATTTGTTGGTGTTTCTCAGTTTCGAGGTTGTTGTTGAATTTGTTGGTGTTTTTCAATGTTGAAGTTGTTGTTGAATTTGTTGGTGTTTCTCAATGTTGAGGTTGTTGTTGTTTTTCAATGTTGAGGTTGTTGTTGAATTTGTTGGTGTTTTTCAATGTTGAGGTTGTTGTTGAATTTGTTGGTGTTTTTCAATGTTGAGGTTGTTGCTGTTTTTCAATGTTGAGGTTGTTGTTGAATTTGTTGCTGTTTTTCAATGTTGAGGTTGTTGTTGTTTTTCAATGTTGAGGTTGCTGTTGAATTTGTTGGTGTTTTTCAATGTTGAGGTTGTTGTTGTTTTTCAATGTTGAGGTTGTTGTTGAATTTGTTGGTGTTTTTCAATGTTGAGGTTGTTGTTGAATTTGTTGGTGTTTTTCAATGTTGAGGTTGTTGTTGAATTTCAATGTTGAGGTTGTTGAATTTGTTGGTGTTTTTCAATCTTGAGTTTGTTGTTGAATTTGTTGGTGTTTTTCAATGTTGAGGTTGTTGTTGAATTTGTTGGTGTTTTTCAATGTTGAGGTTGTTGTTGTTTTTCAATGTTGAGGTTATTGTTGAATTTGTTGGTGTTTTTCAATGTTGAGGTTGTTGTTGTTTTTCAATGTTGAGGTTGTTGTTGAATTTGTTGGTGTTTTTCAATGTTGAGTTTGTTGTTGTTTTTCAATGTTGAGGTTGCTGTTGAATTTGTTGGTGTTTTTCAATGTTGAGGTTGTTGTTCTTTTTCAATGTTGAGGTTGTTGTTGAATTTGTTGGTGTTTTTCAATGTTGAGGTTTTTGTTGTTTTTCAATGTTGAGGTTGTTGTTGAATTTGTTGGTGTTTTTCAATGTTGAGGTTGTTGTTGAATTTGTTGGTGTTTTTCAATGTTGAGGTTGTTGTTGAATTTCAATGTTGAGGTTGTTGAATTTGTTGGTGTTTGTCAATCTTGAGTTTGTTGTTGAATTTGTTGGTGTTTTTCAATGTTGAGGTTGTTGTTGAATTTGTTGGTGTTTTTCAATGTTGAGGTTGTTGTTGTTTTTCAATGTTGAGGTTGTTGTTGAGTTTGTTGGTGTTTTTCAATGTTGAGGTTGTTGTTGAATTTGTTGGTGTTTTTCAATGTTGAGGTTGTTGTTGAATTTGTTGTTCTTTTTCAATGTTGAGGTTGTTGTTGTTTTTAAATGTTGAGGTTGTTGTTGAATTTGTTGATGTTTTTTCAATTTTGAGGTTGTTGGTGTTATTCAATGTTGAGGTTGTTGTTGAATTTGATGGTGTTTTTCAATGTCGAGGTTGTTGTTGAATTTGTTGATGTTTTTCAATGTTGAAGTTGTTGTTGAATTTGTTGGTGTTTTTCAATTTCGAGGTTGTTGTTGAATTTGTTGGTGTTTTTCAATGTTGAAGTTTTTGTTGAATTTGTTGGTGTTTTTCAATGTTGAGGTTGTTGTTGAATTTGTTGGTGTTTTTCAATGTTGAGGTTGTTGTTGTTTTTCAATGCTGAGGTTGTTGTTGAATTTGTTGGTGTTTTTCAATGTTGAGGTTGTTGTTGAATTTGTTGGTGTTTTTCAATGTTGAGGTTGTTGTTGTTTTTCAATGTTGAGGTTGTTGTTGTTTTTCAATGTTGAGGTTGTTGTTGAATTTGTTGGTGTTTTTCAATGTTGAGGTTGTTGTTGTTTTGTAATGTTGAGGTTGTTGTTGAATTTGTTGGTGTTTTTCAATTTCGAGGTTGTTGTTGAATTTTTTGGTGTTTTTCAATGTTGAAGTTGTTGTTGAATTTGTTGGTGTTTTTCAATGTTGAGGTTGTTGTTGTTTTTCAATGTTGAGGTTGTTGTTGAATTTGTTGGTGTTTTTCAATGTTGAGGTTGTTGTTGTTTTTCAATGCTGAGGTTGTTGTTGAATTTGTTGGTGTTTTTCAATGTTGAGGTTGTTGTTGAATTTGTTGGTGTTTTTCAATGTTGAGGTTGTTGTTGTTTTTCAATGTTGAGGTTGTTGTTGAATGTGTTGTTGTTTTTCAATGTTGAGGTTGTTGTTGTTTTTCAAGGTTGAGGTTGTTGTTGAATTTTTTGGTGTTTTTCAATGTTGAGGTTGTTGTTGTTTTTCAAGGTTGAGGTTGTTGTTGAATTTGTTGGTGTTTTTCAATGTTGAGTTTGTTGTTGTTTTTCAATGTTGAGGTTATTGTTGAATTTGTTGGTGTTTTTCAATGTTGAGGTTGTTGTTGTATTTCAATGTTGAGGTTGTTCTTGAATTTGTTGGTGTTTTTCAATGTTGAGTTTGTTGTTGTTTTTCAAAGTTGAGGTTGTTGTTGAATTTGTTGGTGTTTTTCAATGTTGAGGTTGTTGTTGTTTTTCAATGTTGAGGTTGTTGTTGAATTTGTTGGTGTTTTTCAATGTTGAGGTTGTTGTTGTTTTTCAATGTTGAGGTTGTTGTTGAATTTGTTGGTGCTTTTCAATGTTGAGGTTGTTGTTGAATTTGTTAGTGTTTTTCAATGTTGAGGTTGTTGTTGAATTTGTTGGTGTTTTTCAATGTTGAATTTTTTGTTGAATTTGTTGGTGTTTTTCAATGTTGAGGTTGTTGTTTTTCAATGTTGAGGTTGTTGTTGAATTTGTTGGCGTTTTTAAATGTTGAGGTTGTTGTTGAATTTGTTGGTGTTTTCAATGTTGAGGTTTTTGTTGAATTTGTTGGTGTTTTTCAATGTTCAGGTTGCTGTTGTTTTTCAATGTTGAGGTTCTTGTTGAATTTGATGGTGTTTTTCAATGTCGAGGTTGTTGCTGAATTTGTTGGTGTTTTTCAATGTTGAAGTTGTTGTTGAATTTGTTGGTGTTTTTCAATGTTGAGGTTGTTGCTGTTTTTCAATTTGAGGTTGTTGTTGAATTTGTTGGTGTTTTTCAATGTTGAGATTGTTGTTGTTTTTCAATGCTGAGGTTGCTGTTGAATTTGTTGGTGTTTTTCAATGTTTAGGTTGTTTTTGTTCTTCAATGTTGAGGTTGTTGTTGAATTTGTTTTTGTTTTTCAATGTTGAGGTTGTTGTTGTTTTTCAATGTTGAGGTTGTTGTTGAATTTGTTGGTGTTTTTCAATGTTGAGGTTGTTGTTGTTTTTCAATGTGGAGGTTGTTGTTGAATTTGTTGGTGTTTTTCAGTTTCGAGCTTGTTGTTGAATTTGTTGGTGTTTTTCAATGTTGAGGTTGTTGTTGAATTTGTTGGTGTTTTTGAATGTTGAGGTTGTTGTTGAATTTGTTGGTGATTTTCAATGTTGAGGTTGTTGTTGTTTTTCAATGTTGAGGTTGTTGTTGAATTTGTTGGTCTTTTTCAATGTTGAGGTTGTTGTTGTTTTTCAATGTTGAGGTTATTGTTGAATTTGTTGGTGTTTTTCAATTTTGAGGTTGTTGTTGTTTTTCAATGTTGAGGTTGTTGTTGAATTTGTTGGTGTTTTTCAATGTTGAGGTTGTTGTTGTTTTTCAATGTTGAGGTTGTTGTTGTTTTTCAATGTTGAGGTTGTTATTGAATTTGTTGGTGTTTTTCAGTTTCGAGGTTGTTGTTGAATTTGTTGGTGTTTTTCAATGTTGAAGTTGTTGTTGAATTTGTTGGTGTTTCTCAATGTTGAGGTTGTTGTTGTTTTTCAATGTTGAGGTTGTTGTTGAATTTGTTGGTGTTTTTCAATGTTGAGGTTGTTGTTGAATTTGTTGGTGTTTTTCAATGTTGAGGTTGTTGTTGTTTTTCAATGTTGAGGTTGTTGTTGAATTTGTTGCTGTTTTTCAATGTTGAGGTTGTTGTTGTTTTTCAATGTTGAGGTTGCTGTTGAATTTGTTGGTGTTTTTCAATGTTGAGGTTGTTGTTGTTTTTCAATGTTGAGGTTGTTGTTGAATTTCTGGTGTTTTTCAATGTTGAGGTTGTTGTTGAATTTGTTGGTGTTTTTCAATGTTGAGGTTGTTGTTGAATTTCAATGTTGAGGTTGTTGAATTTGTTGGTGTTTTTCAATCTTGAGTTTGTTGTTGAATTTGTTGGTGTTTTTCAAAGTTGAGGTTGTTGTTGAATTTGTTGGTGTTTTTCAATGTTGAGGTTGTTGTTGTTTTTCAATGTTGAGGTTGTTGTTGAATTTGTTGGTGTTTTTCAATGTTGAGGTTGTTGTTGTTTTTCAATGTTGAGGTTGTTGTTGAATTTGTTGGTGTTTTTCAATGTTGAGGTTGTTGTTGAATTTGTTGGTGTTTTTCAATGTTGAGGTTGTTGTTGTTTTTCAATGTTGAGGTTGTTGTTGAATTTGTTGCTGTTTTTCAATGTTGAGGTTGTTGTTGTTTTTCAATGTTGAGGTTGCTGTTGAATTTGTTGGTGTTTTTCAATGTTGAGGTTGTTGTTGTTTTTCAATGTTGAGGTTGTTGTTGAATTTCTGGTGTTTTTCAATGTTGAGGTTGTTGTTGAATTTGTTGGTGTTTTTCAATGTTGAGGTTGTTGTTGAATTTCAATGTTGAGGTTGTTGAATTTGTTGGTGTTTTTCAATCTTGAGTTTGTTGTTGAATTTGTTGGTGTTTTTCAAAGTTGAGGTTGTTGTTGAATTTGTTGGTGTTTTTCAATGTTGAGGTTGTTGTTGTTTTTCAATGTTGAGGTTGTTGTTGAATTTGTTGGTGTTTTTCAATGTTGAGGTTGTTGTTGTTTTTCAATGTTGAGGTTGTTGTTGAATTTGTTGGTGCTTTTCAATGTTGAGATTGTTGTTGTTTTTCAATGTTGAGGTTGTTGTTGAATTTGTTGGTGTTTTTCAATGTTTAGGTTGTTTTTGTTTTTCAATGTTGAGGTTGTTGTTGAATTTGTTGTTGTTTTTCAATGTTGAGGTTGTTGTTGTTTTTCAATGTTGAGGTTGTTGATGAATTTGTTGGTGTTTTTCAATGTTGAGGTTGTTGTTGTTTTTCAATGTGGAGGTTGTTGTTGAATTTGTTGGTGTTTTTCAGTTTCGAGGTTGTTGTTGAATTTGTTGGTGTTTTTCAATGTTGAGGTTGTTGTTGAATTTGTTGGTGTTTTTGAATGTTGAGGTTGTTGTTGAATTTGTTGGTGATTTTCAATGTTGAGGTTGTTGTTGTTTTTCAATGTTGAGGTTGTTGTTGAATTTGTTGGTCTTTTTCAATGTTGAGGTTGTTGTTGTTTTTCAATGTTGAGGTTATTGTTGAATTTGTTGGTGTTTTTCAATTTTGAGGTTGTTGTTGTTTTTCAATGTTGATGTTGTTGTTGAATTTGTTGGTGTTTTTCAATGTTGAGGTTGTTGTTGTTTTTCAATGTTGAGGTTGTTGTTGTTTTTCAATGTTGAGGTTGTTATTGAATTTGTTGGTGTTTCTCAGTTTCGAGGTTGTTGTTGAATTTGTTGGTGTTTTTCAATGTTGAAGTTGTTGTTGAATTTGTTGGTGTTTCTCAATGTTGAGGTTGTTGTTGTTTTTCAATGTTGAGGTTGTTGTTGAATTTGTTGGTGTTTTTCAATGTTGAGGTTGTTGTTGAATTTGTTGGTGTTTTTCAATGTTGAGGTTGTTGTTGTTTTTCAATGTTGAGGTTGTTGTTGAATTTGTTGGTGTTTTTCAATGTTGAGGTTGTTGTTGTTTTTCAATGTTGAGGTTGTTGTTGAATTTGTTGGTGTTTTTCAATGTTGAGGTTGTTGTTGAATTTGTTGGTGTTTTTCAATGTTGAGGTTGTTGTTGAATTTGTTGGTGTTTTTCAATGTTGAGGTTGTTGTTGAATTTCAATGTTGAGGTTGTTGAATTTGTTGGTGTTTTTCAATCTTGAGTTTGTTGTTGAATTTGTTGGTGTTTTTCAATGTTGAGGTTGTTGTTGAATTTGTTGGTGTTTTTCAATGTTGAGGTTGTTGTTGTTTTTCAATGTTGAGGTTATTGTTGAATTTGTTGGTGTTTTTCAATGTTGAGGTTGTTGTTGTTTTTCAATGTTGAGGTTGTTGTTGAATTTGTTGGTGTTTTTCAATGTTGAGTTTGTTGTTGTTTTTCAATGTTGAGGTTGCTGTTGAATTTGTTGGTGTTTTTCAATGTTGAGGTTGTTGTTCTTTTTCAATGTTGAGGTTGTTGTTGAATTTGTTGGTGTTTTTCAATGTTGAGGTTTTTGTTGTTTTTCAATGTTGAGGTTGTTGTTGAATTTGTTGGTGTTTTTCAATGTTGAGGTTGTTGTTGAATTTGTTGGTGTTTTTCAATGTTGAGGTTGTTGTTGAATTTCAATGTTGAGGTTGTTGAATTTGTTGGTGTTTGTCAATCTTGAGTTTGTTGTTGAATTTGTTGGTGTTTTTCAATGTTGAGGTTGTTGTTGAATTTGTTGGTGTTTTTCAATGTTGAGGTTGTTGTTGTTTTTCAATGTTGAGGTTGTTGTTGAGTTTGTTGGTGTTTTTCAATGTTGAGGTTGTTGTTGAATTTGTTGGTGTTTTTCAATGTTGAGGTTGTTGTTGAATTTGTTGTTCTTTTTCAATGTTGAGGTTGTTGTTGTTTTTAAATGTTGAGGTTGTTGTTGAATTTGTTGATGTTTTTTCAATTTTGAGGTTGTTCGTGTTATTCAATGTTGAGGTTGTTGTTGAATTTGATGGTGTTTTTCAATGTCGAGGTTGTTGTTGAATTTGTTGATGTTTTTCAATGTTGAAGTTGTTGTTGAATTTGTTGGTGTTTTTCAATTTCGAGGTTGTTGTTGAATTTGTTGGTGTTTTTCAATGTTGAAGTTTTTGTTGAATTTGTTGGTGTTTTTCAATGTTGAGGTTGTTGTTGAATTTGTTGGTGTTTTTCAATGTTGAGGTTGTTGTTGTTTTTCAATGCTGAGGTTGTTGTTGAATTTGTTGGTGTTTTTCAATGTTGAGGTTGTTGTTGAATTTGTTGGTGTTTTTCAATGTTGAGGTTGTTGTTGTTTTTCAATGTTGAGGTTGTTGTTGTTTTTCAATGTTGAGGTTGTTGTTGAATTTGTTGGTGTTTTTCAATGTTGAGGTTGTTGTTGTTTTGTAATGTTGAGGTTGTTGTTGAATTTGTTGGTGTTTTTCAATTTCGAGGTTGTTGTTGAATTTTTTGGTGTTTTTCAATGTTGAAGTTGTTGTTGAATTTGTTGGTGTTTTTCAATGTTGAGGTTGTTGTTGTTTTTCAATGTTGAGGTTGTTGTTGAATTTGTTGGTGTTTTTCAATGTTGAGGTTGTTGTTGTTTTTCAATGCTGAGGTTGTTGTTGAATTTGTTGGTGTTTTTCAATGTTGAGGTTGTTGTTGAATTTGTTGGTGTTTTTCAATGTTGAGGTTGTTGTTGTTTTTCAATGTTGAGGTTGTTGTTGAATGTGTTGTTGTTTTTCAATGTTGAGGTTGTTGTTGTTTTTCAAGGTTGAGGTTGTTGTTGAATTTTTTGGTGTTTTTCAATGTTGAGGTTGTTGTTGTTTTTCAAGGTTGAGGTTGTTGTTGAATTTGTTGGTGTTTTTCAATGTTGAGGTTGTTGTTGTTTTTCAATGTTGAGGTTATTGTTGAATTTGTTGGTGTTTTTCAATGTTGAGTTTGTTGTTGTTTTTCAAAGTTGAGGTTGTTGTTGAATTTGTTGGTGTTTTTCAATGTTGAGGTTGTTGTTGTTTTTCAATGTTGAGGTTGTTGTTGAATTTGTTGGTGTTTTTCAATGTTGAGGTTGTTGTTGTTTTTCAATGTTGAGGTTGTTGTTGAATTTGTTGGTGCTTTTCAATGTTGAGGTTGTTGTTGAATTTGTTAGTGTTTTTCAATGTTGAGGTTGTTGTTGAATTTGTTGGTGTTTTTCAATGTTGAATTTTTTGTTGAATTTGTTGGTGTTTTTCAAAGTTGAGGTTGTTGTTTTTCAATGTTGAGGTTGTTGTTGAATTTGTTGGCGTTTTTAAATGTTGAGGTTGTTGTTGAATTTGTTGGTGTTTTCAATGTTGAGGTTTTTGTTGAATTTGTTGGTGTTTTTCAATGTTCAGGTTGCTGTTGTTTTTCAATGTTGAGGTTCTTGTTGAATTTGATGGTGTTTTTCAATGTCGAGGTTGTTGCTGAATTTGTTGGTGTTTTTCAATGTTGAAGTTGTTGTTGAATTTGTTGGTGTTTTTCAATGTTGAGGTTGTTGCTGTTTTTCAATTTGAGGTTGTTGTTGAATTTGTTGGTGTTTTTCAATGTTGAGATTGTTGTTGTTTTTCAATGCTGAGGTTGCTGTTGAATTTGTTGGTGTTTTTTCAATGTTTAGGTTGTTTTTGTTCTTCAATGTTGAGGTTGTTGTTGAATTTGTTGTTGTTTTTCAATGTTGAGGTTGTTGTTGTTTTTCAATGTTGAGGTTGTTGTTGAATTTGTTGGTGTTTTTCAATGTTGAGGTTGTTGTTGTTTTTCAATGTGGAGGTTGTTGTTGAATTTGTTGGTGTTTTTCAGTTTCGAGGTTGTTGTTGAATTTGTTGGTGTTTTTCAATGTTGAGGTTGTTGTTGAATTTGTTGGTGTTTTTGAATGTTGAGGTTGTTGTTGAATTTGTTGGTGATTTTCAATGTTGAGGTTGTTGTTGTTTTTCAATGTTGAGGTTGTTGTTGAATTTGTTGGTCTTTTTCAATGTTGAGGTTGTTGTTGTTTTTCAATGTTGAGGTTATTGTTGAATTTGTTGGTGTTTTTCAATTTTGAGGTTGTTGTTGTTTTTCAATGTTGAGGTTGTTGTTGAATTTGTTGGTGTTTTTCAATGTTGAGGTTGTTGTTGTTTTTCAATGTTGAGGTTGTTGTTGTTTTTCAATGTTGAGGTTGTTATTGAATTTGTTGGTGTTTTTCAGTTTCGAGGTTGTTGTTGAATTTGTTGGTGTTTTTCAATGTTGAAGTTGTTGTTGAATTTGTTGGTGTTTCTCAATGTTGAGGTTGTTGTTGTTTTTCAATGTTGAGGTTGTTGTTGAATTTGTTGGTGTTTTTCAATGTTGAGGTTGTTGTTGAATTTGTTGGTGTTTTTCAATGTTGAGGTTGTTGTTGTTTTTCAATGTTGAGGTTGTTGTTGAATTTGTTGCTGTTTTTCAATGTTGAGGTTGTTGTTGTTTTTCAATGTTGAGGTTGCTGTTGAATTTGTTGGTGTTTTTCAATGTTGAGGTTGTTGTTGTTTTTCAATGTTGAGGTTGTTGTTGAATTTGTTGGTGTTTTTCAATGTTGAGGTTGTTGTTGAATTTGTTGGTGTTTTTCAATGTTGAGGTTGTTGTTGAATTTCAATGTTGAGGTTGTTGAATTTGTTGGTGTTTTTCAATCTTGAGTTTGTTGTTGAATTTGTTGGTGTTTTTCAATGTTGAGGTTGTTGTTGAATTTGTTGGTGTTTTTCAATGTTGAGGTTGTTGTTGTTTTTCAATGTTGAGGTTATTGTTGAATTTGTTGGTGTTTTTCAATGTTGAGGTTGTTGTTGTTTTTCAATGTTGAGGTTGTTGTTGAATTTGTTGGTGTTTTTCAATGTTGAGTTTGTTGTTGTTTTTCAATGTTGAGGTTGCTGTTGAATTTGTTGGTGTTTTTCAATGTTGAGGTTGTTGTTCTTTTTCAATGTTGAGGTTGTTGTTGAATTTGTTGGTGTTTTTCAATGTTGAGGTTTTTGTTGTTTTTCAATGTTGAGGTTGTTGTTGAATTTGTTGGTGTTTTTCAATGTTGAGGTTGTTGTTGAATTTGTTGGTGTTTTTCAATGTTGAGGTTGTTGTTGAATTTCAATGTTGAGCTTGTTGAATTTGTTGGAGTTTGTCAATCTTGAGTTTGTTGTTGAATTTGTTGGTGTTTTTCAATGTTGAGGTTGTTGTTGAATTTGTTGGTGTTTTTCAATGTGGAGGTTGTTGTTGTTTTTCAATGTTGAGGTTGTTGTTGAGTTTGTTGGTGTTTTTCAATGTTGAGGTTGTTGTTGAATTTGTTGGTGTTTTTCAATGTTGAGGTTGTTCTTGAATTTGTTGTTCTTTTTCAATGTTGAGGTTGTTGTTGTTTTTCAATGTTGAGGTTGTTGTTGAATTTGTTGGTGTATTTCAATGTTGAGGTTGTTGTTGTTTTTCAATGCTGAGGTTGTTGTTGAATTTGTTGGTGTTTTTCAATGTTGAGGTTGTTGTTGAATTTGTTGGTGTTTTTCAATGTTGAGGTTGTTGTTGTTTTTCAATGTTGAGGTTGTTGTTGAATGTGTTGTTGTTTTTCAATGTTGAGGTTGTTGTTGTTTTTCAAGGTTGAGGTTGTAGTTGAATTTTTTGGTGTTTTTCAATGTTGAGGTTGTTGTTGAATTTGTTGGTGTTTTTCAATGTTGAGGTTGTTGTTGTTTTTCAATGTTGAGGTTATTGTTGAATTTGTTGGTGTTTTTCAATGTTGAGGTTGTTGTTGTATTTCAATGTTGAGGTTGTTGTTGAATTTGTTGGTGTTTTTCAATGTTGAGTTTGTTGTTGTTTTTCAAAGTTGAGGTTGTTGTTGAATTTGTTGGTGTTTTTCAATGTTGAGGTTGTTGTTGTTTTTCAATGTTGAGGTTGTTGTTGAATTTGTTGGTGTTTTTCAATGTTGAGGTTGTTGTTGTTTTTCATTGTTGAAGTTGTTGTTGAATTTGTTGGTGCTTTTCAATGTTGAGGTTGTTGTTGTTTTTCAATGTTGAGTTTGTTGTTGAACTTGTTGGTGTTTTTCAATGTTGAGGTTGTTGTTGTTTTTCAATGCTGAGGTTGTTGTTGAATTTGTTGGTGTTTTTCAATGTTGAGGTTGTTGTTGTTTTTCAATGCTGAGGTTGTTGTTGAATTTGTTGTTGTTTTTCAATGTTGAGGTTGTTGTTGAATTTGTTGGTGTTTTTCAATGTTGATGTTGTTGTTGTTTTTCAATGCTGAGGTTGTTGTTGAATTTGTTGGTGTTTTTCAATGTTGAGGTTGTTGTTGAATTTGTTGGTGTTTTTCAATGTTGAGGTTGTTGTTGTTTTTCAATGTTGAGGTTGTTGTTGTTTTTCAATGTTGAGGTTGTTGTTGAATTTGTTGGTGTTTTTCAATTTCGAGGTTGTTGTTGAATTTTTTGGTGTTTTTCAATGTTCAAGTTGTTATTGAATTTGTTGGTGTTTTTCAATGTTGAGGTTGTTGTTGTTTTTCAATGTTGAGGTTGTTGTTGAATTTGTTGGTGTTTTTCAATGTTGAGGTTGTTGTTGTTTTTCATTGCTGAGGTTGTTGTTGAATTTGTTGGTGTTTTTCAATGTTGAGGTTGCTGTTGAATTTGTTGGTGTTTTTCAATGTTGAGGTTGTTGTTGTTTTTTAATGTTGAGGTTGTTGTTGAATTTGTTGGTGTTTTTCAATTTCGAGGTTGTTGTTGAATTTTTTGGTGTTTTTCAATGTTGAAGTTGTTGTTGAATTTGTTGGTGTTTTTCAATGTTGAGGTTGTTGTTGTTTTTCAATGTTGAGGTTGTTGTTGAATTTGTTGGTGTTTTTCAATGTTGAGGTTGTTGTTGTTTTTCAATGCTGAGGTTGTTGTTGAATTTGTTGGTGTTTTTCAATTTTGAGGTTGTTGTTGAATTTGTTGGTGTTTTTCAATGTTGAGGTTGTTGTTGTTTTTCAATGTTGAGGTTGTTGTTGAATTTGTTGTTGTTTTTCAATGTTGAGGTTGTTGTTGAATTTGTTGGTGTTTTTCAATGTTGAGGTTTTTGTTGTTTTTCAATGCTGAGGTTGTTGTTGAATTTGTTGGTCTTTTTCAATGTTGAGGTTGTTGTTGAATTTGTTGGTGTTATTCAATGTTGAGGTTGTTGTTGTTTTTCAATGTTGAGGTTGTTGTTGTGTTTCCATGTTGAGGTTGTTGTTGAATTTGTTGGTGTTTTTCAATTTCGAGGTTGTTGTTGAATTTTTTGGTGTTTTTCAATGTTCAAGTTTGTTGTTGAATTTGTTGGTGTTTTTCAATGTTGAGGTTGTTGTTGTTTTTCAATGTTGAGGTTGTTGTTGAATTTGTTGGTGTTTTTCAATGTTGAGGTTGTTGTTGTTTTTCATTGCTGAGGTTGTTGTTGAATTTGTTGGTGTTTTTCAATGTTGAGGTCGCTGTTGAATTTGTTGATGTTTTTCAATGTTGAGGTTGTTGTTGTTTTTCAATGTTGAGGTTGTTGTTGAATTTGTTTTTGTTTTTCAATGTTGAGGTTGTTGTTGTTTTTCAATGTTGAGGTTGTTGTTGAATTTGTTGGTGTTTTTCAATGTTGAGGTTGTTGTTGAATTTGTTGGTGTTTTTCAATGTTGAGGTTGTTGTTGTTTTTCAATGTTGAGGTTGTTGAATTTGTTGGTGTTTTTCAATGTTGAATTTTTTGTTGAATTTGTTGGTGTTTTTCAATGTTGAGGTTGTTGTTTTTCAATGTTGAGGTTGTTGTTGAATTTGTTGGCGTTTTTAAATGTTGAGGTTGTTGTTGAATTTGTTGGTGTTTTCAATGTCGATGTTTTTGTTGAATTTGTTGGTGTTTTTCAATGTTCAGGTTGCTGTTGTTTTTCACTGTTGAGGTTGTTGTTGTTTTTGATGGTGTTTTTCAATGTCGAGGTTGTTGCTGAATTTGTTGGTGTTTTTCAATGTTGAAGTTGTTGTTGAATTTGTTGGTGTTTTTCAATGTTGAGGTTGTTGCTGTTTTTCAATTTGAGGTTGTTGTTGAATTTGTTGGTGTTTTTCAATGTTGAGATTGTTGTTGTTTTTCAATGTTGAGGTTGTTGTTGAATTTTTTGGTGTTTTTCAATGTTGAGGTTGTTGTTGTTTTTCAATGTTGAGGTTGTTGTTGAATTTGTTGGTGTTTTTCATTTTCGAGGTTGTTGTTTAACTTGTTGGTGTTTTTCAATGTTGAGGTTCTTGTTGAATTTGTTGGTGTTTTTCAATGTTGAGGTTGTTGTTGTTTTTCAATGTTGAGGTTGTTGTTGAATTTGTTGGTGTTTTTCAATGTTGAGGTTGTTGTTGTTTTTCAAAGTTGAGGTTGTTGTTGAATTTGTTGGTGTTTTTCAATGTTGAGGTTGTTGTTGAATTTTTTGGTGTTTTTCAATGTTGAGGTTGTTGTTGTTTTTCAATGTTGAGGTTATTGTTGAATTTGTTGGTGTTTTTCAATTTTGAGGTTGTTGTTGTTTTTCAATGTTGAGGTTGTTGTTCAATTTGTTGGTGTTTTTCAATGTTGAGGTTGTTGTTGTTTTTCAATGTTGAGGTTGTTGTTGTTTTTCAATGTTGAGGTTGTTGTTGAATTTGTTGGTGTTTTTCAGTTTCGAGGTTGTTGTTGAATTTGTTGGTGTTTTTCAATGTTGAAGTTGTTGTTGAATTTATTGGTGTTTTTCAATGTTGAGGTTGTTGTTGTTTTTCAATGTTGAGGTTGTTGTTGAATTTGTTGGTGTTTTTCAATGTTGAGGTTGTTGTTGTTTTTCAATGCTGAGGTTGTTGTTGAATTTGTTGGTGTTTTTCAATGTTGAAGTTGTTGTTGAATTTGTTGGTGTTTTTCAATGTTGAGGTTGTTGTTGTTTTTCAATGTTGAGGTTGTTGTTGAATTTGTTGGTGTTTTTCAATGTTGAGGTTGTTGTTGTTTTTCAATGTTGAGGTTGTTGTTGAATTTGTTGGTATTTTTCAATGTTGAGGTTGTTGTTGAATTTGTTGGTGTTTTTCAATGTTGAGGTTGTTGTTGTTTTTCAATGTTGAGGTTATTGTTGAATTTGTTGGTGTTTTTCAATGTTGAGGTTGTCGTTGTTTTTCAATGTTGAGGTTGTTGTTGAATTTGTTGGTGTTTTTCAATGTTGAGTTTGTTGTTGTTTTTCAATGTTGAGGTTGCTGTTGAATTTGTTGGTGTTTTTCAATGTTGAGGTTGTTGTTGTTTTTCAATGTTGAGGTTGTTGTTGAATTTGTTGGTGTTTTTCAATGTTGAGGTTGTTGTTGTTTTTCAATGTTGAGGTTGTTGTTGAATTTGTTGGTGTTTTTCAATGTTGAGGTTGTTGTTGAATTTGTTGGTGTTTTTCAATGTTGAGGTTGTTGTTGATTTTCAATGTTGAGGTTGTTGAATTTGTTGGTGTTTTTCAATCTTGAGTTTGTTGTTGAATTTGTTGGTGTTTTTCAATGTTGAGGTTGTTGTTGATTTTGTTGGTGTTTTTCAATGTTGAGGTTGTTGTTGTTTTTCAATGTTGAGGTTGTTGTTGAGTTTGTTGGTGTTTTTCAATGTTGAGGTTGTTGTTGAATTTGTTGGTGTTTTTCAATGTTGAGGTTGTTGTTGAATTTGTTGGTGTTTTTCATTGTTGAGGTTGTTGTTGTTTTTCAATGTTGAGGTTGTTGTTGAATTTGTTGGTGTTTTTTCAATTTTGAGGTTGTTGGTGTTTTTCAATGTTGAGGTTGTTGTTGAATTTGATGGTGTTTTTCAATGTCGAGGTTGTTGTTGAATTTGTTGGTGTTTTTCAATGTTGAAGTTGTTGTTGAATTTGTTGGTGTTTTTCAATTTCGAGGTTGTGGTTGAATTTGTTGGTGTTTTTCAATGTTGAAGTTTTTGTTGAATTTGTTGGTGTTTTTCAATGTTGAGGTTGTTGTTGTTTTTCAATGTTGAGGTTGTTGTTGAATTTGTTGGTGTTTTTCAATGTTGAGGTTGTTGTTGTTTTTCAAAGCTGAGGTTGTTGTTGAATTTGTTGGTGTTTTTCAATGTTGAGGTTGTTGTTGTTTTTCAATGTTGAGGTTGTTGTTGAATTTGTTGGTGTTTTTCAATTTCGAGATTGTTGGTGAATTTGTTGGTGTTTTTCAATGTTGAAGTTGTTGTTGAATATTTTGGTGTTTTTCAATGTTGAGGTTGTTGATGTTTTTCAATGTTGAGGTTGTTGTTGAATTTGTTGGTGTTTTTCAATGTTGAGGTTGTTGTTGTTTTTCAATGCTGAGGTTGTTGTTGAATTTGTTGGTGTTTTTCAATGTTGAGGTTGTTGTTGAATTTGTTGGTGTTTTTCAATGTTGAGGTTGTTGTTGAATTTGTTGGTGTTTTTCAATGTTGAATTTTTTGTTGAATTTGTTGGTGTTTTTCAATGTTGAGGTTGTTGTTTTTCAATGTTGAGGTTGTTGTTGAATTTGTTGGCGTTTTTAAATGTTGAGGTTGTTGTTGAATTTGTTGGTGTTTTCAATGTCGATGTTTTTGTTGAATTTGTTGGTGTTTTTCAATGTTCAGGTTGCTGTTGTTTTTCACTGTTGAGGTTGTTGTTGTTTTTGATGGTGTTTTTCAATGTCGAGGTTGTTGCTGAATTTGTTGGTGTTTTTCAATGTTGAAGTTGTTGTTGAATTTGTTGGTGTTTTTCAATGTTGAGGTTGTTGCTGTTTTTCAATTTGAGGTTGTTGTTGAATTTGTTGGTGTTTTTCAATGTTGAGATTGTTGTTGTTTTTCAATGTTGAGGTTGTTGTTGAATTTTTTGGTGTTTTTCAATGTTGAGGTTGTTGTTGTTTTTCAATGTTGAGGTTGTTGTTGAATTTGTTGGTGTTTTTCATTTTCGAGGTTGTTGTTTAACTTGTTGGTGTTTTTCAATGTTGAGGTTCTTGTTGAATTTGTTGGTGTTTTTCAATGTTGAGGTTGTTGTTGTTTTTCAATGTTGAGGTTGTTGTTGAATTTGTTGGTGTTTTTCAATGTTGAGGTTGTTGTTGTTTTTCAAAGTTGAGGTTGTTGTTGAATTTGTTGGTGTTTTTCAATGTTGAGGTTGTTGTTGAATTTTTTGGTGTTTTTCAATGTTGAGGTTGTTGTTGTTTTTCAATGTTGAGGTTATTGTTGAATTTGTTGGTGTTTTTCAATTTTGAGGTTGTTGTTGTTTTTCAATGTTGAGGTTGTTGTTCAATTTGTTGGTGTTTTTCAATGTTGAGGTTGTTGTTGTTTTTCAATGTTGAGGTTGTTGTTGTTTTTCAATGTTGAGGTTGTTGTTGAATTTGTTGGTGTTTTTCAGTTTCGAGGTTGTTGTTGAATTTGTTGGTGTTTTTCAATGTTGAAGTTGTTGTTGAATTTATTGGTGTTTTTCAATGTTGAGGTTGTTGTTGTTTTTCAATGTTGAGGTTGTTGTTGAATTTGTTGGTGTTTTTCAATGTTGAGGTTGTTGTTGTTTTTCAATGCTGAGGTTGTTGTTGAATTTGTTGGTGTTTTTCAATGTTGAAGTTGTTGTTGAATTTGTTGGTGTTTTTCAATGTTGAGGTTGTTGTTGTTTTTCAATGTTGAGGTTGTTGTTGAATTTGTTGGTGTTTTTCAATGTTGAGGTTGTTGTTGTTTTTCAATGTTGAGGTTGTTGTTGAATTTGTTGGTATTTTTCAATGTTGAGGTTGTTGTTGAATTTGTTGGTGTTTTTCAATGTTGAGGTTGTTGTTGTTTTTCAATGTTGAGGTTGTTGTTGAATTTGTTGGTGTTTTTCAATGTTGAGGTTGTTGTTGTTTTTCAATGTTGAGGTTGTTGTTGAATTTGTTGGTGTTTTTCAATGTTGAGTTTGTTGTTGTTTTTCAATGTTGAGGTTGCTGTTGAAATTGTTGGTGTTTTTCAATGTTGAGGTTGTTGTTGTTTTTCAATGTTGAGGTTGTTGTTGAATTTGTTGGTGTTTTTCAATGTTGAGGTTGTTGTTGTTTTTCAATGTTGAGGTTGTTGTTGAATTTGTTGGTGTTTTTCAATGTTGAGGTTGTTGTTGAATTTGTTGGTGTTTTTCAATGTTGAGGTTGTTGTTGATTTTCAATGTTGGGGTTGTTGAATTTGTTGGTGTTTTTCAATCTTGAGTTTGTTGTTGAATTTGTTGGTGTTTTTCAATGTTGCGGTTGTTGTTGATTTTGTTGGTGTTTTTCAATGTTGAGGTTGTTGTTGTTTTTCAATGTTGAGGTTGTTGTTGAGTTTGTTGGTGTTTTTCAATGTTGAGGTTGTTGTTGAATTTGTTGGTGTTTTTCAATGTTGAGGTTGTTGTTGAATTTGTTGGTGTTTTTCATTGTTGAGGTTGTTGTTGTTTTTCAATGTTGAGGTTGTTGTTGAATTTGTTGGTGTTTTTTCAATTTTGAGGTTGTTGGTGTTTTTCAATGTTGAGGTTGTTGTTGAATTTGATGGTGTTTTTCAATGTCGAGGTTGTTGTTGAATTTGTTGGTGTTTTTCAATGTTGAAGTTGTTGTTGAATTTGTTGGTGTTTTTCAATTTCGAGGTTGTGGTTGAATTTGTTGGTGTTTTTCAATGTTGAAGTTTTTTTTGAATTTGTTGGTGTTTTTCAATGTTGAGGTTGTTGTTGTTTTTCAATGTTGAGGTTGTTGTTGAATTTGTTGGTGTTTTTCAATGTTGAGGTTGTTGTTGTTTTTCAAAGCTGAGGTTGTTGTTGAATTTGTTGGTGTTTTTCAATGTTGAGGTTGTTGTTGTTTTTCATTGTTGAGGTTGTTGTTGAATTTGTTGGTGTTTTTCCATTTCGAGATTGTTGGTGAATTTGTTGGTGTTTTTCAATGTTGAAGTTGTTGTTGAATATTTTGGTGTTTTTCAATGTTGAGGTTGTTGATGTTTTTCAATGTTGAGGTTGTTGTTGAATTTGTTGGTGTTTTTCAATGTTGAGGTTGTTGTTGTTTTTCAATGCTGAGGTTGTTGTTGAATTTGTTGGTGTTTTTCAATGTTGAGGTTGTTGTTGAATTTGTTGGTGTTTTTCAATGTTGAGGTTGTTGTTGTTTTTCAATGTACAGGTTGTTGTTGAATTTGTTGGTGCTTTTCAATGTTGAGGTTGTTGTTGTTTTTCAATGTTGAGGTTGTTGTTGAATTTGTTGGTGTTTTTCAATGTTGAGGTTGTTGTTATTTTTCAATGTTGAGGTTGTTGTTGAATTTGTTGGTGTTTTTCAATTTCGAGGTTGTTGTTGAATTTTTTGTTGTTTTTCAATTTTGAAGTTGTTGTTGAATTTGTTGGTGTTTTTCAATGTTGAGGTTGTTGTTGTTTTTCAATGTTAAGGTTGTTGTTGAATTTGTTGGTGTTTTTCAATGTTGAGGTTGTTGTTGCTTTTCAATGCTGAGGTTGTTGTTGAATTTGTTGATGTTTTTCAATGTTGAGGTTGTTGTTGAATTTTTTGGTGCTTTTCAATGTTGAGGTTGTTGTTGTTTTTCAATGTTGAGGTTGTTGTTGAATTTGTTGTTGTTTTTCAATGTTGAGGTTGTTGTTGTTTTTCAATGTTGAGGTTGTTGTTGAATTTGTTGGTGTTTTTCAGTTTCGAGGTTGTTGTTGAATTTGTTGGTGTTTTTCAATGTTGAGGTTGTTGTTGAATTTGTTGGTGTTTTTCAATGTTGAGGTTGTTGTTGTTTTTCGATGTTGAGGTTGTTGTTGAATTTGTTGGTGTTTTTCAATGTTGAGGTTGTTGTTGTTTTTCAATGTTGAGGTTGTTGTTGAATTTGTTGGTGTTTTTCAATGTTGAGGTTGTTGTTGAATTTGTTGGTGTTTTTCAATGTTGAGGTTGTTGTTGTTTTTCAATGTTGAGGTTATTGTTGAATTTGTTGGTGTTTTTCAATGTTGAGGTTGTTGGTGTTTTTCAATGTTGAAGTTGTTGTTGAATTTGTTGGTGTTTTTCAATGTTGAGGTTGTTGCTGTTTTTCAATGTTGAGGTTGTTGTTGAAATTGTTGGTGTTTTTCAATGTTGAGGTTGTTGTTGTTTTTCAATGTTGAGGTTGTTGTTGAATTTGTTGGTGCTTTTCAATGTTGAGGTTGTTGTTGTTTTTCAATGTTGAGGTTGTTGTTGAATTTGTTGGTGTTTTTCAATGTTGAGGTTGTTGTTGTTTTTCAATGTTGAGGTTGTTGTTGAATTTGTTGGTGTTTTTCAATTTCGATGCTGTTGCTGAATTTTTTGGTGTTTTTCAATGTTGAAGTTGTTGTTGAATTTGTTGGAGTTTTTCAATGTTGAGGTTGTTGTTGTTTTTCAATGTTAAGGTTGTTGTTGAATTTGTTGGTGTTTTTCAATGTTGAGGTTGTTGTTGTTTTTCAATGCTGATGTTGTTGTTGAATTTGTTGATGTTTTTCAATGTTGAGGTTGTTGTTGAATTTGTTGGTGTTTTTCAATGTTGAGGTTGTTGTTGTTTTTCAATGTTGAGGTTGTTGTTGAATTTGTTGTTGTTTTTCAATGTTGAGGTTGTTGTTGTTTTTCAATGTTGAGGTTGTTGTTGAATTTGTTGGTGTTTTTCAATGTTGTGGTTGTTGTTGAATTTGTTGGTGTTTTTCAATGTTGAGGTTGTTGTTGTTTTTCAATGTTGAGGTTATTGTTGAATTTGTTGGTGTTTTTCAATGTTGAGGTTGTTGTTGTTTTTCAATGTTGAGGTTGTTGTTGAATTTGTTGCTGTTTTTCAATGTTGAGTTTGTTGTTGTTTTTCAATGTTGAGGTTGTTGTTGAATTTGTTGGTGTTTTTCAATGTTGAGGTTGTTGTTGTTTTTCAATGTTGAGGTTGTTGTTGAATTTGTTGGTGTTTTTCAATGTTGAGGTTGTTGTTGTTTTTCAATGTTGAGGTTGCTGTTGAATTTGTTGGTGTTTTTCAATGTTGAGGTTGTTGTTGTTTTTCAATGCTGAGGTTGTTGTTGAATTTGTTGGTATTTTTCAATGTTAAGGTTGTTGTTGTTTTTCAATGTTGAGGTTGTTGTTGAATTTGTTGGTGTTTTTCAATTTCCAGATTGTTGGTGAATTTGTTGGTGTTTTTCAATGTTGAAGTTGTTGTTGAATTTGTTGGTGTTTTTCAATGTTGAGGTTGTTGTTGTTTTTCAATGTTGAGTTTGTTGTTGAATTTGTTGGTGTTTTTCAATGTTGAGGTTGTTGTTGTTTTTCAAAGCTGAGGTTGTTGTTGAATTTGTTGGTGTTTTTCAATGTTGAGGTTGTTGTTGTTTTTCAATGTTGAGGTTGTTGTTGAATTTGTTGCTGTTTTTCAATTTCGAGATTGTTGGTGAATTTGTTGGTGTTTTTCAATGTTGAAGTTGTTGTTGAATTTGTTGGTGTTTTTCAATGTTGAGGTTGTTGCTGTTTTTCAATGTTGAGGTTGTTGTTGAATTTGTTGGTGTTTTTCAATGTTGAGGTTGTTGCTGTTTTTCAATGTTGAGGTTGTTGTTGAATTTGTTGGTGTTTTTCAATGTTGAGGTTGTTGTTGTTTTTCAATGTTGAGGTTGTTGTTGAATTTGTTGGTGTTTTTCAATTTCGAGGCTGTTGTTGAATTTTTTGGTGTTTTTCAATGTTGAAGTTGTTGTTGAATTTGTTGGTGTTTTTCAATGTTGAGGTTGTTGTTGTTTTTCAATGTTAAGGTTGTTGTTGAATTTGTTGGTGTTTTTCAATGTTGAGGTTGTTGTTGTTTTTCAATGGTGAGGTTGTTGTTGAATTTGTTGGTGTTTTTCAATGTTGAGGTTGTTGTTGTTTTTCAATGTTGAGGTTTTTGTTGAATTTGTTGGTGTTTTTCAATGTTGAGGTTGTTGTTGAATTTGTTGGTGTTTTCAATGTTGAGGTTGTTGTTGTTTTTCGATGTTGAGGTTGTTGTTGAATTTGTTGGTGTTTTTCAATGTTGAGGTTGTTGTTGTTTTTCAATGTTGAGGTTGTTGTTGAATTTGTTGGTGTTTTTCAATGTTGAGGTTGTTGTTGAATTTGTTGGTGTTTTTCAATGTTGAGGTTGTTGTTGTTTTTCAATGTTGAGGTTATTGTTGAATTTGTTGGTGTTTTTTCAATGTTGAGGTTGTTGGTGTTTTTCAATGTTGAGGTTGTTGTTGAAATTGTTGGTGTTTTTCAATGTTGAGGTTGTTGTTGTTTTTCAATGTTGAGGTTGTTGTTGAATTTGTTGGTGCTTTTCAATGTTGAGGTTGTTGTTGTTTTTCAATGTTGAGGTTGTTGTTGAAATTGTTGGTGTTTTTCAATGTTGAGGTTGTTGTTGTTTTTCAATGTTGAGGTTGTTGTTGAATTTGTTGGTGTTTTTCAATTTCGAGGCTGTTGTTGAATTTTTTGGTGTTTTTCAATGTTGAAGTTGTTGTTGAATTTGTTGGTGTTTTTCAATGTTGAGGTTGTTGTTGTTTTTCAATGTTGAGGTTGTTGTTGAATTTGTTGGTGTTTTTCAATGTTGAGGTTGTTGTTGTTTTTCAAAGCTGAGGTTGTTGTTGAATTTGTTGATGTTTTTCAATGTTGAGGTTGTTGTTGTTTTTCAATGGTGAGGTTGTTGTTGAATTTGTTGGTTGTTTTTCAATGTTGAGGTTGTTGTTGTTTTTCAATGTTGAGGTTTTTGTTGAATTTGTTGGTGTTTTTCAATGTTGAGGTTGTTGTTGAATTTGTTGGTGTTTTTCAATGTTGAGGTTGTTGTTGTTTTTCGATGTTGAGGTTGTTGTTGAATTTGTTGGTGTTTTTCAATGTTGAGGTTGTTGTTGTTTTTCAATGTTGAGGTTGTTGTTGAATTTGTTGGTGTTTTTCAATGTTGAGGTTGTTGTTGAATTTGTTGGTGTTTTTCAATGTTGAGGTTGTTGTTGTTTTTCAATGTTGAGGTTATTGTTGAATTTGTTGGTGTTTTTCAATGTTGAGGTTGTTGGTGTTTTTCAATGTTGAGGTTGTTGTTGAAATTGTTGGTGTTTTTCAATGTTGAGGTTGTTGTTGTTTTTCAATGTTGAGGTTGTTGTTGAATTTGTTGGTGCTTTTCAATGTTGAGGTTGTTGTTGTTTTTCAATGTTGAGGTTGTTGTTGTTTTTCAATGTTGAGGTTGTTGTTGAATTTGTGGTGTTTTTCAATTTCGAGGCTGTTGTTGAATTTTTTGGTGTTTTTCAATGTTGAAGTTGTTGTTGAATTTGTTGGTGTTTTTCAATGTTGAGGTTGTTATTGTTTTTCAATGTTGAGGTTGTTGTTGAATTTGTTGGTGTTTTTAAATGTTGAGGTTGTTGTTGTTTTTCAAAGCTGAGGTTGTTGTTGAATTTGTTGATGTTTTTCAATTTTGAGGTTGTTGTTGAATTTGTTGGTGTTTTTCAATGTTGAGGTTGTTGTTGTTTTTCAATGTTGAGGTTGTTGTTGAATTTGTTGTTGTTTTTCAATGTTGAGGTTGTTGTTGTTTTTCAATGTGAGGTTGTTGTTGAATTTGTTGGTGTTTTTCAATGTTGTGGTTGTTGTTGAATTTGTTGGTGTTTTTCAATGTTGAGGTTGTTGTTGTTTTTCAATGTTGAGGTTATTGTTGAATTTGTTGGTGTTTTTCAATGTTGAGGTTGTTGTTGTTTTTCAATGTTGAGGTTGTTGTTGAATTTGTTGCTGTTTTTCAATGTTGAGTTTGTTGTTGTTTTTCAATGTTGAGGTTGTTGTTGAATTTGTTGGTGTTTTTCAATGTTGAGGTTGTTGTTGTTTTTCAATGTTGAGGTTGTTGTTGAATTTGTTGGTGTTTTTCAATGTTGAGGTTGTTGTTGTTTTTCAATGTTGAGGTTGCTGTTGAATTTGTTGGTGCTTTTCAATGTTGAGGTTGTTGTTGAATTTGTTAGTGTTTTTCAATGTTGAGGTTGTTGTTGAATTTGTTGGTGTTTTTCCATGTTGAGGTTGTTGTTGTTTTTCAATGTTGAGGTTGTTGAATTTGTTGGTGTTTTTCAATGTTGAGGTTGTTGTTGTTTTCAATGTTGAGGTTGTTGTTGAATTTGTTGGTGTTTTTCAATGTTGAGGTTGTTGTTGTTTTTCAATGCTGAGGTTGTTGTTGAATTTGTTGGTATTTTTCAATGTTAAGGTTGTTGTTGTTTTTCAATGTTGAGGTTGTTGTTGAATTTGTTGGTGTTTTTCAATTTCCAGATTGTTGGTGAATTTGTTGGTGTTTTTCAATGTTGAAGTTGTTGTTGAATTTGTTGGTGTTTTTCAATGTTGAGGTTGTTGTTGTTTTTCAATGTTGAGGTTGTTGTTGAATTTGTTGGTGTTTTTCAATGTTGAGTTTGTTGTTCTTTTTCAAAGCTGAGGTTGTTGTTGAATTTGTTGGTGTTTTTCAATGTTGAGGTTGTTGTTGTTTTTCAATGTTGAGGTTGTTGTTGAATTTGTTGGTGTTTTTCAATTTCGAGATTGTTGGTGAATTTGTTGGTGTTTTTCAATGTTGAAGTTGTTGTTGAATTTGTTGGTGTTTTTCAATGTTGAGGTTGTTGCTGTTTTTCAATGTTGAGGTTGTTGTTGAATTTGTTGGTGTTTTTCAATGTTGAGGTTGTTGTTGTTTTTCAATGCTGAGGTTGTTGTTGAATTTGATGGTGTTTTTCAATGTTGAGGTTGTTGTTGAAATTGTTGGTGCTTTTCAATGTTGAGGTTGTTGTTGTTTTTCAATGTTGAGGTTGTTGTTGAATTTGTTGGTGCTTTTCAATGTTGAGGTTGTTGTTGTTTTTCAAGTTGAGGTTGTTGTTGAATTTGTTGGTGTTTTTCAATGTTGAGGTTGTTGTTGTTTTTCAATGTTGAGGTTGTTGTTGAATTTGTTGGTGTTTTTCAATTTCGAGGCTGTTGTTGAATTTTTTGGTGTTTTTCAATGTTGAAGTTGTTGTTGAATTGTTGGTGTTTTTCAATGCTGAGGTTGTTGTTGTTTTTCAATGTTAAGGTTGTTGTTGAATTTGTTGGTGTTTTTCAATGTTGAGGTTGTTGTTGTTTTTCAATGCTGAGGTTGTTGTTGAATTTGTTGATGTTTTTCAATGTTGAGGTTGTTGTTGAATTTGTTGGTGTTTTTCAATGTTGAGGTTGTTGTTGTTTTTCAATGTTGAGGTTGTTGTTGAATTTGTTGTTGTTTTTCAATGTTGAGGTTGTTGTTGTTTTTCAATGTTGAGGTTGTTGTTGAATTTGTTGGTGTTTTTCAATGTTGTGGTTGTTGTTGAATTTGTTGGTGTTTTTCAATGTTGAGGTTGTTGTTGTTTTTCAATGTTGAGGTTGTTGTTGTTTTTCAATGTTGAGGTTATTGTTGAATTTGTTGGTGTTTTTCAATGTTGAGGTTGTTGTTGTTTTTCAATGTTGAGGTTGTTGTTGAATTTGTTGGTGTTTTTCAATGTTGAGGTTGTTGTTGTTTTTCAATGTTGAGGTTGCTGTTGAATTTGTTGGTGCTTTTCAATGTTGAGGTTGTTGTTGAATTTGTTAGTGTTTTTCAATGTTGAGGTTGTTGTTGAATTTGTTGGTGTTTTTCAATGTTGAGGTTGTTGTTGTTTTTCAATGTTGAGGTTGTTGTTGAATTTGTTGGTGTTTTTCAATGTTGAGGTTGTTGTTGTTTTTCAATGTTGAGGTTGCTGTTGAATTTGTTGGTGCTTTTCAATGTTGAGGTTGTTGTTGAATTTGTTAGTGTTTTTCAATGTTGAGGTTGTTGTTGAATTTGTTGGTGTTTTTCCATGTTGAGGTTGTTGTTGATTTTCAATGTTGAGGTTGTTGAATTTGTTGGTGTTTTTCAATGTTGAGGTTGTTGTTGTTTTTCAATGTTGAGGTTGTTGTTGAATTTGTTGGTGTTTTTCAATGTTGAGGTTGTTGTTGTTTTTCAATGCTGAGGTTGTTGTTGAATTTGTTGGTATTTTTCAATGTTGAGGTTGTTGTTGTTTTTCAATGTTGAGGTTGTTGTTGAATTTGTTGGTGTTTTTCAATTTCCAGATTGTTGGTGAATTTGTTGGTGTTTTTCAATGTTGAAGTTGTTGTTGAATTTGTTGGTGTTTTTCAATGTTGAGGTTGTTGCTGTTTTTCAATGTTGAGGTTGTTGTTGAATTTGTTGGTGTTTTTCAATGTTGAGGTTGTTGTTGTTTTTCAAAGCTGAGGTTGTTGTTGAATTTGTTGGTGTTTTTCAATGTTGAGGTTGTTGTTGAAATTGTTGGTGCTTTTCAATGTTGAGGTTGTTGTTGTTTTTCAATGTTGAGGTTGTTGTTGAATTTGTTGGTGCTTTTCAATGTTGAGGTTGTTGTTGTTTTTCAATGTTGAGGTTGTTGTTGAATTTGTTGGTGTTTTTCAATGTTGAGGTTGTTGTTGTTTTTCAATGTTGAGGTTGTTGTTGAATTTGTTGGTGTTTTTCAATTTCGAGGCTGTTGTTGAATTTTTTGGTGTTTTTCAATGTTGAAGTTGTTGTTGAATTTGTTGGTGTTTTTCAATGTTGAGGTTGTTGTTGTTTTTCAATGTTAAGGTTGTTGTTGAATTTGTTGGTGTTTTTCAATGTTGAGGTTGTTGTTGTTTTTCAATGCTGAGGTTGTTGTTGAATTTGTTGATGTTTTTCAATGTTGAGGTTGTTGTTGAATTTGTTGGTGTTTTTCAATGTTGAGGTTGTTGTTGTTTTTCAATGTTGAGGTTGTTGTTGAATTTGTTGTTGTTTTTCAATGTTGAGGTTGTTGTTGTTTTTCAATGTTGAGGTTGTTGTTGAATTTGTTGGTGTTTTTCAATGTTGTGGTTGTTGTTGAATTTGTTGGTGTTTTTCAATGTTGAGGTTGTTGTTGTTTTTCAATGTTGATGTTATTGTTGAATTTGTTGGTGTTTTTCAATGTTGAGGTTGTTGTTGTTTTTCAATGTTGAGGTTGTTGTTGAATTTGTTGGTGTTTTTCAATGTTGAGTTTGTTGTTGTTTTTCAATGTTGAGGTTGTTGTTGAATTTGTTGGTGTTTTTCAATGTTGAGGTTGTTGTTGTTTTTCAATGTTGAGGTTGTTGTTGAATTTGCTGGTGTTTTTCAATGTTGAGGTTGTTGTTGTTTATCAATGTTGAGGTTGTTGTTGAATTTGTTGGTGCTTTTCAATGTTGCGGTTGTTGTTGAATTTGTTAGTGTTTTTCAATGTTGAGGTTGTTGTTGAATTTGTTGGTGTTTTTCCATGTTGAGGTTGTTGTTGTTTTTCAATGTTGAGGTTGTTGAATTTGTTGGTGTTTTTCAATGTTGAATTTTTTGTTGAATTTGTTGGTGTTTTTCAATGTTGAGGTTGTAGTTTTTCAATGTTGAGGTTGTTGTTGAATTTGTTGGCGTTTTTAAATGTTGAGGTTGTTGTTGAATTTGTTGGTGTTTTCAATGTTGAGGTTTTTGTTGAATTTGTTGGTGTTTTTCAATGTTCAGGTTGCTGTTGTTTTTCAATGTTGAGGTTGTTGTTGAATTTGATGGTGTTTATCAATGTCGAGGTTGTTGCTGAATTTGTTGGTGTTTTTCAATGTTGAGGTTGTTGTTGTTTTTCAATGTTGAGGCTGTTGTTGAATTTGTTGGTGTTTTTCAATGTTGAGGTTGTTGTTGTTTTTCAATGTTGAGGTTGTTGTTGAATTTGTTGGTGTTTTTCAATGTTGAGGTTGTTGTTGTTTTTCAATGTTGAGGTTGTTGTTGAATTTGTTGGTGTTTTTCAGTTTCGAGGTTGTTGTTGAATTTTTTGGTGTTTTTCAATGTTGAGGTTGTTGTTGAATTTGTTGGTGTTTTTCAATGTTGAGGTTGTTGTTGTTTTTCAATGTTGAGGTTGTTGTTGAATTTGTTGGTGTTTTTCAATGTTGAGGTTGTTGTTGTTTTTCAATGTTGAGGTTGTTGTTGAATTTGTTGGTGTTTTTCAATGTTGAGGTTGTTGTTGAATTTGTTGGTGTTTTTCAATGTTGAGGTTGTTGTTGTTTTTCAATGTTGAGGTTATTGTTGAATTTGTTGGTGTTTTTCAATGTTGAGGTTGTTGTTGTTTTTCAATGTTGAGGTTGTTGTTGAATTTGTTGGTGTTTTTCAATGTTGAGGTTGTTGTTGAATTTGTTGGTGTTTTTCAATGTTGAGGTTGTTGTTGATTTTCAATGAGGAGGTTGTTGAATTTGTTGGTGTTTTTCAATCTTGAGTTTGTTGTTGAATTTGTTGGTGTTTTTCAATGTTGAGGTTGTTGTTGAATTTGTTGGTGTTTTTCAATGTTGAGGTTGTTGTTGTTTTTCAATGTTGAGGTTGTTGTTGAATTTGTTGGTGTTTTTCAATGTTGAGGTTGTTGTTGAATTTGTTGGTGTTTTTCAATGTTGAGGTTGTTGTTGTTCTTAAATGTTGAGGTTGTTGTTCAATTTGTTGGTGTTTTTTCAATTTTGAGGTTGTTGGTGTTTTTCAATGTTTAGGTTGTTGTTGAATTTGTTGGTGTTTTTCAATGTTGAGGTTGTTGTTGTTTTTCAATGTTGAGGCTGTTGTTGAATTTGTTGGTGTTTTTCAATGTTGAGGTTGTTGTTGTTTTTCAATGTTGAGGTTGTTGTTGAATTTGTTGGTGTTTTTCAATGTTGAGGTTGTTGTTGTTTTTCAATGTTGAGGTTGTTGTTGAACTTGTTGGTGTTTTTCAGTTTCGAGGTTGTTGTTGAATTTGTTGGTGTTTTTCAATGTTGAGGTTGTTGTTGAATTTGTTGGTGTTTTTCAATGTTGAGGTTGTTGTTGTTTTTCAATGTTGAGGTTGTTGTTGAATTTGTTGGTGTTTTTCAATGTTGAGGTTGTTGTTGTTTTTCAATGTTGAGGTTGTTGTTGAATTTGTTGGTGTTTTTCAATGTTGAGGTTGTTGTTGAATTTGTTGGTGTTTTTCAATGTTGAGGTTGTTGTTGTTTTTCAATGTTGAGGTTATTGTTGAATTTGTTGGTGTTTTTCAATGTTGAGGTTGTTGTTGTTTTTCAATGTTGAGGTTGTTGTTGAATTTGTTGGTGTTTTTCAATGTTGAGGTTGTTGTTGAATTTGTTGGTGTTTTTCAATGTTGAGGTTGTTGTTGATTTTCAATGAGGAGGTTGTTGAATTTGTTGGTGTTTTTCAATCTTGAGTTTGTTGTTGAATTTGTTGGTGTTTTTCAATGTTGAGGTTGTTGTTGAATTTGTTGGTGTTTTTCAATGTTGAGGTTGTTGTTGTTTTTCAATGTTGAGGTTGTTGTTGAATTTGTTGGTGTTTTTCAATGTTGAGGTTGTTGTTGAATTTGTTGGTGTTTTTCAATGTTGAGGTTGTTGTTGTTTTTCAATGTTGAGGTTGTTGTTGAATTTGTTGGTGTTTTTCAATGTTGAGGTTGTTGTTGAATTTGTTGGTGTTTTTCAATGTTGAGGTTGTTGTTGTTTTTCAATGTTGAGGTTGTTGTTGAATTTGTTGTTGTTTTTCAATGTTGAGGTTGTTGTTGAATTTGTTGGTGTTTTTCAATGTTGAGGTTGTTGTTGTTCTTAAATGTTGAGGTTGTTGTTCAATTTGTTGGTGTTTTTTCAATTTTGAGGTTGTTGGTGTTTTTCAATGTTTAGGTTGTTGTTGAATTTGTTGGTGTTTTTCAATGTTGAGGTTGTTGTTGTTTTTCAATGTTGAGGCTGTTGTTGAATTTGTTGGTGTTTTTCAATGTTGAGGTTGTTGTTGTTTTTCAATGTTGAGGTTGTTGTTGAATTTGTTGGTGTTTTTCAATGTTGAGGTTGTTGTTGTTTTTCAATGTTGAGGTTGTTGTTGAATTTGTTGGTGTTTTTCAGTTTCGAGGTTGTTGTTGAATTTGTTGGTGTTTTTCAATGTTGAGGTTGTTGTTGAATTTGTTGGTGTTTTTCAATGTTGAGGTTGTTGTTGTTTTTCAATGTTGAGGTTGTTGTTGAATTTGTTGGTGTTTTTCAATGTTGAGGTTGTTGTTGTTTTTCAATGTTGAGGTTGTTGTTGAATTTGTTGGTGTTTTTCAATGTTGAGGTTGTTGTTGAATTTGTTGGTGTTTATCAATGTTGAGGTTGTTGTTGAATTTGTTGGTGTTTTTCAATGTTGAGGTTGTTGTTGTTTTTCAATGTTGAGGTTGTTGTTGAATTTGTTGGTGTTTTTCAATGTTGAGGTTGTTGTTGAATTTGTTGGTGTTTTTCAATGTTGAGGTTGTTGTTGATTTTCAATGAGGAGGTTGTTGAATTTGTTGGTGTTTTTCAATCTTGAGTTTGTTGTTGAATTTGTTGGTGTTTTTCAATGTTGAGGTTGTTGTTGAATTTGTTGGTGTTTTTCAATGTTGAGGTTGTTGTTGTTTTTCAATGTTGAGGTTGTTGTTGAATTTGTTGGTGTTTTTCAATGTTGAGGTTGTTGTTGAATTTGTTGGTGTTTTTCAATGTTGAGGTTGTTGTTGTTTTTCAATGTTGAGGTTGTTGTTGAATTTGTTGGTGTTTTTCAATGTTGAGGTTGTTGTTGAATTTGTTGGTGTTTTTCAATGTTGAGGTTGTTGTTGTTCTTAAATGTTGAGGTTGTTGTTCAATTTGTTGGTGTTTTTTCAATTTTGAGGTTGTTGGTGTTTTTCAATGTTTAGGTTGTTGTTGAATTTGTTGGTGTTTTTCAATGTTGAGGTTGTTGTTGTTTTTCAATGTTGAGGCTGTTGTTGAATTTGTTGGTGTTTTTCAATGTTGAGGTTGTTGTTGTTTTTCAATGTTGAGGTTGTTGTTCAATTTGTTGGTGTTTTTCAATGTTGAGGTTGTTGTTGTTTTTCAATGTTGAGGTTGTTGTTGAATTTGTTGGTGTTTTTCAGTTTCGAGGTTGTTGTTGAATTTGTTGGTGTTTTTCAATGTTGAGGTTGTTGTTGAATTTGTTGGTGTTTTTCAATGTTGAGGTTGTTGTTGTTTTTCAATGTTGAGGTTGTTGTTGAATTTGTTGGTGTTTTTCAATGTTGAGGTTGTTGTTGTTTTTCAATGTTGAGGTTGTTGTTGAATTTGTTGGTGTTTTTCAATGTTGAGGTTGTTGTTGAATTTGTTGGTGTTTTTCAATGTTGAGGTTGTTGTTGTTTTTCAATGTTGAGGTTATTGTTGAATTTGTTGGTGTTTTTCAATGTTGAGGTTGTTGTTGTTTTTCAATGTTGAGGTTGTTGTTGAATTTGTTGGTGTTTTTCAATGTTGAGGTTGTTGTTGAATTTGTTGGTGTTTTTCAATGTTGAGGTTGTTGTTGATTTTCAATGAGGAGGTTGTTGAATTTGTTGGTGTTTTTCAATCTTGAGTTTGTTGTTGAATTTGTTGGTGTTTTTCAATGTTGAGGTTGTTGTTGAATTTGTTGGTGTTTTTCAATGTTGAGGTTGTTGTTGTTTTTCAATGTTGAGGTTGTTGTTGAATTTGTTGGTGTTTTTCAATGTTGAGGTTGTTGTTGAATTTGTTGGTGTTTTTCAATGTTGAGGTTGTTGTTGTTCTTAAATGTTGAGGTTGTTGTTGAATTTGTTGGTGTTTTTTCAATTTTGAGGTTGTTGGTGTTTTTCAATGTTGAGGTTGTTGTTGAATTTGATGGTGTTTTTCAATGTCGAGGTTGTTGTTGAATTTGTTGGTGTTTTTCAATGTTGAAGTTGTTGTTGAATTTGTTGGTGTTTTTTAATTTCGAGGTTGTTGTTGAATTTGTTGGTGTTTTTCAATGTTGAAGTTTTTGTTGAATTTGTTGGTGTTTTTCAATGTTGAGGTTGTTGTTGTTTTTCAATGTTGAGGTTGTTGTTGAATTTGTTGGTGTTTTTCAATTTCGAGATTGTTGGTGAATTTGTTGGTGTTTTTCAATGTTGAAGTTGTTGTTGAATTTGTTGGTGTTTTTCAATGTTGAGGTTGTTGTTGTTTTTCAATGTTGAGGTTGTTGTTGAATTTGTTGGTGTTTTTCAATGTTGAGGTTGTTGTTGTTTTTCAATGCTGAGGTTGTTGTTGAATTTGTTGGTGTTTTTCAATGTTGAGGTTGTTGTTGAATTTGTTGGTGATTTTCAATGTTGAGGTTGTTGTTGTTTTTCAATGTTGAGGTTGTTGTTGAATTTGTTGTTGTTTTTCAATGTTGAGGTTGTTGTTGTTTTTCAATGTTGAGGTTGTTGTTGAATTTGTTGGTGTTTTTCAATGTTGAGGTTGTTGTTGAATTTGTTGGTGTTTTTCAATGTTGAGGTTGTTGTTGTTTTTCAATGTTGAGGTTATTGTTGAATTTGTTGGTGTTTTTCAATGTTGAGGTTGTTGTTGTTTTTCAATGTTGAGGTTGTTGTTGAATTTGTTGGTGTTTTTCAATGTTGAGTTTGTTGTTGTTTTTCAAAGTTGAGGTTGTTGTTGAATTTATTGGTGTTTTTCAATGTTGAGGTTGTTGTTGTTTTTCAATGTTGGGGTTGTTGTTGAATTTGTTGGTGTTTTTCAATGTTGAGGTTGTTGTTGTTTTTCAATGTTGAGGTTGTTGTTGAATTTGTTGGTGCTTTTCAATGTTGAGGTTGTTATTGAATTTGTCAGTTTTTTTTCAATGTTGAGGTTGTTGTTGAATTTGTTGGTGTTTTTCAATGTTGAGGTTGTTGTTGTTTTTCAATGTTGAGGTTGTTGAATTTGTTGGTGTTTTTCAATGTTGAATTTTTTGTGGAATTTGTTGGTGTTTTTCAATGTTGAGGTTGTTGTTTTTCAATGTTGAGGTTGTTGGTGAATTTGTTGGCGTTTTTAAATGTTGAGGTTGTTGTTGAATTTGTTGGTGTTTTCAATGTTGAGGTTTTTGTTGAATTTGTTGTTGTTTTTCAATGTTCAGGTTGCTGTTGTTTTTCAATGTTGAGGTTGTTGTTGAATTTGATGGTGTTTTTCAATGTCGAGGTTGTTGCTGAATTTGTTGGTGTTTTTCAATGTTGAAGTTGTTGTTGAATTTGTTGGTGTTTTTCAATGTTGAGGTTGTTGCTGTTTTTCAATTTGAGGTTGTTGTTGAATTTGTTGGTGTTTTTCAATGTTGAGATTGTTGTTGTTTTTCAATGTTGAGGTTGTTGTTGAATTCGTTGGTGTTTTTCAATGTTGAGGTTGTTGTTGTTTTTCAATGTTGAGGTTGTTGTTGAATTTGTTGGTGTTTTTCAATGTTGAGGTTGTGGTTGTTTTTCAATGGTGAGGTTGTTGTTGAATTTGTTGGTGTTTTTCAATGCTGAGGTTGTTGTTGTTTTTCAATGTTGAGGTTGTTGTTGAATTTGTTGCTGTTTTTCATTTTCGAGGTTGTTGTTGAATTTGTTGGTGTTTTTCAATGTTGAGGTTGTTGTTGAATTTGTTGGTGTTTTTCAATGTTGAGGTTGTTGTTGTTTTTCAATGTTGAGGTTGTTGTTGAATTTGTTGGTGTTTTTCAATGTTGAGGTTGTTGTTGTTTTTCAATGATGAGGTTGTTGTTGAATTTGTTGGTGTTTTTCAATGTTGAGGTTGTTGTTGAATTTGTTGGTGTTTTTCAATGTTGAGGTTGTTGTTGTTTTTCAATGTTGAGGTTATTGTTGAATTTGTTGGTGTTTTTCAATGTTGAGGTTGTTGTTGCTTTTCAATGTTGAGGTTGTTGTTGAATTTGTTGGTGTTTTTCAATGTTGAGGTGGTTGTTGTTTTTCAGTGCTGAGGTTGTTGTTGAATTTGTTGGTATTTTTCAATGTTGAGGTTGTTGTTGTTTTTCAGTGTTGAGGTTGTTGTTGAATTTGTTGGTGTTTTTCAATTTCGAGATTGTTGGTGAATTTGTTGGTGTTTTTCAATGTTGAAGTTGTTGTTGAATTTGTTGGTGTTTTTCAATGTTGAGGTTGTTGTTATTTTTCAATGTTGAGGTTGTTGTTGAATTTGTTGGTGTTTTTCAATGTTGAGGTTGTTGTTGTTTTTCAATGTTGAGGTTGTTGTTGAATTTGTTGGTGTTTTTCAATGTTGAGGTTGTTGTTGTTTTTCAATGTTGAGGTTGTTGTTGAATTTGTTGGTGTTTTTCAGTTTCGAGGTTGTTGTTGAATTTGTTGGTGTTTTTCAATGTTGAGGTTGTTGTTGAATTTGTTGGTGTTTTTCAATGTTGAGGTTGTTGTTGTTTTTCAATGTTGAGGTTGTTGTTGAATTTGTTGGTGTTTTTCAATGTTGAGGTTGTTGTTGTTTTTCAATGTTGAGGTTGTTGTTGAATTTGTTGGTGTTTTTCAATGTTGAGGTTGTTGTTGAATTTGTTGGTGTTTTTCAATGTTGAGGTTGTTGTTGTTTTTCAATGTTGAGGTTATTGTTGAATTTGTTGGTGTTTTTCAATGTTGAGGTTGTTGTTGTTTTTCAATGTTGAGGTTGTTGTTGAATTTGTTGGTGTTTTTCAATGTTGAGGTTGTTGTTGTTTTTCAATGTTGAGGTTGTTGTTGAATTTGTTGGTGTTTTTCAATGTTGAGGTTGTTGTTGAATTTGTTGGTGTTTTTCAATGTTGAGGTTGTTGTTGTTTTTCAATGTTGAGGTTATTGTTGAATTTGTTGGTGTTTTTCAATGTTGAGGTTGTTGTTGTTTTTCAATGTTGAGGTTGTTGTTGAATTTGTTGGTGTTTTTCAATGTTGAGGTTGTTGTTGAATTTGTTGGTGTTTTTCAATGTTGAGGTTGTTGTTGATTTTCAATGAGGAGGTTGTTGAATTTGTTGGTGTTTTTCAATCTTGAGTTTGTTGTTGAATTTCTTGGTGTTTTTCAATGTTGAGGTTGTTGTTGAATTTGTTGGTGTTTTTCAATGTTGAGGTTGTTGTTGTTTTTCAATGTTGAGGTTGTTGTTGAATTTGTTGGTGTTTTTCAATGTTGAGGTTGTTGTTGAATTTGTTGGTGTTTTTCAATGTTGAGGTTGTTGTTGTTCTTAAATGTTGAGGTTGTTGTTGAATTTGTTGGTGTTTTTTCAATTTTGAGGTTGTTGGTGTTTTTCAATGTTGAGGTTGTTGTTGAATTTGATGGTGTTTTTCAATGTCGAGGTTGTTGTTGAATTTGTTGGTGTTTTTCAATGTTGAAGTTGTTGTTGAATTTGTTGGTGTTTTTTAATTTCGAGGTTGTTGTTGAATTTGTTGGTGTTTTTCAATGTTGAAGTTTTTGTTGAATTTGTTGGTGTTTTTCAATGTTGAGGTTGTTGTTGTTTTTCAATGTTGAGGTTGTTGTTGAATTTGTTGGTGTTTTTCAATTTCGAGATTGTTGGTGAATTTGTTGGTGTTTTTCAATGTTGAAATTGTTGTTGAATTTGTTGGTGTTTTTCAATGTTGAGGTTGTTGTTGTTTTTCAATGTTGAGGTTGTTGTTGAATTTGTTGGTGTTTTTCAATGTTGAGGTTGTTGTTGTTTTTCAATGCTGAGGTTGTTGTTGAATTTGTTGGTGTTTTTCAATGTTGAGGTTGTTGTTGAATTTGTTGGTGTTTTTCAATGTTGAGGTTGTTGTTGTTTTTCAATGTTGAGGTTGTTGTTGAATTTGTTGTTGTTTTTCAATGTTGAGGTTGTTGTTGTTTTTCAATGTTGAGGTTGTTGTTGAATTTGTTGGTGTTTTTCAATGTTGAGGTTGTTGTTGAATTTGTAGGTGTTTTTCAATGTTGAGGTTGTTGTTGTTTTTCAATGTTGAGGTTATTGTTGAATTTGTTGGTGTTTTTCAATGTTGAGGTTGTTGTTGTTTTTCAATGTTGAGGTTGTTGTTGAATTTGTTGGTGTTTTTCAATGTTGAGTTTGTTGTTGTTTTTCCAAGTTGAGGTTGTTGTTGAATTTATTGGTGTTTTTCAATGTTGAGGTTGTTGTTGTTTTTCAATGTTGAGGTTGTTGTTGAATTTGTTGGTGTTTTTCAGTTTCGAGGTTGTTGTTGAATTTGTTGGTGTTTTTCAATGTTGAGGTTGTTGTTGAATTTGTTGGTGTTTTTCAATGTTGAGGTTGTTGTTGTTTTTCAATGTTGAGGTTGTTGTTGAATTTGTTGGTGTTTTTCAATGTTGAGGTTGTTGTTGTTTTTCAATGTTGAGGTTGATGTTGAATTTGTTGGTGTTTTTCAATGTTGAGGTTGTTGTTGAATTTGTTGGTGTTTTTCAATGTTGAGGTTGTTGTTGTTTTTCAATGTTGAGGTTATTGTTGAATTTGTTGGTGTTTTTCAATGTTGAGGTTGTTGTTGTTTTTCAATGTTGAGGTTGTTGTTGAATTTGTTGGTGTTTTTCAATGTTGAGGTTGTTGTTGTTTTTCAATGTTGAGGTTGTTGTTGAATTTGTTTTAGTTTTTCAATGTTGAGGTTGTTGTTGAATTTGTTGGTGTTTTTCAATGTTGAGGTTGTTGTTGTTTTTCAATGTTGAGGTTATTGTTGAATTTGTTGGTGTTTTTCAATGTTGAGGTTGTTGTTGTTTTTCAATGTTGAGGTTGTTGTTGAATTTGTTGGTGTTTTTCAATGTTGAGGTTGTTGTTGAATTTGTTGGTGTTTTTCAATGTTGAGGTTGTTGTTGATGTTCAAAGAGGAGGTTGTTGAATTTGTTGGTGTTTTTCAATCTTGAGCTTGTTGTTGAATTTGTTGGTGTTTTTCAATGTTGAGGTTGTTGTTGAATTTGTTGGTGTTTTTCAACGTTGAGGTTGTTGTTGTTTTTCAATGTTGAGGTTGTTGTTGAATTTGTTGGTGTTTTTCAATGTTGAGGTTGTTGTTGAATTTGTTGGTGTTTTTCAATGTTGAGGTTGTTGTTGTTCTTAAATGTTGAGGTTGTTGTTGAATTTGTTGGTGTTTTTTCAATTTTGAGGTTGTTGGTGTTTTTCAATGTTGAGGTTGTTGTTGAATTTGATGGTGTTTTTCAATGTCGAGGTTGTTGTTGAATTTGTTGGTGTTTTTCAATGTTGAAGTTGTTGTTGAATTTGTTGGTGTTTTTTAATTTCGAGGTTGTTGTTGAATTTGTTGGTGTTTTTCAATGTTGAAGTTTTTGTTGAATTTGTTGGTGTTTTTCAATGTTGAGGTTGTTGTTGTTTTTCAATGTTGAGGTTGTTGTTGAATTTGTTGGTGTTTTTCAATTTCGAGATTGTTGGTGAATTTGTTGGTGTTTTTCAAAGTTGAAATTGTTGTTGAATTTGTTGGTGTTTTTCACTGTTGAGGTTGTTGTTGTTTTTCAATGTTGAGGTTGTTGTTGAATTTGTTGGTGTTTTTCAATGTTGAGGTTGTTGTTGTTTTTCAATGCTGAGGTTGTTGTTGAATTTGTTGGTGTTTTTCAATGTTGAGGTTGTTGTTGAATTTGTTGGTGTTTTTCAATGTTGAGGTTGTTGTTGTTTTTCAATGTTGAGGTTGTTGTTGAATTTGTTGTTGTTTTTCAATGTTGAGGTTGTTGTTGTTTTTCAATGTTGAGGTTGTTGTTGAATTTGTTGGTGTTTTTCAATGTTGAGGTTGTTGTTGAATTTGTTGGTGTTTTTCAATGTTGAGGTTGTTGTTGTTTTTCAATGTTGAGTTTATTGTTGAATTTGTTGGTGTTTTTCAATGTTGAGGTTGTTGTTGTTTTTCAATGTTGAGGTTGTTGTTGAATTTGTTGGTGTTTTTCAATGTTGAGTTTGTTGTTGTTTTTCCAAGTTGAGGTTGTTGTTGAATTTATTGGTGTTTTTCAATGTTGAGGTTGTTGTTGTTTTTCAATGTTGAGGTTGTTGTTGAATTTGTTGGTGTTTTTCAATGTTGAGGTTGTTGTTGTTTTTCAATGTTGAGGTTGTTGTTGAATTTGTTGGTGCTTTTCAATGTTGAGGTTGTTATTGAATTTGTTAGTTTTTTTCAATGTTGAGGTTGTTGTTGAATTTGTTGGTGTTTTTCAATGTTGAGGTTGTTGTTGTTTTTCAATGTTGAGGTTGTTGAATTTGTTGGTGTTTTTCAATGTTGAATTTTTTGTGGAATTTGTTGGTGTTTTTCAATGTTGAGGTTGTTGTTTTTCAATGTTGAGGTTGTTGGTGAATTTGTTGGCGTTTTTAAATGTTGAGGTTGTTGTTGAATTTGTTGGTGTTTTCAATGTTGAGGTTTTTGTTGAATTTGTTGTTGTTTTTCAATGTTCAGGTTGCGGTTGTTTTTCAATGTTGAGGTTGTTGTTGAATTTGATGGTGTTTTTCAATGTCGAGGTTGTTGTTGTTTTTCAATGTTGAGGTTGTTGTTGAATTTGTTGGTGTTTTTCAATGTTGAGGTTGTTGTTGAATTTGTTGGTGTTTTTCAATGTTGAGGTTGTTGTTTTTCAATGTTGAGGTTATTGTTGAATTTGTTGGTGTTTTTCAATGTTGAGGTTGTTCTTGTTTTTCAATGTTGAGGTTGTTGTTGAATTTGTTGGTGTTTTTCAATGTTGAGGTTGTTGTTGAATTTGTTGGTGTTTTTCAATGTTGAGGTTGTTGTTGATTTTCAATGAGGAGGTTGTTGAATTTGTTGGTGTTTTTCAATCTTGAGTTTGTTGTTGAATTTGTTGGTGTTTTTCAATGTTGAGGTTGTTGTTGAATTTGTTGGTGTTTTTCAATGTTGAGGTTGTTGTTGTTTTTCAATGTTGAGGTTGTTGTTGAATTTGTTGGTGTTTTTCAATGTTGAGGTTGTTGTTGAATTTGTTCGTGTTTTTCAATGTTGAGGTTGTTGTTGTTCTTAAATGTTGAGGTTGTTGTTCAATTTGTTGGTGTTTTTTCAATTTTGAGGTTGTTGGTGTTTTTCAATGTTTAGGTTGTTGTTGAATTTGTTGGTGTTTTTCAATGTTGAGGTTGTTGTTGTTTTTCAATGTTGAGGCTGTTGTTGAATTTGTTGGTGTTTTTCAATGTTGAGGTTGTTGTTGAATTTGTTGGTGTTTTTCAATGTTGAGGTTGTTGTTGTTTTTCAATGTTGAGGTTGTTGTTGAATTTGTTGGTGTTTTTCAGTTTCGAGGTTGTTGTTGAATTTGTTGGTGTTTTTCAATGTTGAGGTTGTTGTTGAATTTGTTGGTGTTTTTCAATGTTGAGGTTGTTGTTGTTTTTCAATGTTGAGGTTGTTGTTGAATTTGTTGGTGTTTTTCAATGTTGAGGTTGTTGTTGTTTTTCAATGTTGAGGTTGTTGTTGAATTTGTTGGTGTTTTTCAATGTTGAGGTTGTTGTTGAATTTGTTGGTGTTTTTCAATGTTGAGGTTGTTGTTGTTTTTCAATGTTGAGGTTATTGTTGAATTTGTTGGTGTTTTTCAATGTTGAGGTTGTTGTTGTTTTTCAATGTTGAGGTTGTTGTTGAATTTGTTGGTGTTTTTCAATGTTGAGGTTGTTGTTGAATTTGTTGGTGTTTTTCAATGTTGAGGTTGTTGTTGATTTTCAATGAGGAGGTTGTTGAATTTGTTGGTGTTTTTCAATCTTGAGTTTGTTGTTGAATTTGTTGGTGTTTTTCAATGTTGAGGTTGTTGTTGAATTTGTTGGTGTTTTTCAATGTTGAGGTTGTTGTTGTTTTTCAATGTTGAGGTTGTTGTTGAATTTGTTGGTGTTTTTCAATGTTGAGGTTGTTGTTGAATTTGTTGGTGTTTTTCAATGTTGAGGTTGTTGTTGTTTTTCAATGTTGAGGTTGTTGTTGAATTTGTTGGTGTTTTTCAATGTTGAGGTTGTTGTTGAATTTGTTGGTGTTTTTCAATGTTGAGGTTGTTGTTGTTCTTAAATGTTGAGGTTGTTGTTCAATTTGTTGGTGTTTTTTCAATTTTGAGGTTGTTGGTGTTTTTCAATGTTTAGGTTGTTGTTGAATTTGTTGGTGTTTTTCAATGTTGAGGTTGTTGTTGTTTTTCAATGTTGAGGCTGTTGTTGAATTTGTTGGTGTTTTTCAATGTTGAGGTTGTTGTTGTTTTTCAATGTTGAGGTTGTTGTTGAATTTGTTGGTGTTTTTCAATGTTGAGGTTGTTGTTGTTTTTCAATGTTGAGGTTGTTGTTGAATTTGTTGGTGTTTTTCAGTTTCGAGGTTGTTGTTGAATTTGTTGGTGTTTTTCAATGTTGAGGTTGTTGTTGAATTTGTTGGTGTTTTTCAATGTTGAGGTTGTTGTTGTTTTTCAATGTTGAGGTTGTTGTTGAATTTGTTGGTGTTTTTCAATGTTGAGGTTGTTGTTGTTTTTCAATGTTGAGGTTGTTGTTGAATTTGTTGGTGTTTTTCAATGTTGAGGTTGTTGTTGAATTTGTTGGTGTTTTTCAATGTTGAGGTTGTTGTTGTTTTTCAATGTTGAGGTTATTGTTGAATTTGTTGGTGTTTTTCAATGTTGAGGTTGTTGTTGTTTTTCAATGTTGAGGTTGTTGTTGAATTTGTTGGTGTTTTTCAATGTTGAGGTTGTTGTTGAATTTGTTGGTGTTTTTCAATGTTGAGGTTGTTGTTGATTTTCAATGAGGAGGTTGTTGAATTTGTTGGTGTTTTTCAATCTTGAGTTTGTTGTTGAATTTGTTGGTGTTTTTCAATGTTGAGGTTGTTGTTGAATTTGTTGGTGTTTTTCAATGTTGAGGTTGTTGTTGTTTTTCAATGTTGAGGTTGTTGTTGAATTTGTTGGTGTTTTTCAATGTTGAGGTTGTTGTTGAATTTGTTGGTGTTTTTCAATGTTGAGGTTGTTGTTGTTCTTAAATGTTGAGGTTGTTGTTGAATTTGTTGGTGTTTTTTCAATTTTGAGGTTGTTGGTGTTTTTCAATGTTGAGGTTGTTGTTGAATTTGATGGTGTTTTTCAATGTCGAGGTTGTTGTTGAATTTGTTGGTGTTTTTCAATGTTGAAGTTGTTGTTGAATTTGTTGGTGTTTTTTAATTTCGAGGTTGTTGTTGAATTTGTTGGTGTTTTTCAATGTTGAAGTTTTTGTTGAATTTGTTGGTGTTTTTCAATGTTGAGGTTGTTGTTGTTTTTCAATGTTGAGGTTGTTGTTGAATTTGTTGGTGTTTTTCAATTTCGAGATTGTTGGTGAATTTGTTCGTGTTTTTCAATGTTGAAGTTGTTGTTGAATTTGTTGGTGTTTTTCAATGTTGAGGTTGTTGTTGTTTTTCAATGTTGAGGTTGTTGTTGAATTTGTTGGTGTTTTTCAATGTTGAGGTTGTTGTTGTTTTTCAATGCTGAGGTTGTTGTTGAATTTGTTGGTGTTTTTCAATGTTGAGGTTGTTGTTGAATTTGTTGGTGATTTTCAATGTTGAGGTTGTTGTTGTTTTTCAATGTTGAGGTTGTTGTTGAATTTGTTGTTGTTTTTCAATGTTGAGGTTGTTGTTGTTTTTCAATGTTGAGGTTGTTGTTGAATTTGTTGGTGTTTTTCAATGTTGAGGTTGTTGTTGAATTTGTTGGTGTTTTTCAATGTTGAGGTTGCTGTTGTTTTTCAATGTTGAGGTTATTGTTGAATTTGTTGGTGTTTTTCAATGTTGAGGTTGTTGTTGTTTTTCAATGTTGAGGTTGTTGTTGAATTTGTTGGTGTTTTTCAATGTTGAGTTTGTTGTTGTTTTTCCAAGTTGAGGTTGTTGTTGAATTTATTGGTGTTTTTCAATGTTGAGGTTGTTGTTGTTTTTCAATGTTGAGGTTGTTGTTGAATTTGTTGGTGTTTTTCAATGTTGAGGTTGTTGTTGTTTTTCAATGTTGAGGTTGTTGTTGAATTTGTTGGTGCTTTTCAATGTTGAGGTTGTTATTGAATTTGTCAGTTTTTTTCAATGTTGAGGTTGTTGTTGAATTTGTTGGTGTTTTTCAATGTTGAGGTTGTTGTTGTTTTTCAATGTTGAGGTTGTTGAATTTGTTGGTGTTTTTCAATGTTGAATTTTTTGTGGAATTTGTTGGTGTTTTTCAATGTTGAGGTTGTTGTTTTTCAATGTTGAGGTTGTTGGTGAATTTGTTGGCGTTTTTAAATGTTGAGGTTGTTGTTGAATTTGTTGGTGTTTTCAATGTTGAGGTTTTTGTTGAATTTGTTGTTGTTTTTCAATGTTCAGGTTGCTGTTGTTTTTCAATGTTGAGGTTGTTGTTGAATTTGATGGTGTTTTTCAATGTCGAGGTTGTTGCTGAATTTGTTGGTGTTTTTCAATGTTGAAGTTGTTGTTGAATTTGTTGGTGTTTTTCAATGTTGAGGTTGTTGCTGTTTTTCAATTTGAGGTTGTTGTTGAATTTGTTGGTGTTTTTCAATGTTGAGATTGTTGTTGTTTTTCAATGTTGAGGTTGTTGTTGAATTCGTTGGTGTTTTTCAATGTTGAGGTTGTTGTTGTTTTTCAATGTTGAGGTTGTTGTTGAATTTGTTGGTGTTTTTCAATGTTGAGGTTGTGGTTGTTTTTCAATGGTGAGGTTGTTGTTGAATTTGTTGGTGTTTTTCAATGCTGAGGTTGTTGTTGTTTTTCAATGTTGAGGTTGTTGTTGAATTTGTTGCTGTTTTTCATTTTCGAGGTTGTTGTTGAATTTGTTGGTGTTTTTCAATGTTGAGGTTGTTGTTGAATTTGTTGGTGTTTTTCAATGTTGAGGTTGTTGTTGTTTACCAATGTTGAGGTTGTTGTTGAATTTGTTGGTGTTTTTCAATGTTGAGGTTGTTGTTGTTTTTCAATGATGAGGTTGTTGTTGAATTTGTTGGTGTTTTTCAATGTTGAGGTTGTTGTTGAATTTGTTGGTGTTTTTCAATGTTGAGGTTGTTGTTGTTTTTCAATGTTGAGGTTATTGTTGAATTTGTTGGTGTTTTTCAATGTTGAGGTTGTTGTTGCTTTTCAATGTTGAGGTTGTTGTTGAATTTGTTGGTGTTTTTCAATGTTGAGGTGGTTGTTGTTTTTCAGTGCTGAGGTTGTTGTTGAATTTGTTGGTATTTTTCAATGTTGAGGTTGTTGTTGTTTTTCAGTGTTGAGGTTGTTGTTGAATTTGTTGGTGTTTTTCAATTTCGAGATTGTTGGTGAATTTGTTGGTGTTTTTCAATGTTGAAGTTGTTGTTGAATTTGTTGGTGTTTTTCAATGTTGAGGTTGTTGTTATTTTTCAATGTTGAGGTTGTTGTTGAATTTGTTGGTGTTTTTCAATGTTGAGGTTGTTGTTGTTTTTCAATGTTGAGGTTGTTGTTGAATTTGTTGGTGTTTTTCAATGTTGAGGTTGTTGTTGTTTTTCAATGTTGAGGTTGTTGTTGAATTTGTTGGTGTTTTTCAGTTTCGAGGTTGTTGTTGAATTTGTTGGTGTTTTTCAATGTTGAGGTTGTTGTTGAATTTGTTGGTGTTTTTCAATGTTGAGGTTGTTGTTGTTTTTCAATGTTGAGGTTGTTGTTGAATTTGTTGGTGTTTTTCAATGTTGAGGTTGTTGTTGTTTTTCAATGTTGAGGTTGTTGTTGAATTTGTTGGTGTTTTTCAATGTTGAGGTTGTTGTTGAATTTGTTGGTGTTTTTCAATGTTGAGGTTGTTGTTGTTTTTCAATGTTGAGGTTATTGTTGAATTTGTTGGTGTTTTTCAATGTTGAGGTTGTTGTTGTTTTTCAATGTTGAGGTTGTTGTTGAATTTGTTGGTGTTTTTCAATGTTGAGGCTGTTGTTGTTTTTCAATGTTGAGGTTGTTGTTGAATTTGTTGGTGTTTTTCAATGTTGAGGTTGTTGTTGAATTTGTTGGTGTTTTTCAATGTTGAGGTTGTTGTTGTTTTTCAATGTTGAGGTTATTGTTGAATTTGTTGGTGTTTTTCAATGTTGAGGTTGTTGTTGTTTTTCAATGTTGAGGTTGTTGTTGAATTTGTTGGTGTTTTTCAATGTTGAGGTTGTTGTTGAATTTGTTGGTGTTTTTCAATGTTGAGGTTGTTGTTGATTTTCAATGAGGAGGTTGTTGAATTTGTTGGTGTTTTTCAATCTTGAGTTTGTTGTTGAATTTGTTGGTGTTTTTCAATGTTGAGGTTGTTGTTGAATTTGTTGGTGTTTTTCAATGTTGAGGTTGTTGTTGTTTTTCAATGTTGAGGTTGTTGTTGAATTTGTTGGTGTTTTTCAATGTTGAGGTTGTTGTTGAATTTGTTGGTGTTTTTCAATGTTGAGGTTGTTGTTGTTCTTAAATGTTGAGGTTGTTGTTGAATTTGTTGGTGTTTTTTCAATTTTGAGGTTGTTGGTGTTTTTCAATGTTGAGGTTGTTGTTGAATTTGATGGTGTTTTTCAATGTCGAGGTTGTTGTTGAATTTGTTGGTGTTTTTCAATGTTGAAGTTGTTGTTGAATTTGTTGGTGTTTTTTAATTTCGAGGTTGTTGTTGAATTTGTTGGTGTTTTTCAATGTTGAAGTTTTTGTTGAATTTGTTGGTGTTTTTCAATGTTGAGGTTGTTGTTGTTTTTCAATGTTGAGGTTGTTGTTGAATTTGTTGGTGTTTTTCAATTTCGAGATTGTTGGTGAATTTGTTGGTGTTTTTCAATGTTGAAATTGTTGTTGAATTTGTTGGTGTTTTTCAATGTTGAGGTTGTTGTTGTTTTTCAATGTTGAGGTTGTTGTTGAATTTGTTGGTGTTTTTCAATGTTGAGGTTGTTGTTGTTTTTCAATGCTGAGGTTGTTGTTGAATTTGTTGGTGTTTTTCAATGTTGAGGTTGTTGTTGAATTTGTTGGTGTTTTTCAATGTTGAGGTTGTTGTTGTTTTTCAATGTTGAGGTTGTTGTTGAATTTGTTGTTGTTTTTCAATGTTGAGGTTGTTGTTGTTTTTCAATGTTGAGGTTGTTGTTGAATTTGTTGGTGTTTTTCAATGTTGAGGTTGTTGTTGAATTTGTAGGTGTGTTTCAATGTTGAGGTTGTTGTTGTTTTTCAATGTTGAGGTTATTGTTGAATTTGTTGGTGTTTTTCAATGTTGAGGTTGTTGTTGTTTTTCAATGTTGAGGTTGTTGTTGAATTTGTTGGTGTTTTTCAATGTTGAGTTTGTTGTTGTTTTTCCAAGTTGAGGTTGTTGTTGAATTTATTGGTGTTTTTCAATGTTGAGGTTGTTGTTGTTTTTCAATGTTGAGGTTGTTGTTGAATTTGTTGGTGTTTTTCAGTTTCGAGGTTGTTGTTGAATTTGTTGGTGTTTTTCAATGTTGAGGTTGTTGTTGAATTTGTTGGTGTTTTTCAATGTTGAGGTTGTTGTTGTTTTTCAATGTTGAGGTTGTTGTTGAATTTGTTGGTGTTTTTCAATGTTGAGGTTGTTGTTGTTTTTCAATGTTGAGGTTGTTGTTGAATTTGTTGGTGTTTTTCAATGTTGAGGTTGTTGTTGAATTTGTTGGTGTTTTTCAATGTTGAGGTTGTTGTTGTTTTTCAATGTTGAGGTTATTGTTGAATTTGTTGGTGTTTTTCAATGTTGAGGTTGTTGTTGTTTTTCAATGTTGAGGTTGTTGTTGAATTTGTTGGTGTTTTTCAATGTTGAGGTTGTTGTTGTTTTTCAATGTTGAGGTTGTTGTTGAATTTGTTGGTGTTTTTCAATGCTGAGGTTGTTGTTGAATTTGTTGGTGTTTTTCAATGTTGAGGTTGTTGTTGTTTTTCAATGTTGAGGTTGTTGTTGAATTTGTTGGTGTTTTTCAATGTTGAGGTTGTTGTTGTTTTTCAATGTTGAGGTTGTTGCTGAATTTGTTGGTGTTTTTCAATGTTGAGGTTGTTGTTGAATTTGTTGGTGTTTTTCAATGTTGAGGTTGTTGTTGATGTTCAAAGAGGAGGTTGTTGAATTTGTTGGTGTTTTTCAATCTTGAGTTTGTTGTTGAATTTGTTGGTGTTATTCAATGTTGAGGTTGTTGTTGAATTTGTTGGTGTTTTTCAACGTTGAGGTTGTTGTTGTTTTTCAATGTTGAGGTTGTTGTTGAATTTGTTGGTGTTTTTCAATGTTGAGGTTGTTGTTGAATTTGTTGGTGTTTTTCAATGTTGAGGTTGTTGTTGTTCTTAAATGTTGAGGTTGTTGTTGAATTTGTTGGTGTTTTTTCAATTTTGAGGTTGTTGGTGTTTTTCAATGTTGAGGTTGTTGTTGAATTTGATGGTGTTTTTCAATGTCGAGGTTGTTGTTGAATTTGTTGGTGTTTTTCAATGTTGAAGTTGTTGTTGAATTTGTTGGTGTTTTTTAATTTCGAGGTTGTTGTTGAATTTGTTGGTGTTTTTCAATGTTGAAGTTTTTGTTGAATTTGTTGGTGTTTTTCAATGTTGAGGTTGTTGTTGTTTTTCAATGTTGAGGTTGTTGTTGAATTTGTTGGTGTTTTTCAATTTCGAGATTGTTGGTGAATTTGTTGGTGTTTTTCAATGTTGAAATTGTTGTTGAATTTGTTGGTGTTTTTCACTGTTGAGGTTGTTGTTGTTTTTCAATGTTGAGGTTGTTGTTGAATTTGTTGGTGTTTTTCAATGTTGAGGTTGTTGTTGTTTTTCAATGCTGAGGTTGTTGTTGAATTTGTTGGTGTTTTTCAATGTTGAGGTTGTTGTTGAATTTGTTGGTGTTTTTCAATGTTGAGGTTGTTGTTGTTTTTCAATGTTGAGGTTGTTGTTGAATTTGTTGTTGTTTTTCAATGTTGAGGTTGTTGTTGTTTTTCAATGTTGAGGTTGTTGTTGAATTTGTTGGTGTTTTTCAATGTTGAGGTTGTTGTTGAATTTGTTGGTGTTTTTCAATGTTGAGGTTGTTGTTGTTTTTCAATGTTGAGTTTATTGTTGAATTTGTTGGTGTTTTTCAATGTTGAGGTTGTTGTTGTTTTTCAATGTTGAGGTTGTTGTTGAATTTGTTGGTGTTTTTCAATGTTGAGTTTGTTGTTGTTTTTCCAAGTTGAGGTTGTTGTTGAATTTATTGGTGTTTTTCAATGTTGAGGTTGTTGTTGTTTTTCAATGTTGAGGTTGTTGTTGAATTTGTTGGTGTTTTTCAATGTTGAGGTTGTTGTTGTTTTTCAATGTTGAGGTTGTTGTTGAATTTTTTGGTGCTTTTCAATGTTGAGGTTGTTATTGAATTTGTTAGTTTTTTTCAATGTTGAGGTTGTTGTTGAATTTGTTGGTGTTTTTCAATGTTGAGGTTGTTGTTGTTTTTCAATGTTGAGGTTGTTGAATTTGTTGGTGTTTTTCAATGTTGAATTTTTTGTGGAATTTGTTGGTGTTTTTCAATGTTGAGGTTGTTGTTTTTCAATGTTGAGGTTGTTGGTGAATTTGTTGGCGTTTTTAAATGTTGAGGTTGTTGTTGAATTTGTTGGTGTTTTCAATGTTGAGGTTTTTGTTGAATTTGTTGTTGTTTTTCAATGTTCAGGTTGCTGTTGTTTTTCAATGTTGAGGTTGTTGTTGAATTTGATGGTGTTTTTCAATGTCGAGGTTGTTGCTGAATTTGTTGGTGTTTTTCAATGTTGAAGTTGTTGTTGAATTTGTTGGTGTTTTTCAATGTTGAGGTTGTTGCTGTTTTTCAATTTGAGGTTGTTGTTGAATTTGTTGGTGTTTTTCAATGTTGAGATTGTTGTTGTTTTTCAATGTTGAGGTTGTTGTTGAATTCGTTGGTGTTTTTCAATGTTGAGGTTGTTGTTGTTTTTCAATGTTGAGGTTGTTGTTGAATTTGTTGGTGTTTTTCAATGTTGAGGTTGTTGTTTTTCAATGGTGAGGTTGTTGTTGAATTTGTTGGTGTTTTTCAATGCTGAGGTTGTTGTTGTTTTTCAATGTTGAGGTTGTTGTTGAATTTGTTGCTGTTTTTCATTTTCGAGGTTGTTGTTGAATTTGTTGGTGTTTTTCAATGTTGAGGTTGTTGTTGAATTTGTTGGTGTTTTTCAATGTTGAGGTTGTTGTTGTTTTTCAATGTTGAGGTTGTTGTTGAATTTGTTGGTGTTTTTCAATGTTGAGGTTGTTGTTGTTTTTCAATGATGAGGTTGTTGTTGAATTTGTTGGTGTTTTTCAATGTTGAGGTTGTTGTTGAATTTGTTGGTGTTTTTCAATGTTGAGGTTGTTGTTGTTTTTCAATGTTGAGGTTATTGTTGAATTTGTTGGTGTTTTTCAATGTTGAGGTTGTTGTTGTTTTTCAATGTTGAGGTTGTTGTTGAATTTGTTGGTGTTTTTCAATGTTGAGGTGGTTGTTGTTTTTCAGTGCTGAGGTTGTTGTTGAATTTGTTGGTATTTTTCAATGTTGAGGTTGTTGTTGTTTTTCAGTGTTGAGGTTGTTGTTGAATTTGTTGGTGTTTTTCAATTTCGAGATTGTTGGTGAATTTGTTGGTGTTTTTCAATGTTGAAGTTGTTGTTGAATTTGTTGGTGTTTTTCAATGTTGAGGTTGTTGTTATTTTTCAATGTTGAGGTTGTTGTTGAATTTGTTGGTGTTTTTCAACGTTGAGGTTGTTGTTGTTTTTCAATGCTGAGGTTGTTGTTGAATTTGTTGGTGTTTTTCAATGTTGAGGTTGTTGTTGAATTTGTTGGTGTTTTTCAATGTTGAGGTTGTTGTTGTTTTTCAATGTTGAGGTTGTTGTTGAATTTGTTGTTGTTTTTCAATGTTGAGGTTGTTGTTGTTTTTCAATGTTGAGGTTGTTGTTGAATTTGTTGGTGTTTTTCAATGTTGAGGTTGTTGTTGTTTTTCAATGTTGAAGTTATTGTTGAATTTGTTGGTGTTTTTCAATGTTGAGGTTGTTGTTGTTTTTCAATGTTGAGGTTGTTGTTGAATTTGTTGGTGTTTTTCAATGTCGAGTTTGTTGTTGTTTTTCAAAGTTGAGGTTGTTGTTGAAATTGTTGGTGTTTTTCAATGTTGAGGTTGTTGTTGTTTTTCAATGTTGAGGTTGTTGTTGAATTTGGTGGTGTTTTTCAATGTTGAGGTTGTTGTTGTTTTTCAATGTTGAGGTTGTTGTTGAATTTGTTGGTGCTTTTCAATGTTGAGGTTGTTGTTGAATTTGCTAGTGTTTTTCAATGTTGAGGTTGTTGTTGAATTTGTTGGTGTTTTTCAATGTTGAGGTTGTTGTTGTTTTTCAATGTTGAGGTTGTTGAATTTGTTGGTGTTTTTCAATGTTGAATTTTTTGTTGAATTTGTTGGTGTTCTTCAATGTTGAGGTTGTTGTTTTTCAATGTTGAGGTTGTTGTTGAATTGGTTGGCGTTTTTAAATGTTGAGGTTGTTGTTGAATTTGTTGGTGTTTTCAATGTTGAGATTTTTGTTGAATTTGTTGGTGTTTTTCAATGTTGAGGTTGTTGTTGTTTTTCAATGTTGAGGTTGTTGTTGAATTTGTTGGTGTTTTTCAATGTTGAGGTTGTTGTTGTTTTTCAATGTTGAGGTTGTTGTTGAATTTGTTGGTGTTTTTCAGTTTCGAGGTTGTTGTTGAATTTGTTGGTGTTTTTCAATGTTGAGGTTGTTGTTGAATTTGTTGGTGTTTTTCAATGTTGAGGTTGTTGTTGTTTTTCAATGTTGAGTTTGTTGTTGAATTTGTTGGTGTTTTTCAATGTTGAGGTTGTTGTTGTTTTTCAATTTTGAGGTTGTTGTTGAATTTGTTGGTGTTTTTCAATGTTGAGGTTGTTGTTGTTTTTCAATGTTGAGGTTATTGTTGAATTTGTTGGTGTTTTTCAATGTTGAGGTTGTTGTTGTTTTTCAATGTTGAGGTTGTTGTTGAATTTGTTGGTGTTTTTCAATGTTGAGGTTGTTGTTGTTTTTCAATGTTGAGGTTGTTGTTGTTTTTCAATGTTGAGGTTGTTGTTGAATTTGTTGGTGTTTTTCAGTTTCGAGGTTGTTGTTGAATTTGTTGGTGTTTTTCAAAGTTGAAGTTGTTGTTGAATTAGTTGGTGTTTTTCAATGTTGAGGTTGTTGTTGTTTTTCAATGTTGAGGTTGTTGTTGAATTTGTTGGTGTTTTTCAATGTTGAGGTTGTTGTTGTTTTTCAGTGTTGAGGTTGTTGTTGAATTTGTTGGTGTTTTTCAATTTCGAGATTGTTGGTGAATTTGTTGGTGTTTTTCAATGTTGAAGTTGTTGTTGAATTTGTTGGTGTTTTTCAATGTTGAGGTTGTTGTTATTTTTCAATGTTGAGGTTGTTGTTGAATTTGTTGGTGTTTTTCAATGTTAGGTTGTTGTTGTTTTTCAATGTTGAGGTTGTTGTTGAATTTGTTGGTGTTTTTCAATGTTGAGGTTGTTGTTGTTTTTCAATGTTGAGGTTGTTGTTGAATTTGTTGGTGTTTTTCAGTTTCGAGGTTGTTGTTGAATTTGTTGGTGTTTTTCAATGTTGAGGTTGTTGTTGAATTTGTTGGTGTTTTTCAATGTTGAGGTTGTTGTTGTTTTTCAATGTTGAGGTTGTTGTTGAATTTGTTGGTGTTTTTCAATGTTGAGGTTGTTGTTGTTTTTCAATGTTGAGGTTGTTGTTGAATTTGTTGGTGTTTTTCAATGTTGAGGTTGTTGTTGAATTTGTTGGTGTTTTTCAATGTTGAGGTTGTTGTTGTTTTTCAATGTTGAGGTTATTGTTGAATTTGTTGGTGTTTTTCAATGTTGAGGTTGTTGTTGTTTTTCAATGTTGAGGTTGTTGTTGAATTTGTTGGTGTTTTTCAATGTTGAGGTTGTTGTTGTTTTTCAATGTTGAGGTTGTTGTTGAATTTGTTGGTGTTTTTCAATGTTGAGGTTGTTGTTGAATTTGTTGGTGTTTTTCAATGTTGAGGTTGTTGTTGTTTTTCAATGTTGAGGTTATTGTTGAATTTGTTGGTGTTTTTCAATGTTGAGGTTGTTGTTGTTTTTCAATGTTGAGGTTGTTGTTGAATTTGTTGGTGTTTTTCAATGTTGAGGTTGTTGTTGAATTTGTTGGTGTTTTTCAATGTTGAGGTTGTTGTTGATTTTCAATGAGGAGGTTGTTGAATTTGTTGGTGTTTTTCAATCTTGAGTTTGTTGTTGAATTTGTTGGTGTTTTTCAATGTTGAGGTTTTTGTTGAATTTGTTGGTGTTTTTCAATGTTGAGGTTGTTGTTGTTTTTCAATGTTGAGGTTGTTGTTGAATTTGTTGGTGTTTTTCAATGTTGAGGTTGTTGTTGAATTTGTTGGTGTTTTTCAATGTTGAGGTTGTTGTTGTTCTTAAATGTTGAGGTTGTTGTTGAATTTGTTGGTGTTTTTTCAATTTTGAGGTTGTTGGTGTTTTTCAATGTTGAGGTTGTTGTTGAATTTGATGGTGTTTTTCAATGTCGAGGTTGTTGTTGAATTTGTTGGTGTTTTTCAATGTTGAAGTTGTTGTTGAATTTGTTGGTGTTTTTTAATTTCGAGGTTGTTGTTGAATTTGTTGGTGTTTTTCAATGTTGAAGTTTTTGTTGAATTTGTTGGTGTTTTTCAATGTTGAGGTTGTTGTTGTTTTTCAATGTTGAGGTTGTTGTTGAATTTGTTGGTGTTTTTCAATTTCGAGATTGTTGGTGAATTTGTTGGTGTTTTTCAATGTTGAAATTGTTGTTGAATTTGTTGGTGTTTTTCAATGTTGAGGTTGTTGTTGTTTTTCAATGTTGAGGTTGTTGTTGAATTTGTTGGTGTTTTTCAATGTTGAGGTTGTTGTTGTTTTTCAATGCTGAGGTTGTTGTTGAATTTGTTGGTGTTTTTCAATGTTGAGGTTGTTGTTGAATTTGTTGGTGTTTTTCAATGTTGAGGTTGTTGTTGTTTTTCAATGTTGAGGTTGTTGTTGAATTTGTTGTTGTTTTTCAATGTTGAGGTTGTTGTTGTTTTTCAATGTTGAGGTTGTTGTTGAATTTGTTGGTGTTTTTCAATGTTGAGGTTGTTGTTGAATTTGTAGGTGTTTTTCAATGTTGAGGTTGTTGTTGTTTTTCAATGTTGAGGTTATTGTTGAATTTGTTGGTGTTTTTCAATGTTGAGGTTGTTGTTGTTTTTCAATGTTGAGGTTGTTGTTGAATTTGTTGGTGTTTTTCAATGTTGAGTTTGTTGTTGTTTTTCCAAGTTGAGGTTGTTGTTGAATTTATTGGTGTTTTTCAATGTTGAGGTTGTTGTTGTTTTTCAATGTTGAGGTTGTTGTTGAATTTGTTGGTGTTTTTCAGTTTCGAGGTTCTTGTTGAATTTGTTGGTGTTTTTCAATGTTGAGGTTGTTGTTGAATTTGTTGGTGTTTTTCAATGTTGAGGTTGTTGTTGTTTTTCAATGTTGAGGTTGTTGTTGAATTTGTTGGTGTTTTTCAATGTTGAGGTTGTTGTTGTTTTTCAATGCTGAGGTTGTTGTTGAATTTGTTGGTGTTTTTCAATGTTGAGGTTGTTGTTGAATTTGTTGGTGTTTTTCAATGTTGAGGTTGCTGTTGTTTTTCAATGTTGAGGTTGTTGTTGAATTTGTTGTTGTTTTTCAATGTTGAGGTTGTTGTTGTTTTTCAATGTTGAGGTTGTTGTTGAATTTGTTGGTGTTTTTCAATGTTGAGGTTGTTGTTGAATTTGTAGGTGTTTTTCAATGTTGAGGTTGTTGTTGTTTTTCAATGTTGAGGTTATTGTTGAATTTGTTGGTGTTTTTCAATGTTGAGGTTGTTGTTGTTTTTCAATGTTGAGGTTGTTGTTGAATTTGTTGGTGTTTTTCAATGTTGAGTTTGTTGTTGTTTTTCCAAGTTGAGGTTGTTGTTGAATTTATTGGTGTTTTTCAATGTTGAGGTTGTTGTTGTTTTTCAATGTTGAGGTTGTTGTTGAATTTGTTGGTGTTTTTCAGTTTCGAGGTTGTTGTTGAATTTGTTGGTGTTTTTCAATGTTGAGGTTGTTGTTGAATTTGTTGGTGTTTTTCAATGTTGAGGTTGTTGTTGTTTTTCAATGTTGAGGTTGTTGTTGAATTTGTTGGTGTTTTTCAATGTTGAGGTTGTTGTTGTTTTTCAATGTTGAGGTTGTTGTTGAATTTGTTGGTCTTTTTCAATGTTGAGGTTGTTGTTGAATTTGTTGGTGTTTTTCAATGTTGAGGTTGTTGTTGTTTTTCAATGTTGAGGTTATTGTTGAATTTGTTGGTGTTTTTCAATGTTGAGGTTGTTGTTGTTTTTCAATGTTGAGGTTGTTGTTGAATTTGTTGGTGTTTTTCAATGTTGAGGTTGTTGTTGTTTTTCAATGTTGAGGTTGTTGTTGAATTTGTTGGTGTTTTTCAATGTTGAGGTTGTTGTTGAATTTGTTGGTGTTTTTCAATGTTGAGGTTGTTGTTGTTTTTCAATGTTGAGGTTATTGTTGAATTTGTTGGTGTTTTTCAATGTTGAGGTTGTTGTTGTTTTTCAATGTTGAGGTTGTTGTTGAATTTGTTGGTGTTTTTCAATGTTGAGGTTGTTGTTGAATTTGTTGGTGTTTTTCAATGTTGAGGTTGTTGTTGATGTTCAATGAGGAGGTTGTTGAATTTGTTGGTGTTTTTCAATCTTGAGTTTGTTGTTGAATTTGTTGGTGTTTTTCAATGTTGAGGTTGTTGTTGAATTTGTTGGTGTTTTTCAACGTTGAGGTTGTTGTTGTTTTTCAATGTTGAGGTTGTTGTTGAATTTGTTGGTGTTTTTCAATGTTGAGGTTGTTGTTGAATTTGTTGGTCTTTTTCAATGTTGAGGTTGTTGTTGTTCTTAAATGTTGAGCTTGTTGTTGAATTTGTTGGTGTTTTTTCAATTTTGAGGTTGTTGGTGTTTTTCAATGTTGAGGTTGTTGTTGAATTTGATGGTGTTTTTCAATGTCGAGGTTGTTGTTGAATTTGTTGGTGTTTTTCAATGTTGAAGTTGTTGTTGAATTTGTTGGTGTTTTTTAATTTCGAGGTTGTTGTTGAATTTGTTGGTGTTTTTCAATGTTGAAGTTTTTGTTGAATTTGTTGGTGTTTTTCAATGTTGAGGTTGTTGTTGTTTTTCAATGTTGAGGTTGTTGTTGAATTTGTTGGTGTTTTTCAATTTCGAGATTGTTGGTGAATTTGTTGGTGTTTTTCAATGTTGAAATTGTTGTTGAATTTGTTGGTGTTTTTCACTGTTGAGGTTGTTGTTGTTTTTCAATGTTGAGGTTGTTGTTGAATTTGTTGGTGTTTTTCAATGTTGAGGTTGTTGTTGTTTTTCAATGCTGAGGTTGTTGTTGAATTTGTTGGTGTTTTTCAATGTTGAGGTTGTTGTTGAATTTGTTGGTGTTTTTCAATGTTGAGGTTGTTGTTGTTTTTCAATGTTGAGGTTGTTGTTGAATTTGTTGTTGTTTTTCAATGTTGAGGTTGTTGTTGTTTTTCAATGTTGAGGTTGTTGTTGAATTTGTTGGTGTTTTTCAATGTTGAGGTTGTTGTTGAATTTGTTGGTGTTTTTCAATGTTGAGGTTGTTGTTGTTTTTCAATGTTGAGTTTATTGTTGAATTTGTTGGTGTTTTTCAATGTTGAGGTTGTTGTTGTTTTTCAATGTTGAGGTTGTTGTTGAATTTGTTGGTGTTTTTCAATGTTGAGTTTGTTGTTGTTTTTCCAAGTTGAGGTTGTTGTTGAATTTATTGGTGTTTTTCAATGTTGAGGTTGTTGTTGTTTTTCAATGTTGAGGTTGTTGTTGAATTTGTTGGTGTTTTTCAATGTTGAGGTTGTTGTTGTTTTTCAATGTTGAGGTTGTTGTTGAATTTGTTGGTGCTTTTCAATGTTGAGGTTGTTATTGAATTTGTTAGTTTTTTTCAATGTTGAGGTTGTTGTTGAATTTGTTGGTGTTTTTCAATGTTGAGGTTGTTGTTGTTTTTCAATGTTGAGGTTGTTGAATTTGTTGGTGTTTTTCAATGTTGAATTTTTTGTGGAATTTGTTGGTGTTTTTCAATGTTGAGGTTGTTGTTTTTCAATGTTGAGGTTGTTGGTGAATTTGTTGGCGTTTTTAAATGTTGAGGTTGTTGTTGAATTTGTTGGTGTTTTCAATGTTGAGGTTTTTGTTGAATTTGTTGTTGTTGTTCAATGTTCAGGTTGCTGTTGTTTTTCAATGTTGAGGTTGTTGTTGAATTTGATGGTGTTTTTCAATGTCGAGGTTGTTGCTGAATTTGTTGGTGTTTTTCAATGTTGAAGTTGTTGTTGAATTTGTTGGTGTTTTTCAATGTTGAGGTTGTTGCTGTTTTTCAATTTGAGGTTGTTGTTGAATTTGTTGGTGTTTTTCAATGTTGAGATTGTTGTTGTTTTTCAATGTTGAGGTTGTTGTTGAATTCGTTGGTGTTTTTCAATGTTGAGGTTGTTGTTGTTTTTCAATGTTGAGGTTGTTGTTGAATTTGTTGGTGTTTTTCAATGTTGAGGTTGTTGTTGTTTTTCAATGGTGAGGTTGTTGTTGAATTTGTTGGTGTTTTTCAATGCTGAGGTTGTTGTTGTTTTTCAATGTTGAGGTTGTTGTTGAATTTGTTGCTGTTTTTCATTTTCGAGGTTGTTGTTGAATTTGTTGGTGTTTTTCAATGTTGAGGTTGTTGTTGAATTTGTTGGTGTTTTTCAATGTTGAGGTTGTTGTTGTTTTTCAATGTTGAGGTTGTTGTTGAATTTGTTGGTGTTTTTCAATGTTGAGGTTGTTGTTGTTTTTCAATGATGAGGTTGTTGTTGAATTTGTTGGTGTTTTTCAATATTGAGGTTGTTGTTGAATTTGTTGGTGTTTTTCAATGTTGAGGTTGTTGTTGTTTTTCAATGTTGAGGTTATTGTTGAATTTGTTGGTGTTTTTCAATGTTGAGGTTGTTGTTGTTTTTCAATGTTGAGGTTGTTGTTGAATTTGTTGGTGTTTTTCAATGTTGAGTTTGTTGTTGTTTTTCCAAGTTGAGGTTGTTGTTGAATTTATTGGTGTTTTTCAATGTTGAGGTTGTTGTTGTTTTTCAATGTTGAGGTTGTTGTTGAATTTGTTGGTGTTTTTCAGTTTCGAGGTTGTTGTTGAATTTGTTGGTGTTTTTCAATGTTGAGGTTGTTGTTGAATTTGTTGGTGTTTTTCAATGTTGAGGTTGTTGTTGTTTTTCAATGTTGAGGTTGTTGTTGAATTTGTTGGTGTTTTTCAATGTTGAGGTTGTTGTTGTTTTTCAATGTTGAGGTTGTTGTTGAATTTGTTGGTCTTTTTCAATGTTGAGGTTGTTGTTGAATTTGTTGGTGTTTTTCAATGTTGAGGTTGTTGTTGTTTTTCAATGTTGAGGTTATTGTTGAATTTGTTGGTGTTTTTCAATGTTGAGGTTGTTGTTGTTTTTCAATGTTGAGGTTGTTGTTGAATTTGTTGGTGTTTTTCAATGTTGAGGTTGTTGTTGTTTTTCAATGTTGAGGTTGTTGTTGAATTTGTTGGTGTTTTTCAATGTTGAGGTTGTTGTTGAATTTGTTGGTGTTTTTCAATGTTGAGGTTGTTGTTGTTTTTCAATGTTGAGGTTATTGTTGAATTTGTTGGTGTTTTTCAATGTTGAGGTTGTTGTTGTTTTTCAATGTTGAGGTTGTTGTTGAATTTGTTGGTGTTTTTCAATGTTGAGGTTGTTGTTGAATTTGTTGGTGTTTTTCAATGTTGAGGTTGTTGTTGATGTTCAATGAGGAGGTTGTTGAATTTGTTGGTGTTTTTCAATCTTGAGTTTGTTGTTGAATTTGTTGGTGTTTTTCAATGTTGAGGTTGTTGTTGAATTTGTTGGTGTTTTTCAACGTTGAGGTTGTTGTTGTTTTTCAATGTTGAGGTTGTTGTTGAATTTGTTGGTGTTTTTCAATGTTGAGGTTGTTGTTGAATTTGTTGGTGTTTTTCAATGTTGAGGTTGTTGTTGTTCTTAAATGTTGAGCTTGTTGTTGAATTTGTTGGTGTTTTTTCAATTTTGAGGTTGTTGGTGTTTTTCAATGTTGAGGTTGTTGTTGAATTTGATGGTGTTTTTCAATGTCGAGGTTGTTGTTGAATTTGTTGGTGTTTTTCAATGTTGAAGTTGTTGTTGAATTTGTTGGTGTTTTTTAATTTCGAGGTTGTTGTTGAATTTGTTGGTGTTTTTCAATGTTGAAGTTTTTGTTGAATTTGTTGGTGTTTTTCAATGTTGAGGTTGTTGTTGTTTTTCAATGTTGAGGTTGTTGTTGAATTTGTTGGTGTTTTTCAATTTCGAGATTGTTGGTGAATTTGTTGGTGTTTTTCAATGTTGAAATTGTTGTTGAATTTGTTGGTGTTTTTCACTGTTGAGGTTGTTGTTGTTTTTCAATGTTGAGGTTGTTGTTGAATTTGTTGGTGTTTTTCAATGTTGAGGTTGTTGTTGTTTTTCAATGCTGAGGTTGTTGTTGAATTTGTTGGTGTTTTTCAATGTTGAGGTTGTTGTTGAATTTGTTGGTGTTTTTCAATGTTGAGGTTGTTGTTGTTTTTCAATGTTGAGGTTGTTGTTGAATTTGTTGTTGTTTTTCAATGTTGAGGTTGTTGTTGTTTTTCAATGTTGAGGTTGTTGTTGAATTTGTTGGTGTTTTTCAATGTTGAGGTTGTTGTTGAATTTGTTGGTGTTTTTCAATGTTGAGGTTGTTGTTGTTTTTCAATGTTGAGTTTATTGTTGAATTTGTTGGTGTTTTTCAATGTTGAGGTTGTTGTTGTTTTTCAATGTTGAGGTTGTTGTTGAATTTGTTGGTGTTTTTCAATGTTGAGTTTGTTGTTGTTTTTCCAAGTTGAGGTTGTTGTTGAATTTATTGGTGTTTTTCAATGTTGAGGTTGTTGTTGTTTTTCAATGTTGAGGTTGTTGTTGAATTTGTTGGTGTTTTTCAATGTTGAGGTTGTTGTTGTTTTTCAATGTTGAGGTTGTTGTTGAATTTGTTGGTGCTTTTCAATGTTGAGGTTGTTATTGAATTTGTTAGTTTTTTTCAATGTTGAGGTTGTTGTTGAATTTGTTGGTGTTTTTCAATGTTGAGGTTGTTGTTGTTTTTCAATGTTGAGGTTGTTGAATTTGTTGGTGTTTTTCAATGTTGAATTTTTTGTGGAATTTGTTGGTGTTTTTCAATGTTGAGGTTGTTGTTTTTCAATGTTGAGGTTGTTGGTGAATTTGTTGGCGTTTTTAAATGTTGAGGTTGTTGTTGAATTTGTTGGTGTTTTCAATGTTGAGGTTTTTGTTGAATTTGTTGTTGTTGTTCAATGTTCAGGTTGCTGTTGTTTTTCAATGTTGAGGTTGTTGTTGAATTTGATGGTGTTTTTCAATGTCGAGGTTGTTGCTGAATTTGTTGGTGTTTTTCAATGTTGAAGTTGTTGTTGAATTTGTTGGTGTTTTTCAATGTTGAGGTTGTTGCTGTTTTTCAATTTGAGGTTGTTGTTGAATTTGTTGGTGTTTTTCAATGTTGAGATTGTTGTTGTTTTTCAATGTTGAGGTTGTTGTTGAATTCGTTGGTGTTTTTCAATGTTGAGGTTGTTGTTGTTTTTCAATGTTGAGGTTGTTGTTGAATTTGTTGGTGTTTTTCAATGTTGAGGTTGTTGTTGTTTTTCAATGGTGAGGTTGTTGTTGAATTTGTTGGTGTTTTTCAATGCTGAGGTTGTTGTTGTTTTTCAATGTTGAGGTTGTTGTTGAATTTGTTGCTGTTTTTCATTTTCGAGGTTGTTGTTGAATTTGTTGGTGTTTTTCAATGTTGAGGTTGTTGTTGAATTTGTTGGTGTTTTTCAATGTTGAGGTTGTTGTTGTTTTTCAATGTTGAGGTTGTTGTTGAATTTGTTGGTGTTTTTCAATGTTGAGGTTGTTGTTGTTTTTCAATGATGAGGTTGTTGTTGAATTTGTTGGTGTTTTTCAATGTTGAGGTTGTTGTTGAATTTGTTGGTGTTTTTCAATGTTGAGGTTGTTGTTGTTTTTCAATGTTGAGGTTATTGTTGAATTTGTTGGTGTTTTTCAATGTTGAGGTTGTTGTTGTTTTTCAATGTTGAGGTTGTTGTTGAATTTGTTGGTGTTTTTCAATGTTGAGGTGGTTGTTGTTTTTCAGTGCTGAGGTTGATGTTGAATTTGTTGGTATTTTTCAATGTTGAGGTTGTTGTTGTTTTTCAGTGTTGAGGTTGTTGTTGAATTTGTTGGTGTTTTTCAATTTCGAGATTGTTGGTGAATTTGTTGGTGTTTTTCAATGTTGAAGTTGTTGTTGAATTTGTTGGTGTTTTTCAATGTTGAGGTTGTTGTTATTTTTCAATGTTGAGGTTGTTGTTGAATTTGTTGGTGTTTTTCAACGTTGAGGTTGTTGTTGTTTTTCAATGCTGAGGTTGTTGTTGAATTTGTTGGTGTTTTTCAATGTTGAGGTTGTTGTTGAATTTGTTGGTGTTTTTCAATGTTGAGGTTGTTGTTGTTTTTCAATGTTGAGGTTGTTGTTGAATTTGTTGTTGTTTTTCAATGTTGAGGTTGTTGTTGTTTTTCAATGTTGAGGTTGTTGTTGAATTTGTTGGTGTTTTTCAATGTTGAGGTTGTTGTTGTTTTTCAATGTTGAAGTTATTGTTGAATTTGTTGGTGTTTTTCAATGTTGAGGTTGTTGTTGTTTTTCAATGTTGAGGTTGTTGTTGAATTTGTTGGTGTTTTTCAATGTCGAGTTTGTTGTTGTTTTTCAAAGTTGAGGTTGTTGTTGAATTTGTTGGTGTTTTTCAATGTTGAGGTTGTTGTTGTTTTTCAATGTTGAGGTTGTTGTTGAATTTGGTGGTGTTTTTCAATGTTGAGGTTGTTGTTGTTTTTCAATGTTGAGGTTGTTGTTGAATTTGTTGGTGCTTTTCAATGTTGAGGTTGTTGTTGAATTTGCTAGTGTTTTTCAATGTTGAGGTTGTTGTTGAATTTGTTGGTGTTTTTCAATGTTGAGGTTGTTGTTGTTTTTCAATGTTGAGGTTGTTGAATTTGTTGGTGTTTTTCAATGTTGAATTTTTTGTTGAATTTGTTGGTGTTCTTCAATGTTGAGGTTGTTGTTTTTCAATGTTGAGGTTGTTGTTGAATTGGTTGGCGTTTTTAAATGTTGAGGTTGTTGTTGAATTTGTTGGTGTTTTTAATGTTGAGATTTTTGTTGAATTTGTTGGTGTTTTTCAATGTTGAGGTTGTTGTTGTTTTTCAATGTTGAGGTTGTTGTTGAATTTGTTGGTGTTTTTCAATGTTGAGGTTGTTGTTGTTTTTCAATGTTGAGGTTGTTGTTGAATTTGTTGGTGTTTTTCAGTTTCGAGGTTGTTGTTGAATTTGTTGGTGTTTTTCAATGTTGAGGTTGTTGTTGAATTTGTTGGTGTTTTTCAATGTTGAGGTTGTTGTTGTTTTTCAATGTTGAGTTTGTTGTTGAATTTGTTGGTGTTTTTCAATGTTGAGGTTGTTGTTGTTTTTCAATTTTGAGGTTGTTGTTGAATTTGTTGGTGTTTTTCAATGTTGAGGTTGTTGTTGTTCTTCAATGTTGAGGTTATTGTTGAATTTGTTGGTGTTTTTCAATGTTGAGGTTGTTGTTGTTTTTCAATGTTGAGGTTGTTGTTGAATTTGTTGGTGTTTTTCAATGTTGAGGTTGTTGTTGTTTTTCAATGTTGAGGTTGTTGTTGTTTTTCAATGTTGAGGTTGTTGTTGAATTTGTTGGTGTTTTTCAGTTTCGAGGTTGTTGTTGAATTTGTTGGTGTTTTTCAAAGTTGAAGTTGTTGTTGAATTAGTTGGTGTTTTTCAATGTTGAGGTTGTTGTTGTTTTTCAATGTTGAGGTTGTTGTTGAATTTGTTGGTGTTTTTCAATGTTGAGGTTGTTGTTGTTTTTCAGTGTTGAGGTTGTTGTTGAATTTGTTGGTGTTTTTCAATTTCGAGATTGTTGGTGAATTTGTTGGTGTTTTTCAATGTTGAAGTTGTTGTTGAATTTGTTGGTGTTTTTCAATGTTGAGGTTGTTGTTATTTTTCAATGTTGAGGTTGTTGTTGAATTTGTTGGTGTTTTTCAATGTTGAGGTTGTTGTTGTTTTTCAATGTTGAGGTTGTTGTTGAATTTGTTGGTGTTTTTCAATGTTGAGGTTGTTGTTGTTTTTCAATGTTGAGGTTGTTGTTGAATTTGTTGGTGTTTTTCAGTTTCGAGGTTGTTGTTGAATTTGTTGGTGTTTTTCAATGTTGAGGTTGTTGTTGAATTTGTTGGTGTTTTTCAATGTTGAGGTTGTTGTTGTTTTTCAATGTTGAGGTTGTTGTTGAATTTGTTGGTGTTTTTCAATGTTGAGGTTGTTGTTGTTTTTCAATGTTGAGGTTGTTGTTGAATTTGTTGGTGTTTTTCAATGTTGAGGTTGTTGTTGAATTTGTTGGTGTTTTTCAATGTTGAGGTTGTTGTTGTTTTTCAATGTTGAGGTTATTGTTGAATTTGTTGGTGTTTTTCAATGTTGAGGTTGTTGTTGTTTTTCAATGTTGAGGTTGTTGTTGAATTTGTTGGTGTTTTTCAATGTTGAGGTTGTTGTTGTTTTTCAATGTTGAGGTTGTTGTTGAATTTGTTGGTGTTTTTCAATGTTGAGGTTGTTGTTGAATTTGTTGGTGTTTTTCAATGTTGAGGTTGTTGTTGTTTTTCAATGTTGAGGTTATTGTTGAATTTGTTGGTGTTTTTCAATGTTGAGGTTGTTGTTGTTTTTCAATGTTGAGGTTGTTGTTGAATTTGTTGGTGTTTTTCAATGTTGAGGTTGTTGTTGAATTTGTTGGTGTTTTTCAATGTTGAGGTTGTTGTTGATTTTCAATGAGGAGGTTGTTGAATTTGTTGGTGTTTTTCAATCTTTAGTTTGTTGTTGAATTTGTTGGTGTTTTTCAATGTTGAGGTTGTTGTTGAATTTGTTGGTGTTTTTCAATGTTGAGGTTGTTGTTGTTTTTCAATGTTGAGGTTGTTGTTGAATTTGTTGGTGTTTTTCAATGTTGAGGTTGTTGTTGAATTTGTTGGTGTTTTTCAATGTTGAGGTTGTTGTTGTTCTTAAATGTTGAGGTTGTTGTTGAATTTGTTGGTGTTTTTTCAATTTTGAGGTTGTTGGTGTTTTTCAATGTTGAGGTTGTTGTTGAATTTGATGGTGTTTTTCAATGTCGAGGTTGTTGTTGAATTTGTTGGTGTTTTTCAATGTTGAAGTTGTTGTTGAATTTGTTGGTGTTTTTTAATTTCGAGGTTGTTGTTGAATTTGTTGGTGTTTTTCAATGTTGAAGTTTTTGTTGAATTTGTTGGTGTTTTTCAATGTTGAGGTTGTTGTTGTTTTTCAAGGTTGAGGTTGTTGTTGAATTTGTTGGTGTTTTTCAATTTCGAGATTGTTGGTGAATTTGTTGGTGTTTTTCAATGTTGAAATTGTTGTTGAATTTGTTGGTGTTTTTCAATGTTGAGGTTGTTGTTGTTTTTCAATGTTGAGGTTGTTGTTGAATTTGTTGGTGTTTTTCAATGTTGAGGTTGTTGTTGTTTTTCAATGCTGAGGTTGTTGTTGAATTTGTTGGTGTTTTTCAATGTTGAGGTTGTTGTTGAATTTGTTGGTGTTTTTCAATGTTGAGGTTGTTGTTGTTTTTCAATGTTGAGGTTGTTGTTGAATTTGTTGTTGTTTTTCAATGTTGAGGTTGTTGTTGTTTTTCAATGTTGAGGTTGTTGTTGAATTTGTTGGTGTTTTTCAATGTTGAGGTTGTTGTTGAATTTGTAGGTGTTTTTCAATGTTGAGGTTGTTGTTGTTTTTCAATGTTGAGGTTATTGTTGAATTTGTTGGTGTTTTTCAATGTTGAGGTTGTTGTTGTTTTTCAATGTTGAGGTTGTTGTTGAATTTGTTGGTGTTTTTCAATGTTGAGTTTGTTGTTGTTTTTCCAAGTTGAGGTTGTTGTTGAATTTATTGGTGTTTTTCAATGTTGAGGTTGTTGTTGTTTTTCAATGTTGAGGTTGTTGTTGAATTTGTTGGTGTTTTTCAGTTTCGAGGTTCTTGTTGAATTTGTTGGTGTTTTTCAATGTTGAGGTTGTTGTTGAATTTGTTGGTGTTTTTCAATGTTGAGGTTGTTGTTGTTTTTCAATGTTGAGGTTGTTGTTGAATTTGTTGGTGTTTTTCAATGTTGAGGTTGTTGTTGTTTTTCAATGTTGAGGTTGTTGTTGAATTTGTTGGTGTTTTTCAATGTTGAGGTTGTTGTTGAATTTGTTGGTGTTTTTCAATGTTGAGGTTGTTGTTGTTTTTCAATGTTGAGGTTATTGTTGAATTTGTTGGTGTTTTTCAATGTTGAGGTTGTTGTTGTTTTTCAATGTTGAGGTTGTTGTTGAATTTGTTGGTGTTTTTCAATGTTGAGGTTGTTGTTGTTTTTCAATGTTGAGGTTGTTGTTGAATTTGTTGGTGTTTTTCAATGTTGAGGTTGTTGTTGAATTTGTTGGTGTTTTTCAATGTTGAGGTTGTTGTTGTTTTTCAATGTTGAGGTTATTGTTGAATTTGTTGGTGTTTTTCAATGTTGAGGTTGTTGTTGTTTTTCAATGTTGAGGTTGTTGTTGAATTTGTTGGTGTTTTTCAATGTTGAGGTTGTTGTTGAATTTGTTGGTGTTTTTCAATGTTGAGGTTGTTGTTGATTTTCAATGAGGAGGTTGTTGAATTTGTTGGTGTTTTTCAATCTTGAGTTTGTTGTTGAATTTGTTGGTGTTTTTCAATGTTGAGGTTGTTGTTGAATTTGTTGGTGTTTTTCAACGTTGAGGTTGTTGTTGTTTTTCAATGTTGAGGTTGTTGTTGAATTTGTTGGTGTTTTTCAATGTTGAGGTTGTTGTTGAATTTGTTGGTGTTTTTCAATGTTGAGGTTGTTGTTGTTCTTAAATGTTGAGGTTGTTGTTGAATTTGTTGGTGTTTTTTCAATTTTGAGGTTGTTGCTGTTTTTCAATGTTGAGGTTGTTGTTGAATTTGATGGTGTTTTTCAATGTCGAGGTTGTTGTTGAATTTGTTGGTGTTTTTCAATGTTGAAGTTGTTGTTGAATTTGTTGGTGTTTTTTAATTTCGAGGTTGTTGTTGAATTTGTTGGTGTTTTTCAATGTTGAAGTTTTTGTTGAATTTGTTGGTGTTTTTCAATGTTGAGGTTGTTGTTGTTTTTCAATGTTGAGGTTGTTGTTGAATTTGTTGGTGTTTTTCAATTTCGAGATTGTTGGTGAATTTGTTGGTGTTTTTCAATGTTGAAATTGTTGTTGAATTTGTTGGTGTTTTTCAATGTTGAGGTTGTTGTTGTTTTTCAATGTTGAGGTTGTTGTTGAATTTGTTGGTGTTTTTCAATGTTGAGGTTGTTGTTGTTTTTCAATGCTGAGGTTGTTGTTGAATTTGTTGGTGTTTTTCAATGTTGAGGTTGTTGTTGAATTTGTTGGTGTTTTTCAATGTTGAGGTTGTTGTTGTTTTTCAATGTTGAGGTTGTTGTTGAATTTGTTGTTGTTTTTCAATGTTGAGGTTGTTGTTGTTTTTCAATGTTGAGGTTGTTGTTGAATTTGTTGGTGTTTTTCAATGTTGAGGTTGTTGTTGAATTTGTTGGTGTTTTTCAATGTTGAGGTTGTTGTTGTTTTTCAATGTTGAGTTTATTGTTGAATTTGTTGGTGTTTTTCAATGTTGAGGTTGTTGTTGTTTTTCAATGTTGAGGTTGTTGTTGAATTTGTTGGTGTTTTTCAATGTTGAGTTTGTTGTTGTTTTTCCAAGTTGAGGTTGTTGTTGAATTTATTGGTGTTTTTCAATGTTGAGGTTGTTGTTGTTTTTCAATGTTGAGGTTGTTGTTGAATTTGTTGGTGTTTTTCAATGTTGAGGTTGTTGTTGTTTTTCAATGTTGAGGTTGTTGTTGAATTTGTTGGTGCTTTTCAATGTTGAGGTTGTTATTGAATTTGTTAGTTTTTTTCAATGTTGAGGTTGTTGTTGAATTTGTTGGTGTTTTTCAATGTTGAGGTTGTTGTTGTTTTTCAATGTTGAGGTTGTTGAATTTGTTGGTGTTTTTCAATGTTGAATTTTTTGTGGAATTTGTTGGTGTTTTTCAATGTTGATGTTGTTGTTTATCAATGTTGAGGTTGTTGGTGAATTTGTTGGCGTTTTTAAATGTTGAGGTTGTTGTTGAATTTGTTGGTGTTTTCAATGTTGAGGTTTTTGTTGAATTTGTTGTTGTTTTTCAATGTTCAGGTTGCTGTTGTTTTTCAATGTTGAGGTTGTTGTTGAATTTGATGGTGTTTTTCAAAGTCGAGGTTGTTGCTGAATTTGTTGGTGTTTTTCAATGTTGAAGTTGTTGTTGAATTTGTTGGTGTTTTTCAATGTTGAGGTTGTTGCTGTTTTTCAATTTGAGGTTGTTGTTGAATTTGTTGGTGTTTTTCAATGTTGAGATTGTTGTTGTTTTTCAATGTTGAGGTTGTTGTTGAATTCGTTGGTGTTTTTCAATGTTGAGGTTGTTGTTGTTTTTCAATGTTGAGGTTGTTGTTGAATTTGTTGGTGTTTTTCAATGTTGAGGTTGTTGTTGTTTTTCAATGGTGAGGTTGTTGTTGAATTTGTTGGTGTTTTTCAATGCTGAGGTTGTTGTTGTTTTTCAATGTTGAGGTTGTTGTTGAATTTGTTGGTGTTTTTCATTTTCGAGGTTGTTGTTGAATTTGTTGGTGTTTTTCAATGTTGAGGTTGTTGTTGAATTTGTTGGTGTTTTTCAATGTTGAGGTTGTTGTTGTTTTTCAATGTTGAGGTTGTTGTTGAATTTGTTGGTGTTTTTCAATGTTGAGGTTGTTGTTGTTTTTCAATGATGAGGTTGTTGTTGAATTTGTTGGTGTTTTTCAATGTTGAGGTTGTTGTTGAATTTGTTGGTGTTTTTCAATGTTGAGGTTGTTGTTGTTTTTCAATGTTGAGGTTATTGTTGAATTTGTTGGTGTTTTTCAATGTTGAGGTTGTTGTTGTTTTTCAATGTTGAGGTTGTTGTTGAATTTGTTGGTGTTTTTCAATGTTGAGGTGGTTGTTGTTTTTCAGTGCTGAGGTTGTTGTTGAATTTGTTGGTATTTTTCAATGTTGAGGTTGTTGTTGTTTTTCAGTGTCGAGGTTCTTGTTGAATTTGTTGGTGTTTTTCAATTTCGAGATTGTTGGTGAATTTGTTGGTGTTTTTCAATGTTGAAGTTGTTGTTGAATTTGTTGGTGTTTTTCAATGTTGAGGTTGTTGTTATTTTTCAATGTTGAGGTTGTTGTTGAATTTGTTGGTGTTTTTCAACGTTGAGGTTGTTGTTGTTTTTCAATGCTGAGGTTGTTGTTGAATTTGTTGGTGTTTTTCAATATTGAGGTTGTTGTTGAATTTGTTGGTGTTTTTCAATGTTGAGGTTGTTGTTGTTTTTCAATGTTGAGGTTGTTGTTGAATTTGTTGTTGTTTTTCAATGTTGAGGTTGTTGTTGAATTTGTTGGTGTTTTTCAATGTTGAGGTTGTTGTTGTTTTTCAATGTTGAAGTTATTGTTGAATTTGTTGGTGTTTTTCAATGTTGAGGTTGTTGTTGTTTTTCAATGTTGAGGTTGTTGTTGAATTTGTTGGTGTTTTTCAATGTCGAGTTTGTTGTTGTTTTTCAAAGTTGAGGTTGTTGTTGAATTTGTTGGTGTTTTTCAATGTTGAGGTTGTTGTTGTTTTTCAATGTTGAGGTTGTTGTTGAATTTGGTGGTGTTTTTCAATGTTGAGGTTGTTGTTGTTTTTCAATGTTGAGGTTGTTGTTGAATTTGTTGGTGCTTTTCAATGTTGAGGTTGTTGTTAAATTTGCTAGTGTTTTTCAATGTTGAGGTTGTTGTTGAATTTGTTGGTGTTTTTCAATGTTGAGGTTGTTGTTGTTTTTCAATGTTGAGGTTGTTGAATTTGTTGGTGTTTTTCAATGTTGAATTTTTTGTTGAATTTGTTGGTGTTCTTCAATGTTGAGGTTGTTGTTTTTCAATGTTGAGGTTGTTGTTGAATTGGTTGGCGTTTTTAAATGTTGAGGTTGTTGTTGAATTTGTTGGTGTTTTCAATGTTGAGATTTTTGTTGAATTTGTTGGTGTTTTTCAATGTTGAGGTTGTTGTTGTTTTTCAATGTTGAGGTTGTTGTTGAATTTGTTGGTGTTTTTCAATGTTGAGGTTGTTGTTGTTTTTCAATGTTGAGGTTGTTGTTGAATTTGTTGGTGTTTTTCAGTTTCGAGGTTGTTGCTGAATTTGTTGGTGTTTTTCAATGTTGAGGTTGTTGTTGAATTTGTTGGTGTTTTTCAATGTTGAGGTTGTTGTTGTTTTTCAATGTTGAGTTTGTTGTTGAATTTGTTGGTGTTTTTCAATTTTGAGGTTGTTGTTGTTTTTCAATGTTGAGGTTGTTGTTGAATTTGTTGGTGTTTTTCAATGTTGAGGTTGTTGTTGTTTTTCAATGTTGAGGTTATTGTTGAATTTGTTGGTGTTTTTCAATGTTGAGGTTGTTGTTGTTTTTCAATGTTGAGGTTGTTGTTGAATTTGTTGGTGTTTTTCAATGTTGAGGTTGTTGTTGTTTTTCAATGTTGAGGTTGTTGTTGTTTTTCAATGTTGAGGTTGTTGTTGAATTTGTTGGTGTTTTTCAGTTTCGAGGTTGTTGTTGAATTTGTTGGTGTTTTTCAAAGTTGAAGTTGTTGTTGAATTAGTTGGTGTTTTTCAATGTTGAGGTTGTTGTTGTTTTTCAATGTTGAGGTTGTTGTTGAATTTGTTGGTGTTTTTCAATGTTGAGGTTGTTGTTGTTTTTCAATGCTGAGGTTGTTGTTGAATTTGTTGGTGTTTTTCAATGTTGAGGTTGTTGTTGAATTTATTGGTGTTTTTCAATGTTGAGGTTGTTGTTGTTTTTCAATGTTGAGGTTGTTGTTGAATTTGTTGGTGTTTTTCAATGTTGAGGTTGTTGTTGTTTTTCAATGTTGAGGTTGTTGTTGAATTTGTTGGTGTTTTTCAATGTTGAGGTTGTTGTTGAATTTGTTGGTGTTTTTCAATGTTGAGGTTGTTGTTGTTTTTCAACGTTGAGGTTATTGTTGAATTTGTTGGTGTTTTTCAATGTTGAGGAGGTTGTTGTTTTTCAATGTTGAGGTTGTTGTTGAATTTGTTGGTGTTTTTCAATGTTGAGCTTGTTGTTGTTTTTCAATGGTGAGGTTGCTGTTGAATTTGTTGGTGTTTTTCAATGTTGAGGTTGTTGTTGTTTTTCAATGTTGAGGTTGTTGTTGAATTTGTTGGTGTTTTTCAATGTTGAGGTTGTTGTTGTTTTTCAATGTTGAGGTTGTTGTTGAATTTGTAGGTGTTTTTCAATGTTGAGGTTGTTGTTGAATTTGTTGGTGTTTTTCAATGTTGAGGTTGTTGTTGATTTTCAATGTTGAGGTTGTTGAATTTGTTGGTCTTTTTCAATCTTGAGTTTGTTGTTGAATTTGTTGGTGTTTTTCAATGTTGAGGTTGTTGTTGAATTTGTTGGTGTTTTTCAATGTTGAGGTTGTTGTTGTTTTTCAATGTTGAGGTTATTGTTGAATTTGTTGGTGTTTTTCAATGTTGAGGTTGTTGTTGTTTTTCAATGTTGAGGTTGTTGTTGAATTTGTTGGTGTTTTTCAATGTTGAGGTTGTTGTTGTTTTTCAATGCTGAGGTTATTGTTGAATTTGTTGCTATTTTTCAATGTTGAGGTTGTTGTTGTTTTTCAATGTTGAGGTTGTTGTTGAATTTGTTGGTGTTTTTCAATTTCGAGATTGTTGGTGAATTTGTTGTTGTTTTTCAATGTTGAAGTTGTTGTTGAATTTGTTGGTGTTTTTCAATGTTGAGGTTGTTGTTGTTTTTCAATGTTGAGGTTGTTGTTGAATTTGTTGGTGTTAATCAATGTTGAGGTTGTTGTTGTTTTTCAATACTGAGGTTGTTGTTGAATTTGTTGTTGTTTTTCAATGTTGAGGTTGTTGTTGTTTTTCAATGTTGAGGTTGTTGTTGAATTTGTTGGTGTTTTTCAATGTTGAGGTTGTTGTTGTTTTTCAATGTTGAGGTTGTTGTTGAATTTGTTGGTGTTTTTCAATGTTGAGGTTGTTGTTGAATTTGTTGGTGCTTTTCAATGTTGAGGTTGTTGTTGATTTTCAATTTTGAGGTTGTTGAATTTGTTGGTGTTTTTCAATCTTGAGTTTGTTGTTGAATTTGTTGGTGCTTTTCAATGTTGAGATTGTTGTTGAATTTGTTAGTGTTCTTCAATGTTGAGGTTGTTGTTGAATTTGTTGGTGTTTTTCAATGTTGAGGTTGTTGTTGTTTTTCAATGTTGAGGTTGTTGAATTTGTTGGTGTTTTTCAATGTTGAATTTTTTGTTGAATTTGTTGGTGTTTTTCAATGTTGAGGTTGTTGTTTTTCAATGTTGAGGTTGTTGTTGAATTTGTTGGCGTTTTTAAATGTTGAGGTTGTTGTTGAATTTGTTGGTGTTTTCAATGTTGAGGTTTTTGTTGAATTTGTTGGTGTTTTTCAATGTTGAGGTTGTTGTTGTTTTTCAATGTTGAGGTTGTTGTTGAATTTGTTGGTGTTTTTCAATGTTGAGGTTGTTGTTGTTTTTCAATGTTGAGGTTGTTGTTGAATTTGTTGGTGTTTTTCAGTTTCGAGGTTGTTGTTGAATTTGTTGGTGTTTTTCAATGTTGAGGTTGTTGTTGAATTTGTTGGTGTTTTTCAATGTTGAGGTTGTTGTTGTTTTTCAAGGTTGAGGTTGTTGTTGAATTTGTTGGTGTTTTTCAATGTTGAGGTTGTTGTTGTTTTTCAATGTTGAGGTTTTTGTTGAATTTGTTGGTGTTTTTCAATGTTGAGGTTGTTGTTGTTTTTCAATGTTGAGATTGTTGTGGTTTTTCAATGTTGAGGTTGTTGTTGAATTTGTTGGTGTTTTTCAGTTTCGAGGTTGTTGTTGAATTTGTTGGTGTTTTTCAATGTTGAAGTTGTTGTTGAATTTGTTGGTGTTTTTCAATGTTGAGGTTGTTGTTGTTTTTCATTGTTGAGGTTGTTGTTGAATTTGTTGGTGTTTTTCAATGTTGAGGTTGTTGTTGTTTTTCAATGCTGAGGTTGTTGTTGAATTTGTTGGTGTTTTTCAATGTTGAGGTTGTTGTTGAATTTGTTGGTGTTTTTCAATGTTGAGGTTGTTGTTGTTTTTCAATGTTGAGGTTGTTGTTGAATTTGTTGGTGTTTTTCAATGTTGAGGTTGTTGTTGTTTTTCAATGTTGAGGTTGTTGTTGAATTTGTTGGTGTTTTTCAATGTTGAGGTTGTTGTTGAATTTGTTGGTGTTTTTCAATGTTGAGGTTGTTGTTGTTTTTCAATGTTGAGGTTATTGTTGAATTTGTTGGTGTTTTTCAATGTTGAGGTTGTTGTTGTTTTTCAATGTTGAGGTTGCTGTTGAATTTGTTGGTGTTTTTCAATGTTGAGGTTGTTGTTGTTTTTCAATGTTGAGGTTGTTGTTGAATTTGTTGGTGTATTTCAATGTAGAGGTTGTTGTTGTTTTTCAATGTTGAGGTTGTTGTTGAATTTGTTGGTGTTTTTCAATGTTGATGTTGTTGTTGAATTCGTTGGTGTTTTTCAATGTTGAGGTTGTTGTTGATTTTCAATGTTGAGGTTGTTGAATTTGTTATGTTTTTCAATCTTGAGTTTGTTGTTGAATTTGTTGGTGTTTTTCAATGTTGAGGTTGTTGTTGAATTTGTTGGTGTTTTTCAATGTTGAGGTTGTTGTTGTTTTTCAATGTTGAGGTTATTGTTGAATTTGTTGGTGTTTTTCAATGTTGAGGTTGTTGTTATTTTTCAATGCTGAGGTTGTTGTTGAATTTGTTGGTATTTTTCAATGTTGATGTTGTTGTTGTTTTTCAATGTTGAGGTTGTTGTTGAATTTGTTGGTGTTTTTCAATTTCGAGATTGTTGGTGAATTTGTTGGTGTTTTTCAATGTTGAAGTTGTTGTTGAATTTGTTGGTGTTTTTCAATGTTGAGGTTGTTGTTGTTTTTCAATGTTGAGGTTGTTGTTGAATTTGTTGGTGTTTTTCAATGTTGAGGTTGTTGTTGTTTTTCAATGCTGAGGTTGTTGTTGAATTTGTTGGTGTTTTTCAATGTTGAGGTTGTTGTTGTTTTTCAATGTTGAGGTTGTTGTTGAATTTGTTGGTGTTTTTCAATGTTGAGGTTGTTGTTGTTTTTCAATGTTGAGGTTGTTGTTGAATTTGTTGGTGTTTTTCAATGTTGAGGTTGTTGTTGAATTTGTTGGTGTTTTTCAATGTTGAGGTTGTTGTTGATTTTCAATGTTGAGGTTGTTGAATTTGTTGGTGTTTTTCAATCTTGAGTTTGTTGTTGAATTTGTTGCTGTTTTTCAATGTTGAGGTTGTTGTTGATTTTGTTGGTGCTTTTCAATGTTGAGGTTGTTGTTGAATTTGTTAGTGTTCTTCAATGTTGAGGTTGTTGTTGAATTTGTTGGTGTTTTTCAATGTTGAGGTTGTTGTTGTTTTTCAATGTTGAGGTTGTTGAATTTGTTGGTGTTTTTCAATGTTGAATTTTTTGTTGAATTTGCTGGTGTTTTTCAATGTTGAGGTTGTTGTTTTTCAATGTTGAGGTTGTTGTTGAATTTGTTGGCGTTTTTAAATGTTGAGGTTGTTGTTGAATTTGTTGGTGTTTTCAATGTTGAGGTTTTTGTTGAATTTGTTGGTGTTTTTCAATGTTGAGGTTGTTGTTGTTTTTCAATGTTGAGGTTGTTGTTGAATTTGTTGGTGTTTTTCAATGTTGAGGTTGTTGTTGTTTTTCAATGTTGAGGTTGTTGTTGAATTTGTTGGTGTTTTTCAGTTTCGAGGTTGTTGTTGAATTTGTTGGTGTTTTTCAATGTTGAGGTTGTTGTTGAATTTGTTGGTGTTTTTCAATGTTGAGGTTGTTGTTGTTTTTCAATGTTGAGGTTGTTGTTGAATTTGTTGGTGTTTTTCAATGTTGAGGTTGTTGTTGTTTTTCAATGTTGAGGTTTCTGTTGAATTTGTTGGTGTTTTTCAATGTTGAGGTTGTTGTTGTTTTTCAATGTTGAGATTGTTGTTGTTTTTCAATGTTGAGGTTGTTGTTGAATTTGTTGGTGTTTTTCAATGTTGAGGTTGTTGTTGAATTTGTTGGTGTTTTTCAATTTTGAGGTTGTTGTTGTTTTTCAATGTTGAGGTTGTTGTTGAATTTGTTGGTGTTAATCAATGTTGAGGTTGTTGTTGTTTTTCAATGCTCAGGTTGTTGTTGAATTTGTTGGTGTTTTTCAATGTTGAGGTTGTTGTTGTTTTTCAATGTTGAGGTTGTTGTTGAATTTGTTGGTGTTTTTCAATGTTGAGGTTGTTGTTGAATTTGTTGGTGCTTTTCAATGTTGAGGTTGTTGTTGATTTTCAATTTTGAGGTTGTTGAATTTGTTGGTGTTTTTCAATCTTGAGTTTGTTGTTGAATTTGTTGGTGCTTTTCAATGTTGAGGTTGTTGTTGAATTTGTTAGTGTTCTTCAATGTTGAGGTTGTTGTTGAATTTGTTGGTGTTTTTCAATGTTGAGGTTGTTGTTCTTTTTCAATGTTGAGGTTGTTGAATTTGTTGGTGTTTTTCAGTGTTGAATTTTTTGTTGAATTTGTTGGTGTTTTTCAATGTTGAGGTTGTTGTTTTTCAATGTTGAGGTTGTTGTTGAATTTGTTGGCGTTTTTAAATGTTGAGGTTGTTGTTGAATTTGTTGGTGTTTTCAATGTTGAGGTTTTTGTTGAATTTGTTGGTGTTTTTCAATGTTGAGGTTGTTGTTGTTTTTCAATGTTGAGGTTGTTGTTGTTTTTCAATGTTGAGGTTGTTGTTGAATTTGTTGGTGTTTTTCAGTTTCGAGGTTGTTGTTGAATTTGTTGGTGTTTTTCAATGTTGAGGTTGTTGTTGAATTTGTTGGTGTTTTTGAATGTTGAGGTTGTTGTTGTTTTTCAATGTTGAGGTTGTTGTTGAATTTGTTGGTGTTTTTCAATGTTGAGGTTGTTGTTGTTTTTCAATGTTGAGGTTTACTTGAATTTGTTGGTGTTTTTCAATGTTGAGGTTGTTGTTGTTTTTCAATGTTGAGATTGTTGTTGAATTTGTTGGTATTTTTCAATGTTGAGGTTGTTGTTGTTTTTCAATGTTGAGGTTGTTGTTGAATTTGTTGGTGTTTTTCAATTTCGAGATTGTTGGTGAATTTGTTGCTGTTTTTCAATGTTGAAGTTGTTGTTGAATTTGTTGGCGTTTTTCAATGTTGAGGTTGTTGTTGTTTTTCAATGTTGAGGTTGTTGTTGAATTTGTTGGTGTTAATCAATGTTGAGGTTGTTGTTGTTTTTCAATGGTGAGGTTGTTGTTGAATTTGTTGGTGTTTTTCAATGTTGAGGTTGTTGTTGTTTTTCAATGTTGAGGTTGCTGTTGAATTTGTTGGTGTTTTTCAATGTTGAGGTTGTTGTTGTTTTTCAATGTTGAGGTTGTTGTTGAATTTGTTGGTGTTTTTCAATGTTGAGGTTGTTGTTGAATTTGTTGGTGCTTTTCAATGTTGAGGTTGTTGTTGATTGTCAATTTTGAGGTTGTTGAATTTGTTGGTGTTTTTCAATCTTGAGTTTGTTGTTGAATTTGTTGGTGCTTTTCAATGTTGAGCTTGTTGTTGCATTTGTTAGTGTTCTTCAATGTTGAGGTTGTTGTTGAATTTGTTGGTGTTTTTCAATGTTGAGGTTGTTGTTGTTTTTCAATGTTGAGGTTGTTGAATTTGTTGGTGTTTTTCATTTTCGAGGTTGTTGTTGAATTTGTTGGTGTTTTTCAATGTTGAGGTTGTTGTTGAATTTGTTGGTGTTTTTCAATGTTGAGGTTGTTGTTGTTTTTCAATGTTGAGGTTGTTGTTGAATTTGTTGGTGTTTTTCAATGTTGAGGTTGTTGTTGTTTTTCAATGATGAGGTTGTTGTTGAATTTGTTGGTGTTTTTCAATGTTGAGGTTGTTGTTGAATTTGTTGGTGTTTTTCAATGTTGAGGTTGTTGTTGTTTTTCAATGTTGAGCTTGTTGTTGAATTTGTTAGTGTTCTTCAATGTTGAGGTTGTTGTTGAATTTGTTGGTGTTTTTCAATGTTGAGGTTGTTGTTGTTTTTCAATGTTGAGGTTGTTGTTGAATTTGTTGGTGTTTTTCAATGTTGAGGTTGTTGTTGTTTTTCAGTGCTGAGGTTGTTGTTGAATTTGTTGGTATTTTTCAATGTTGAGGTTGTTGTTGTTTTTCAATGTTGAGGTTGTTGTTGAATTTGTTGGTGTTTTTCAATTTCGAGATTGTTGGTGAATTTGTTGGTGTTTTTCAATGTTGAAGTTGTTGTTGAATTTGTTGGTGTTTTTCAATGTTAAGGTTGTTGTTGTTTTTCAATGTTGAGGTTGTTGTTGAATTTGTTGGTGTTTTTCAATGTTGAGGTTGTTGTTGTTTTTCAATGCTGAGGTTGTTGTTGAATTTGTTGGTGTTTTTCAATGTTGAGGTTGTTGTTGAATTTGTTGGTGTTTTTCAATGTTGAGTTTGTTGTTGTTTTTCAATGTTGAGGTTGTTGTTGAATTTGTTGTTGTTTTTCAATGTTGAGGTTGTTGTTGTTTTTCAATGTTGAGGTTGTTGTTGAATTTGTTGGTGTTTTTCAATGTTGAGGTTGTTGTTGAATTTGTTGGTGTTTTTCAATGTTGAGGTTGCTGTTGTTTTTCAATGTTGAAGTTACTGTTGAATTTGTTGGTGTTTTTCAATGTTGAGGTTGTTGTTGTTTTTCAAAGTTGAGGTTGTTGTTGAATTTGTTGGTGTTTTTCAATGTTGAGGTTGTTGTTGTTTTTCAATGTTGAGGTTGTTGTTGAATTTGTTGGTGTTTTTCAATGTTGAGGTTGTTGTTGTTTTTCAATGTTGAGGTTGTTGTTGAATTTGTTGGTGCTTTTCAATTTTGAGGTTGTTGTTGAATTTGCTAGTGTTTTTCAATGTTGAGGTTGTTGTTGAATTTGTTGGTGTTTTTCAATGTTGAGGTTGTTGTTGTTTTTCAATGTTGAGGTTGTTGAATTTGTTGGTGTTTTTCAATGTTGAATTTTTTGTTGAATTTGTTGGTGTTTTTCAATGTTGAGGTTGTTGTTTTTCAATGTTGAGGTTGTTGTTGAATTGGTTGGCGTTTTTAAATGTTGAGGTTGTTGTTGAATTTGTTGGTGTTTTCAATGTTGAGATTTTTATTGAATTTGTTGGTGTTTTTCAATCTTGAGGTTGTTGTTGTTTTTCAATGTTGAGGTTATTGTTGAATTTGTTGGTGTTTTTCAATGTTGAGGTTGTTGTTGTTTTTCAATGTTGAGGTTGTTGTTGAATTTGTTGTTGTTTTTCAATGTTGAGGTTGTTGTTGTTTTTCAATGTTGAGGTTGTTGTTGTTTTTCAATGTTGAGGTTGTTGTTGAATTTGTTGGTGTTTTTCAGTTTCGAGGTTGTTGTTGAATTTGTTGCTGTTTTTCAATGTTGAAGTTGTTGTTGAATTTGTTGGTGTTTTTCAATGTTGAGGTTGTTGTTGTTTTTCAATGTTGAGGTTGTTGTTGAATTTGTTGGTGTTTTTCAATGTTGAGGTTGTTGTTGTTTTTCAATGCTGAGGTTGTTGTTGAATTTGTTTGTGTTTTTCAATGTTGAGGTTGTTGTTGAATTTTTTGGTGTTTTTCAATGTTGAGGTTGTTGTTGTTTTTCAATGTTGAGGTTGTTGTTGAATTTGTTGGTGTTTTTCAATGTTGAGGTTGTTGTTGTTTTTCAATGTTGAGGTTGTTGTTGAATTTGTTGGTGTTTTTCAATGTTGAGGTTGTTGTTGAATTTGTTGGTGTTTTTCAATGTTGAGGTTGTTGTTGTTTTTCAACGTTCAGGTTATTGTTGAATTTGTTGGTTTTTTTCAATGTTGAGGAAGTTGTTGTTTTTCATTGTTGAGGTTGTTGTTGAATTTGTTGGTGTTTTTCAATGTTGAGTTTGTTGTTGTTTTTCAATGTTGAGGTTGCTGTTGAATTTGTTGGTGTTTTTCAATGTTGAGGTTGTTGTTGTTTTTCAATGTTGAGGTTGTTGTTGAATTTGTTGGTGTTTTTCAATGTTGAGGTTGTTGTTGTTTTTCAATGTTGAGGTTGTTGTTGAATTTGTTGGTTTATTTCAATCTTGAGGTTGTTGTTGAATTTGTTGGTGTTTTTCAATGTTGAGGTTGTTGTTGATTTTCAATGTTGAGGTTGTTGAATTTGTTGGTCTTTTTCAATCTTGAGTTTGTTGTTGAATTTGTTGGTGTTTTTCAATGTTGAGGCTGTTGTTGAATTTGTTGGTGTTTTTCAATGTTGAGGTTGTTGTTGTTTTTCAATGTTGAGGTTATTGTTGAATTTGTTGGTGTTTTTCAATGTTGAGGTTGTTGTTGTTTTTCAATGTTGAGGTTGTTGTTGAATTTGTTGGTGTTTTTCAATGTTGAGGTTGTTGTTGTTTTTCAATGCTGAGGTTATTGTTGAATTTGTTGGTATTTTTCAATGTTGAGGTTGTTGTTGTTTTTCAATGTTGAGGTTGTTGTTGAATTTGTTGGTGTTTTTCAATTTCGAGATTGTTGGTGAATTTGTTGGTGTTTTTCAATGTTGAGGTTGTTGTTGTTTTTCAATGTTGAGGTTGTTGTTGAATTTGTTGGTGTTAATCAATGTTGAGGTTGTTGTTGTTTTTCAATGCTGAGGTTGTTGCTGAATTTGTTGGTGTTTTTCAATGTTGAGGTTGTTGTTGTTTTTCAATGTTGAGGTTGTTGTTGAATTTGTTGGTGTTTTTCAATGTTGAGGTTGTTGTTGTTTTTCAATGTTGAGGTTGTTGTTGAATTTGTTGGTGTTTTTCAATGTTGAGGCTGTTGTTGAATTTGTTGGTGCTTTTCAATGTTGAGGTTGTTGTTGATTTTCAATTTTGAGGTTGTTGAATTTGTTGGTGTTTTTCAATCTTGAGTTTGTTGTTGAATTTGTTGGTGCTTTTCAATGTTGAGGTTGTTGTTGAATTTGTTAGTGTTCTTCAATGTTGAGGTTGTTGAATTTGTTGGTGTTTTTCAATGTTGAATTTTTTGTTGAATTTGTTGGTGTTTTTAAATGTTGAGGTTGTTGTTTTTCAATGTTGAGGTTGTTGTTGAATTTGTTGGCGTTTTTAAATGTTGAGGTTGATGTTGAATTTGTTGGTGTTTTCAATGTTGAGGTTTTTGTTGAATTTGTTGGTGTTTTTCAATGTTGAGGTTGTTGTTGTTTTTCAATGTTGAGGTTGTTGTTGAATTTGTTGGTGTTTTTCAATGTTGAGGTTGTTGTTGTTTTTCAATGTTGAGGTTGTTGTTGAATTTGTTGGTGTTTTTCAGTTTCGAGGTTGTTGTTGAATTTGTTGGTGTTTTTCAATGTTGAGGTTGTTGTTGAATTTGTTGGTGTTTTTCAATGTTGAGGTTGTTGTTGTTTTTCAATGTTGAGGTTGTTGTTGAATTTGTTGGTGTTTTTCAATGTTGAGGTTGTTGTTGTTTTTCAATGTTGAGGTTTTTGATGAATTTGTTGGTGTTTTTCAATGTTGAGGTTGTTGTTGTTTTTCAATGTTGAGATTGTTGTTGTTTTTCAATGTTGAGGTTGTTGTTGAATTTGTTGGTGTTTTTCAGTTTCGAGGTTGTTGTTGAATTTGTTGTTGTTTTTCAATGTTGAAGTTGTTGTTGAATTTGTTGGTGTTTTTCAATGTTGAGGTTGTTGTTGTTTTTCAATGTTGAGGTTGTTGTTGAAATTGTTGGTGTTTTTCAATGTTGAGGTTGTTGTTGTTTTTCAATGCTGAGGTTGTTGTTGAATTTGTTGGTGTTTTTCAATGTTGAGGTTGTTGTTGAATTTGTTGGTGTTTTTCAATGTTGAGGTTGTTGTTGTTTTTCAATGTTGAGGTTGTTGTTGAATTTGTTGGTGTTTTTCAATGTTGAGGTTGTTGTTGTTTTTCAATGTTGAGGTTGTTGTTGAATTTGTTGGTGTTTTTCAATGTTTAGGTTGTTGTTGAATTTGTTGGTGTTTTTCAATGTTGAGGTTGTTGTTGTTTTTCAATGTTGAGGTTATTGTTGAATTTGTTGGTGTTTTTCAATGTTGAGGTTGTTGTTGTTTTTCAGTGTTGAGGTTGCTGTTGAATTTGTTGGTGTTTTTCAATGTTGAGGTTGTTGTTGTTTTTCAATGTTGAGGTTGTTGTTGAATTTGTTGGTGTATTTCAATGTTGAGGTTGTTGTTGTTTTTCAATGTTGAGGTTGTTGTTGAATTTGTTGGTGTTTTTCAATGTTGACGTTGTTGTTGAATTTGTTGGTGTTTTTCAATGTTGAGGTTGTTGTTGATTTTCAATGTTGAGGTTGTTGAATTTGTTGGTGTTTTTCAATCTTGAGTTTGTTGTTGAATTTGTTGGTGTTTTTCAATGTTGAGGTTGTTGTTGAATTTGTTGGTGTTTTTCAATGTTGAGGTTGTTGTTGTTTTTCAATGCTGAGGTTGATGTTGAATTTGTTGGTATTTTTCAATGTTGAGGTTGTTGTTGTTTTTCAATGTTGAGGTTGTTGTTGAATTTGTTGGTGTTTTTCAATTTCGAGATTGTTGGTGAATTTGTTGGTGTTTTTCAATGTTGAGGTTGTTGTTGAATTTGTTGGTGTTTTTCAATGTTGAGGTTGTTGTTGTTTTTCAATGCTGAGGTTGATGTTGAATTTGTTGGTGTTTTTCAATGTTGAGGTTGTTGTTGTTTTTCAATGCTGAGGTTGTTGTTGAATTTGTTGGTGTTTTTCAATGATGAGGTTGTTGTTGTTTTTCAATGTTGAGGTTGTTGTTGAATTTGTTGGTGTTTTTCAATGTTGAGGTTGTTGTTGTTTTTCAATGTTGAGGTTGTTGTTGAATTTGTTGGTGTTTTTCAATGTTGAGGTTGTTGTTGAATTTGTTGGTGTTTTTCAATGTTGAGGTTGTTGTTGATTTTCAATGTTGAGGTTGTTGAATTTGTTGGTGTTTTTCAATCTTGAGTTTGTTGTTGAATTTGTTGCTGTTTTTCAATGTTGAGGTTGTTGTTGAATTTGTTGGTGCTTTTCAATGTTGAGGTTGTTGTTGAATTTGTTAGTGTTCTTCAATGTTGAGGTTGTTGTTGAATTTGTTGGTGTTTTTCAATGTTGAGGTTGTTGTTGTTTTTCAATGTTGAGGTTGTTGAATTTGTTGGTGTTTTTCAATGTTGAATTTTTTGTTGAATTTGCTGGTGTTTTTCAATGTTGAGGTTGTTGTTTTTCAATGTTGAGGTTGTTGTTGAATTTGTTGGCGTTTTTAAATGTTGAGGTTGTTGTTGAATTTGTTGGTGTTTTCAATGTTGAGGTTTTTGTTGAATTTGTTGGTGTTTTTCAATGTTGAGGTTGTTGTTGTTTTTCAATGTTGAGGTTGTTGTTGAATTTGTTGGTGTTTTTCAATGTTGAGGTTCTTGTTGTTTTTCAATGTTGAGGTTGTTGTTGAATTTGTTGGTGTTTGTCAGTTTCGAGGTTGTTGTTGAATTTTTTTGGTGTTTTTCAATGTTGAGGTTGTTGTTGAATTTGTTGGTGTTTTTCAATGTTGAGGTTGTTGTTGTTTTTCAATTTTCAGGTTGTTGTTGAATTTGTTGGTGTTTTTCAATGTTGAGGTTGTTGTTGTTTTTCAATGTTGAGGTTGTTGTTGTTTTTCAATGTTGAGGTTTCTGTTGAATTTGTTGGTGTTTTTCAATGTTGAGGTTGTTGTTGTTTTTCAATGTTGAGATTGTTGTTGTTTTTCAATGTTGAGGTTGTTGTTGAATTTGTTGGTGTTTTTCAATGTTGAGGTTGTTGTTGAATTTGTTGGTGTTTTTCAATGTTGAGGTTGTTGTTGATTTTCAATGTTGAGGTTGTTGAATTTGTTGGTCTTTTTCAATCTTGAGTTTGTTGTTGAATTTGCTGGTGTTTTTCAATGTTGAGGTTGTTGTTGAATTTGTTGGTGTTTTTCAATGTTGAGGTTGTTGTTGTTTTTCAATGTTGAGGTTATTGTTGAATTTGTTGGTGTTTTTCAATGTTTAGGTTGTTGTTGTTTTTCAATGTTGAGGTTGTTGTTGAATTTGTTGGTGTTTTTCAATGTTGAGGTTGTTGTTGTTTTTCAATGCTGAGGTTATTGTTGAATTTGTTGGTATTTTTCAATGCTGAGGTTGTTGTTGTTTTTCAATGTTGAGGTTGTTGTTGAATTTGTTGGTGTTTTACAATTTCGAGATTGTTGGTGAATTTCTTGGTGTTTATCAATGTTGAAGTTGTTGTTGAATTTGTTGGTGTTTTTCAATTTTGAGGTTGTTGTTGTTTTTCAATGTTGAGGTTGTTGTTGAATTTGTTGGTGTTAATCAATGTTGAGGTTGTTGTTGTTTTTCAATGCTGAGGTTGTTGTTGAATTTGTTGGTGTTTTTCAATGTTGAGGTTGTTGTTGTTTTTAAATGTTGAGGTTGTTGTTGAATTTGTTGGTGTTTTTCAATGTTGAGGTTGTTGTTGTTTTTCAATGTTGAGGTTGTTGTTGAATTTGTTGGTGTTTTTCAATGTTGAGGTTGTTGTTGAATTTGTTGGTGCTTTTCAATGTTGAGGTTGTTGTTGATTTTCAATTTTGAGGTTGTTGAATTTGTTGGTGTTTTTCAATCTTGAGTTTGTTGTTGAATTTGTTGGTGCTTTTCAATGTTGAGGTTGTTGTTGAATTTGTTAGTGTTCTTCAATGTTCAGGTTGTTGTTGAATTTGTTGGTGTTTTTCAATGTTGAGGTTGTTGTTGTTTTTCAATGTTGAGGTTGTTGAATTTGTTGGTGTTTTTCAATGTTGAATTTTTTGTTGAATTTGTTGGTGTTTTTCAATGTTGAGGTTGTTGTTTTTCAATGTTGAGGTTGTTGTTGAATTTGTTGGTGTTTTCAATGTTGAGGTTTTTGTTGAATTTGTTGGTGTTTTTCAATGTTGAGGTTGTTGTTGTTTTTCAATGTTGAGGTTGTTGTTGAATTTGTTGGTGTTTTTCAATGTTGAGGTTGTTGTTGTTTTTCAATGTTGAGGTTGTTGTTGAATTTGTTGGAGTTTTTCAGTTTCGAGGTTGTTGTTGAATTTGTTGGTGTTTTTCAATGTTGAGGTTGTTGTTGAATTTGTTGGTGTTTTTCAATGTTGAGGTTGTTGTTGTTTTTCAATGTTGAGGTTGTTGTTGAATTTGTTGGTGTTTTTCAATGTTGAGGTTGTTGTTGTTTTTCAATGTTGAAGTTTTTGTTGAATTTGTTGGTGTTTTTCAATGTTGAGGTTGTTGTTGTTTTTCAATGTTGAGATTGTTGTTGTTTTTCAATGTTGAGGTTGTTGTTGAATTTGTTGGTGTTTTTCAGTTTCGAGGTTGTTGTTGAATTTGTTGGTGTTTTTCAATGTTGAAGTTGTTGTTGAATTTGTTGGTGTTTTTCAATGTTGAGGTTGTTGTTGTTTTTCAATGTTGAGGTTATTGTTGAATTTGTTGGTGTTTTTCAATGTTGAGGTTGTTGTTGTTTTTCAATGCTGAGGTTGTTGTTGAATTTGTTGGTGTTTTTCAATGTTGAGGTTGTTGTTGAATTTGTTGGTGTTTTTCAATGTTGAGGTTGTTGTTGTTTTTCAATGTTGAGGTTGTTGTTGAATTTGTTGGTGTTTTTCAATGTTGAGGTTGTTGTTGTTTTTCAATGTTGAGGTTGTTGTTGAATTTGTTGGTGTTTTTCAATGTTGAGGTTGTTGTTGTTTTTCAATGTTGAGGTTATTGTTGAATTTGTTGGTGTTTTTCAATGTTGAGGTTGTTGTTGTTTTTCAATGTTGAGGTTGTTGTTGAATTTGTTGGTGTTTTTCAATGTTGAGGTTGTTGTTGTTTTTCAATGTTGAGGTTGTTGTTGTTTTTCAATGTTGAGGTTGTTGTTGAATTTGTTGGTGTTTTTCAGTTTCGAGGTTGTTGTTGAATTTGTTGGTGTTTTTCAATGTTGAAGTTGTTGTTGAATTTGTTGGTGTTTTTCAATGTTGAGGTTGTTGTTGTTTTTCAATGTTGAGGTTGTTGTTGAATTTGTTGGTGTTTTTCAATGTTGAGGTTGTTGTTGTTTTTCAATGCTGAGGTTGTTGTTGAATTTGTTGGTGTTTTTCAATGTTGAGGTTGTTGTTGAATTTTTTGGTGTTTTTCAATGTTGAGGTTGTTGTTGTTTTTCAATGTTGAGGTTGTTGTTGAACTTGTTGGTGTTTTTCAATGTTGAGGTTGTTGTTGTTTTTCAAAGTTGAGGTTGTTGTTGAATTTGTTGGTGTTTTTCAATGTTGAGGTTGTTGTTGAATTTGTTGGTGTTTTTCAATGTTGAGGTTGTTGTTGTTTTTCAATGTTGAGGTTATTGTTGAATTTGTTGGTGTTTTTCAATGTTGAGGAGGTTGTTGTTTTTCATTGTTGAGGTTGTTGTTGAATTTGTTGGTGTTTTTCAATGTTGAGTTTGTTGTTGTTTTTCAATGTTGAGGTTGCTGTTGAATTTGTTGGTGTTTTTCAATGTTGAAGTTGTTGTTGTTTTTCAATGTTGAGGTTGTTGTTGAATTTGTTGGTGTTTTTCAATGTTGAGGTTGTTGTTGTTTTTCAATGTTGAGGTTGTTGTTGAATTTGTTGGTGTTTTTCAATGTTGAGGTTGTTGTTGAATTTGTTGGTGTTTTTCAATGTTGAGGTTGTTGTTGATTTTCAATGTTGAGGTTGTTGAATTTGTTGGTCTTTTTCAATCTTGAGTTTGTTGTTGTTTTTCAATGTTGAGGTTGTTGTTGAATTTGTTGGTGTTTTTCAATTTCGAGATTGTTGGTGAATTTGTTGGTGTTTTTCAATGTTGAAGTTGTTGTTGAATTTGTTGGTGTTTTTCAATGTTGAGGTTGTTGTTGTTTTTCAATGTTGAGGTTGTTGTTGAATTTGTTGGTGTTTTTCAATGTTGAGGTTGTTGTTGTTTTTCAATGCTGAGGTTGTTGTTGAATTTGTTGCTGTTTTTCAATGTTGAGGTTGTTGTTGTTTTTCAATGTTGAGGTTGTTGTTGAATTTGTTGGTTTTTTTCAATGTTGAGGTTGTTGTTGTTTTTCAATGTTGAGGTTGTTGTTGAATTTGTTGGTGTTTTTCAATGTTGAGGTTGTTGTTGAATTTGTTGGTGTTTTTCAATGTTGAGGTTGTTGTTGATTTTCAATGTTGAGGTTGTTGAATTTGTTGGTGTTTTTCAATCTTGAGTTTGTTGTTGAATTTGTTGCTGTTTTTCAATGTTGAGGTTGTTGTTGAATTTGTTGGTGCTTTTCAATGTTGAGGTTGTTGTTGAATTTGTTAGTGTTCTTCAATGTTGAGGTTGTTGTTGAATTTGTTGGTGTTTTTCAATGTTGAGGTTGTTGTTGTTTTTCAATGTTGAGGTTGTTGAATTTGTTGGTGTTTTTCAATGTTGAGGTTGTTGTTGAATTTGTTGGCTTTTTTAAATGTTGAGGTTGTTGTTGAATTTGTTGGTGTTTTCAATGTTGAGGTTTTTGTTGAATTTGTTGGTGTTTTTCAATGTTGAGGTTGTTGTTGTTTTTCAATGTTGAGGTTGTTGTTGAATTTGTTGGTGTTTTTCAATGTTGAGGTTGTTGTTGTTTTTCAATGTTGAGGTTGTTGTTGAATTTGTTGGTGTTTGTCAGTTTCGAGGTTGTTGTTGAATTTGTTGGTGTTTTTCAATGTTGAGGTTGTTGTTGAATTTGTTGGTGTTTTTCAATGTTGAGGTTGTTGTTGTTTTTCAATGTTGAGGTTGTTGTTGAATTTGTTGGTGTTTTTCAATGTTGAGGTTGTTGTTGTTTTTCAATGTTGAGGTTTCTGTTGAATTTGTTGGTGTTTTTCAATGTTGAGGTTGTTGTTGTTTTTCAATGTTGAGATTGTTGTTGTTTTTCAATGTTGAGGTTGTTGTTGAATTTGTTGGTGTTTTTCAATGTTGAGGTTGTTGTTGATTTTCAATGTTGAGGTTGTTGAATTTGTTGGTCGTTTTCAATCTTGAGTTTGTTGCTGAATTTGCTGGTGTTTTTCAATGTTGAGGTTGTTGTTGAATTTGTTGGTGTTTTTCAATGTTGAGGTTGTTGTTGTTTTTCAATGTTGAGGTTATTGTTGAATTTGTTGGTGTTTTTCAATGTTGAGGTTGTTGTTGTTTTTCAATGTTGAGGTTGTTGTTGAATTTGTTGGTGTTTTTCAATGTTGAGGTTGTTGTTGTTTTTCAATGTTGAGGTTATTGTTGAATTTGTTGGTGTTTTTCAATGTTGAGGTTGTTGTTGTTTTTCAATGTTGAGGTTGTTGTTGAATTTGTTGGTGTTTTTGAATGTTGAGGTTGTTGTTGTTTTTCAATGTTGAGGTTGTTGTTGTTTTTCAATGTTGAGGTTGTTGTTGAATTTGTTGGTGTTTTTCAGTTTCGAGGTTGTTGTTGAATTTGTTGTTGTTTTTCAATGTTGAAGTTGTTGTTGAATTTGTTGGTGTTTTTCAATGTTGAGGTTGTTGTTGTTTTTCAATGTTGAGGTTGTTGTTGAATTTGTTGGTGTTTTTCAATGTTGAGGTTGTTGTTGTTTTTCAATGCTGAGGTTGTTGTTGAATTTGTTGGTGTTTTTCAATGTTGAGGTTGTTGTTGAATTTTTTGGTGTTTTTCAATGTTGAGGTTGTTGTTGTTTTTCAATGTTGAGGTTGTTGTTGAATTTGTTGGTGTTTTTCAATGTTGAGGTTGTTGTTGTTTTTCAAAGTTGAGGTTGTTGTTGAATTTGTTGGTGTTTTTCAATGTTGAGGTTGTTGTTGAATTTGTTGGTGTTTTTCAATGTTGAGGTTGTTGTTGTTTTTCAATGTTGAGGTTATTGTTGAATTTGTTGGTGTTTTTCAATGTTGAGGAGGTTGTTGTTTTTCAATGTTGAGGTTGTTGTTGAATTTGTTGGTGTTTTTCAATGTTGAGTTTGTTGTTGTTTTTCAATTTTGAGGTTGCTGTTGAATTTGTTGGTGTTTTTCAATGTTGAAGTTGTTGTTGTTTTTCAAAGTTGAGGTTGTTGTTGAATTTGTTGGTGTTTTTCAATGTTGAGGTTGTTGTTGTTTTTCAATGTTGAGGTTGTTGTTGAATTTGTTGGTGTTTTTCAATGTTGAGGTTGTTGTTGAATTTGTTGGTGTTTTTCAATGTTGAGGTTGTTGTTGATTTTCAATGTTGAGGTTGTTGAATTTGTTGGTCTTTTTCAATCTTGAGTTTGTTGTTGTTTTTCAATGTTGAGGTTGTTGTTGAATTTGTTGGTGTTTTTCAATTTCGAGATTGTTGGTGAATTTGTTGGTGTTTTTCAATTTTGAAGTCGTTGTTGAATTTGTTGGTGTTTTTCAATGTTGAGGTTGTTGTTGTTTTTCAATGTTGAGGTTGTTGTTGAATTTGTTGGTGTTTTTCAATGTTGAGGTTGTTGTTGTTTTTCAATGCTGAGGTTGTTGTTGAATTTGTTGGTGTTTTTCAATGTTGAGGTTGTTGTTGTTTTTCAATGTTGAGGTTGTTGTTGAATTTGTTGGTGTTTTTCAATGTTGAGGTTGTTGTTGTTTTTCAATGTTGAGGTTGTTGTTGAATTTGTTGGTGTTTTTCAATGTTGAGGTTGTTGTTGAATTTGTTGGTGTTTTTCAATGTTGAGGTTGTTGTTGTTTTTCAATGTTGAGGTTGTTGAATTTGTTGGTGTTTTTCAATGTTGAATTTTTTGTTGAATTTGCTGGTGTTTTTCAATGTTGAGGTTGTTGTTTTTCAATGTTGAGGTTGTTGTTGAATTTGTTGGCGTTTTTAAATGTTGAGGTTGTTGTTGAATTTGTTGGTGTTTTCAATGTTGAGGTTTTTGTTGAATTTGTTGGTGTTTTTCAATGTTGAGGTTGTTGTTGTTTTTCAATGTTGAGGTTGTTGTTGAATTTGTTGGTGTTTTTCAATGTTGAGGTTGTTGTTGTTTTTCAATGTTGAGGTTGTTGTTGAATTTGTTGGTGTTTGTCAGTTTCGAGGTTGTTGTTGAATTTGTTGGTGTTTTTCAATGTTGAGGTTGTTGTTGAATTTGTTGGTGTTTTTCAATGTTGAGGTTGTTGTTGTTTTTCAATGTTGAGGTTGTTGTTGAATTTGTTGGTGTTTTTCAATGTTGAGGTTGTTGTTGTTTTTCAATGTTGAGGTTTCTGTTGAATTTGTTGTTGTTTTTCAATGTTGAGGTTGTTGTTGTTTTTCAATGTTGAGATTGTTGTTGTTTTTCAATGTTGAGGTTGTTGTTGAAATTGTTGGTGTTTTTCAATGTTGAGGTTGTTGTTGAATTTGTTGGTGTTTTTCAATGTTGAGGTTGTTGTTGATTTTCAATGTTGAGGTTGTTGAATTTGTTGGTGTTTTTCAATGTTGAATTTTTTGTTGAATTTGTTGGTGTTTTTCAATGTTGAGGTTGTTGTTTTTCAATGTTGAGGTTGTTGTTGAATTTGTTGGTGTTTTCAATGTTGAGGTTTTTGTTGAATTTGTTGGTGTTTTTCAATGTTGAGGTTGTTGTTGTTTTTCAATGTTGAGGTTGTTGTTGAATTTGTTGGTGTTTTTCAATGTTGAGGTTGTTGTTGTTTTTCAATGTTGAGGTTGTTGTTGAATTTGTTGGAGTTTTTCAGTTTCGAGGTTGTTGTTGAATTTGTTGGTGTTTTTCAATGTTGAGGTTGTTGTTGAATTTGTTGGTGTTTTTCAATGTTGAGGTTGTTGTTGTTTTTCAATGTTGAGGTTGTTGTTGAATTTGTTGGTGTTTTTCAATGTTGAGGTTGTTGTTGTTTTTCAATGTTGAGGTTTTTGTTGAATTTGTTGGTGTTTTTCAATGTTGAGGTTGTTGTTGTTTTTCAATGTTGAGATTGTTGTTGTTTTTCAATGTTGAGGTTGTTGTTGAATTTGTTGGTGTTTTTCAGTTTCGAGGTTGTTGTTGAATTTGTTGGTGTTTTTCAATGTTGAAGTTGTTGTTGAATTTGTTGGTGTTTTTCAATGTTGAGGTTGTTGTTGTTTTTCAATGTTGAGGTTATTGTTGAATTTGTTGGTGTTTTTCAATGTTGAGGTTGTTGTTGTTTTTCAATGCTGAGGTTGTTGTTGAATTTGTTGGTGTTTTTCAATGTTGAGGTTGTTGTTGAATTTGTTGGTGTTTTTCAATGTTGAGGTTGTTGTTGTTTTTCAATGTTGAGGTTGTTGTTGAATTTGTTGGTGTTTTTCAATGTTGAGGTTGTTGTTGTTTTTCAATGTTGAGGTTGTTGTTGAATTTGTTGGTGTTTTTCAATGTTGAGGTTGTTGTTGTTTTTCAATGTTGAGGTTATTGTTGAATTTGTTGGTGTTTTTCAATGTTGAGGTTGTTGTTGTTTTTCAATGTTGAGGTTGTTGTTGAATTTGTTGGTGTTTTTCAATGTTGAGGTTGTTGTTGTTTTTCAATGTTGAGGTTGTTGTTGTTTTTCAATGTTGAGGTTGTTGTTGAATTTGTTGGTGTTTTTCAGTTTCGAGGTTGTTGTTGAATTTGTTGGTGTTTTTCAATGTTGAAGTTGTTGTTGAATTTGTTGGTGTTTTTCAATGTTGAGGTTGTTGTTGTTTTTCAATGTTGAGGTTGTTGTTGAATTTGTTGGTGTTTTTCAATGTTGAGGTTGTTGTTGTTTTTCAATGCTGAGGTTGTTGTTGAATTTGTTGGTGTTTTTCAATGTTGAGGTTGTTGTTGAATTTTTTGGTGTTTTTCAATGTTGAGGTTGTTGTTGTTTTTCAATGTTGAGGTTGTTGTTGAACTTGTTGGTGTTTTTCAATGTTGAGGTTGTTGTTGTTTTTCAAAGTTGAGGTTGTTGTTGAATTTGTTGGTGTTTTTCAATGTTGAGGTTGTTGTTGAATTTGTTGGTGTTTTTCAATGTTGAGGTTGTTGTTGTTTTTCAATGTTGAGGTTATTGTTGAATTTGTTGGTGTTTTTCAATGTTGAGGAGGTTGTTGTTTTTCATTGTTGAGGTTGTTGTTGAATTTGTTGGTGTTTTTCAATGTTGAGTTTGTTGTTGTTTTTCAATGTTGAGGTTGCTGTTGAATTTGTTGGTGTTTTTCAATGTTGAAGTTGTTGTTGTTTTTCAATGTTGAGGTTGTTGTTGAATTTGTTGGTGTTTTTCAATGTTGAGGTTGTTGTTGTTTTTCAATGTTGAGGTTGTTGTTGAATTTGTTGGTGTTTTTCAATGTTGAGGTTGTTGTTGAATTTGTTGGTGTTTTTCAATGTTGAGGTTGTTGTTGATTTTCAATGTTGAGGTTGTTGAATTTGTTGGTCTTTTTCAATCTTGAGTTTGTTGTTGTTTTTCAATGTTGAGGTTGTTGTTGAATTTGTTGGTGTTTTTCAATTTCGAGATTGTTGGTGAATTTGTTGGTGTTTTTCAATGTTGAAGTTGTTGTTGAATTTGTTGGTGTTTTTCAATGTTGAGGTTGTTGTTGTTTTTCAATGTTGAGGTTGTTGTTGAATTTGTTGGTGTTTTTCAATGTTGAGGTTGTTGTTGTTTTTCAATGCTGAGGTTGTTGTTGAATTTGTTGCTGTTTTTCAATGTTGAGGTTGTTGTTGTTTTTCAATGTTGAGGTTGTTGTTGAATTTGTTGGTTTTTTTCAATGTTGAGGTTGTTGTTGTTTTTCAATGTTGAGGTTGTTGTTGAATTTGTTGGTGTTTTTCAATGTTGAGGTTGTTGTTGAATTTGTTGGTGTTTTTCAATGTTGAGGTTGTTGTTGATTTTCAATGTTGAGGTTGTTGAATTTGTTGGTGTTTTTCAATCTTGAGTTTGTTGTTGAATTTGTTGCTGTTTTTCAATGTTGAGGTTGTTGTTGAATTTGTTGGTGCTTTTCAATGTTGAGGTTGTTGTTGAATTTGTTAGTGTTCTTCAATGTTGAGGTTGTTGTTGAATTTGTTGGTGTTTTTCAATGTTGAGGTTGTTGTTGTTTTTCAATGTTGAGGTTGTTGAATTTGTTGGTGTTTTTCAATGTTGAATTTTTTGTTGAATTTGCTGGTGTTTTTCAATGTTGAGGTTGTTGTTTTTCAATGTTGAGGTTGTTGTTGAATTTGTTGGCTTTTTTAAATGTTGAGGTTGTTGTTGAATTTGTTGGTGTTTTCAATGTTGAGGTTTTTGTTGAATTTGTTGGTGTTTTTCAATGTTGAGGTTGTTGTTGTTTTTCAATGTTGAGGTTGTTGTTGAATTTGTTGGTGTTTTTCAATGTTGAGGTTGTTGTTGTTTTTCAATGTTGAGGTTGTTGTTGAATTTGTTGGTGTTTGTCAGTTTCGAGGTTGTTGTTGAATTTGTTGGTGTTTTTCAATGTTGAGGTTGTTGTTGAATTTGTTGGTGTTTTTCAATGTTGAGGTTGTTGTTGTTTTTCAATGTTGAGGTTGTTGTTGAATTTGTTGGTGTTTTTCAATGTTGAGGTTGTTGTTGTTTTTCAATGTTGAGGTTTCTGTTGAATTTGTTGGTGTTTTTCAATGTTGAGGTTGTTGTTGTTTTTCAATGTTGAGATTGTTGTTGTTTTTCAATGTTGAGGTTGTTGTTGAATTTGTTGGTGTTTTTCAATGTTGAGGTTGTTGTTGATTTTCAATGTTGAGGTTGTTGAATTTGTTGGTCGTTTTCAATCTTGAGTTTGTTGCTGAATTTGCTGGTGTTTTTCAATGTTGAGGTTGTTGTTGAATTTGTTGGTGTTTTTCAATGTTGAGGTTGTTGTTGTTTTTCAATGTTGAGGTTATTGTTGAATTTGTTGGTGTTTTTCAATGTTGAGGTTGTTGTTGTTTTTCAATGTTGAGGTTGTTGTTGAATTTGTTGGTGTTTTTCAATGTTGAGGTTGTTGTTGTTTTTCAATGTTGAGGTTATTGTTGAATTTGTTGGTGTTTTTCAATGTTGAGGTTGTTGTTGTTTTTCAATGTTGAGGTTGTTGTTGAATTTGTTGGTGTTTTTGAATGTTGAGGTTGTTGTTGTTTTTCAATGTTGAGGTTGTTGTTGTTTTTCAATGTTGAGGTTGTTGTTGAATTTGTTGGTGTTTTTCAGTTTCGAGGTTGTTGTTGAATTTGTTGTTGTTTTTCAATGTTGAAGTTGTTGTTGAATTTGTTGGTGTTTTTCAATGTTGAGGTTGTTGTTGTTTTTCAATGTTGAGGTTGTTGTTGAATTTGTTGGTGTTTTTCAATGTTGAGGTTGTTGTTGTTTTTCAATGCTGAGGTTGTTGTTGAATTTGTTGGTGTTTTTCAATGTTGAGGTTGTTGTTGAATTTTTTGGTGTTTTTCAATGTTGAGGTTGTTGTTGTTTTTCAATGTTGAGGTTGTTGTTGAATTTGTTGATGTTTTTCAATGTTGAGGTTGTTGTTGTTTTTCAAAGTTGAGGTTGTTGTTGAATTTGTTGGTGTTTTTCAATGTTGAGGTTGTTGTTGAATTTGTTGGTGTTTTTCAATGTTGAGGTTGTTGTTGTTTTTCAATGTTGAGGTTATTGTTGAATTTGTTGGTGTTTTTCAATGTTGAGGAGGTTGTTGTTTTTCAATGTTGAGGTTGTTGTTGAATTTGTTGGTGTTTTTCAATGTTGAGTTTGTTGTTGTTTTTCAATTTTGAGGTTGCTGTTGAATTTGTTGGTGTTTTTCAATGTTGAAGTTGTTGTTTTTCAAAGTTGAGGTTGTTGTTGAATTTGTTGGTGTTTTTCAATGTTGAGGTTGTTGTTGTTTTTCAATGTTGAGGTTGTTGTTGAATTTGTTGGTGTTTTTCAATGTTGAGGTTGTTGTTGAATTTGTTGGTGTTTTTCAATGTTGAGGTTGTTGTTGATTTTCAATGTTGAGGTTGTTGAATTTGTTGGTCTTTTTCAATCTTGAGTTTGTTGTTGTTTTTCAATGTTGAGGTTGTTGTTGAATTTGTTGGTGTTTTTCAATTTCGAGATTGTTGGTGAATTTGTTGGTGTTTTTCAATTTTGAAGTCGTTGTTGAATTTGTTGGTGTTTTTCAATGTTGAGGTTGTTGTTGTTTTTCAATGTTGAGGTTGTTGTTGAATTTGTTGGTGTTTTTCAATGTTGAGGTTGTTGTTGTTTTTCAATGCTGAGGTTGTTGTTGAATTTGTTGGTGTTTTTCAATGTTGAGGTTGTTGTTGTTTTTCAATGTTGAGGTTGTTGTTGAATTTGTTGGTGTTTTTCAATGTTGAGGTTGTTGTTGTTTTTCAATGTTGAGGTTGTTGTTGAATTTGTTGGTGTTTTTCAATGTTGAGGTTGTTGTTGAATTTGTTGGTGTTTTTCAATGTTGAGGTTGTTGTTGTTTTTCAATGTTGAGGTTGTTGAATTTGTTGGTGTTTTTCAATGTTGAATTTTTTGTTGAATTTGCTGGTGTTTTTCAATGTTGAGGTTGTTGTTTTTCAATGTTGAGGTTGTTGTTGAATTTGTTGGCGTTTTTAAATGTTGAGGTTGTTGTTGAATTTGTTGGTGTTTTCAATGTTGAGGTTTTTGTTGAATTTGTTGGTGTTTTTCAATGTTGAGGTTGTTGTTGTTTTTCAATGTTGAGGTTGTTGTTGAATTTGTTGGTGTTTTTCAATGTTGAGGTTGTTGTTGTTTTTCAATGTTGAGGTTGTTGTTGAATTTGTTGGTGTTTGTCAGTTTCGAGGTTGTTGTTGAATTTGTTGGTGTTTTTCAATGTTGAGGTTGTTGTTGAATTTGTTGGTGTTTTTCAATGTTGAGGTTGTTGTTGTTTTTCAATGTTGAGGTTGTTGTTGAATTTGTTGGTGTTTTTCAATGTTGAGGTTGTTGTTGTTTTTCAATGTTGAGGTTTCTGTTGAATTTGTTGTTGTTTTTCAATGTTGAGGTTGTTGTTGTTTTTCAATGTTGAGATTGTTGTTGTTTTTCAATGTTGAGGTTGTTGTTGAAATTGTTGGTGTTTTTCAATGTTGAGGTTGTTGTTGAATTTGTTGGTGTTTTTCAATGTTGAGGTTGTTGTTGATTTTCAATGTTGAGGTTGTTGAATTTGTTGGTCTTTTTCAATCTTGAGTTTGTTGTTGAATTTGCTGGTGTTTTTCAATGTTGAGGTTGTTGTTGAGTTTGTTGGTGTTTTTCAATGTTGAGGTTGTTGTTGTTTTTCAATGTTGAGGTTATTGTTGAATTTGTTGGTGTTTTTCAATGTTGAGGTTGTTGTTGTTTTTCAATGTTGAGGTTGTTGTTGAATTTGTTGGTGTTTTTCAATGTTGAGGTTGTTGTTGTTTTTCAATGCTGAGGTTATTGTTGAATTTGTTGGTATTTTTCAATGTTGAGGTTGTTGTTGAATTTGTTGGTGTTTTTCAATTTCGAGATTGTTGCTGAATTTGTTGGTGTTTTTCAATGTTGAAGTTGTTGTTGAATTTGTTGGTGTTTTTCAATTTTGAGGTTGTTGTTGTTTTTCAATGTTGAGGTTGTTGTTGAATTTGTTGGTGTTAATCAATGTTGAGGTTGTTGTTGTTTTTCAATGCTGAGGTTGTTGTTGAATTTGTTGGTGTTTTTCAATGTTGAGGTTGTTGTTGTTTTTCAATTTTGAGGTTGTTGTTGAATTTGTTGGTGTTTTTCAATGTTGAGGTTGTTGTTGTTTTTCAATGTTGAGGTTGTTGTTGAATTTGTTGGTGTTTTTCAATGTTGAGGTTGTTGTTGAATTTGTTGGTGCTTTTCAATGTTGAGGTTGTTGTTGATTTTCAATTTTGAGGTTGTTGAATTTGTTGGTGTTTTTCAATCTTGAGTTTGTTGCTGAATTTGTTGGTGCTTTTCAATGTTGAGGTTGTTGTTGAATTTGTTAGTGTTCTTCAATGTTGAGGTTGTTGTTGAATTTGTTGGTGTTTTTCAATGTTGAAGTTGTTGTTGTTTTTCAATGTTGAGGTTGTTGAATTTGTTGGTGTTTTTCAATGTTGAATTTTTTGTTGAATTTGTTGGTGTTTTTCAATGTTGAGGTTGTTGTTTTTCAATGTTGAGGTTGTTGTTGAATTTGTTGGTTTTTTCAATGTTGAGGTTTTTGTTGAATTTGTTGGTGTTTTTCAATGTTGAGGTTGTTGTTGTTTTTCAAAGTTGAGGTTGTTGTTGAATTTGTTGGTGTTTTTCAATGTTGAGGTTGTTGTTGAATTTGTTGGTGTTTTTCAATGTTGAGGTTGTTGTTGTTTTTCAATGTTGAGGTTATTGTTGAATTTGTTGGTGTTTTTCAATGTTGAGGAGGTTGTTGTTTTTCAATGTTGAGGTTGTTGTTGAATTTGTTGGTGTTTTTCAATGATGAGTTTGTTGTTGTTTTTCAATGTTGAGGTTGCTGTTGAATTTGTTGGTGTTTTTCAATGTTGAAGTTGTTGTTGTTTTTCAAAGTTGAGGTTGTTGTTGAATTTGTTGGTGTTTTTCAATGTTGAGGTTGTTGTTGTTTTTCAATGTTGAGGTTGTTGTTGAATTTGTTGGTGTTTTTCAATGTTGAGGTTGTTGTTGAATTTGTTGGTGTTTTTCAATGTTGAGGTTGTTGTTGATTTTCAATGTTGAGGTTGTTGAATTTGTTGGTCTTTTTCAATCTTGAGTTTGTTGTTGTTTTTCAATGTTGAGGTTGTTGTTGAATTTGTTGCTGTTTTTCACTGTTGAGGTTGTTGTTTTATTTGTTGGTGCTTTTCAATGTTGAGGTTGTTGTTGAATTTGTTAGTGTTCTTCAATGTTGAGGTTGTTGTTGAATTTGTTGGTGTTTTTCAATGTTGAGGTTGTTGTTGTTTTTCAATGTTGAGGTTGTTGAATTTGTTGGTGTTTTTCAATGTTGAATTTTTTGTTGAATTTGCTGGTGTTTTTCAATGTTGAGGTTGTTGTTTTTCAATGTTGAGGTTGTTGTTGAATTTGTTGGCGTTTTTAAATGTTGAGGTTGTTGTTGAATTTGTTGGTGTTTTCAATGTTGAGGTTTTTGTTGAATTTGTTGGTGTTTTTCAATGTTGAGGTTGTTGTTGTTTTTCAATGTTGAGGTTGTTGTTGAATTTGTTGGTGTTTTTCAATGTTGAGGTTGTTGTTGTTTTTCAATGTTGAGGTTGTTGTTGAATTTGTTGGTGTTTGTCAGTTTCGAGGTTGTTGTTGAATTTGTTGGTGTTTTTCAATGTTGAGGTTGTTGTTGAATTTGTTGGTGTTTTTCAATGTTGAGGTTGTTGTTGTTTTTCAATGTTGAGGTTGTTGTTGAATTTGTTGGTGTTTTTCAATGTTGAGGTTGTTGTTGTTTTTCAATGTTGAGGTTTCTGTTGAATTTGTTGGCGTTTTTCAATGTTGAGGTTGTTGTTGTTTTTCAATGTTGAGATTGTTGTTGTTTTTCAATGTTGAGGTTGTTGTTGAAATTGTTGGTGTTTTTCAATGTTGAGGTTGTTGTTGAATTTGTTGGTGTTTTTCAATGTTGAGGTTGTTGTTGATTTTCAATGTTGAGGTTGTTGAATTTGTTGGTCTTTTTCAATCTTGAGTTTGTTGTTGAATTTGCTGGTGTTTTTCAATGTTGAGGTTGTTGTTGAGTTTGTTGGTGTTTTTCAATGTTGAGGTTGTTGTTGTTTTTCAATGTTGAGGTTATTGTTGAATTTGTTGGTGTTTTTCAATGTTGAGGTTGTTGTTGTTTTTCAATGTTGAGGTTGTGGTTGAATTTGTTGGTGTTTTTCAATGTTGAGGTTGTTGTTGTTTTTCAATGCTGAGGTTATTGTTGAATTTGTTGGTATTTTTCAATGTTGAGGTTGTTGTTGAATTTGTTGGTGTTTTTCAATTTCGAGATTGTTGCTGAATTTGTTGGTGTTTTTCAATGTTGAAGTTGTTGTTGAATTTGTTGGTGTTTTTCAATTTTGAGGTTGTTGTTGTTTTTCAATGTTGAGGTTGTTGTTGAATTTGTTGGTGTTAATCAATGTTGAGGTTGTTGTTGTTTTTCAATGCTGAGGTTGTTGTTGAATTTGTTGGTGTTTTTCAATGTTGAGGTTGTTGTTGTTTTTCAATTTTGAGGTTGTTGTTGAATTTGTTGGTGTTTTTCAATGTTGAGGTTGTTGTTGTTTTTCAATGTTGAGGTTGTTGTTGAATTTGTTGGTGTTTTTCAATGTTGAGGTTGTTGTTGAATTTGTTGGTGCTTTTCAATGTTGAGGTTGTTGTTGATTTTCAATTTTGAGGTTGTTGAATTTGTTGGTGTTTTTCAATCTTGAGTTTGTTGCTGAATTTGTTGGTGCTTTTCAATGTTGAGGTTGTTGTTGAATTTGTTAGTGTTCTTCAATGTTGAGGTTGTTGTTGAATTTGTTGGTGTTTTTCAATGTTGAGGTTGTTGTTGTTTTTCAATGTTGAGGTTGTTGAATTTGTTGGTGTTTTTCAATGTTGAATTTTTTGTTGAATTTGTTGGTGTTTTTCAATGTTGAGGTTGTTGTTTTTCAATGTTGAGGTTGTTGTTGAATTTGTTGGTGTTTTCAATGTTGAGGTTTTTGTTGAATTTGTTGGTGTTTTTCAATGTTGAGGTTGTTGTTGTTTTTCAAAGTTGAGGTTGTTGTTGAATTTGTTGGTGTTTTTCAATGTTGAGGTTGTTGTTGAATTTGTTGGTGTTTTTCAATGTTGAGGTTGTTGTTGTTTTTCAATGTTGAGGTTATTGTTGAATTTGTTGGTGTTTTTCAATGTTGAGGAGGTTGTTGTTTTTCAATGTTGAGGTTGTTGTTGAATTTGTTGGTGTTTTTCAATGTTGAGTTTGTTGTTGTTTTTCAATGTTGAGGTTGCTGTTGAATTTGTTGGTGTTTTTCAATGTTGAAGTTGTTGTTGTTTTTCAAATTGAGGTTGTTGTTGAATTTGTTGGTGTTTTTCAATGTTGAGGTTGTTGTTGTTTTTCAATGTTGAGGTTGTTGTTGAATTTGTTGGTGTTTTTCAATGTTGAGGTTGTTGTTGAATTTGTTGGTGTTTTTCAATGTTGAGGTTGTTGTTGATTTTCAATGTTGAGGTTGTTGAATTTGTTGGTCTTTTTCAATCTTGAGTTTGTTGTTGTTTTTCAATGTTGAGGTTGTTGTTGAATTTGTTGGTGTTTTTCAATTTCGAGATTGTTGGTGAATTTGTTGGTGTTTTTCAATGTTGAAGTCGTTGTTGAATTTGTTGGTGTTTTTCAATGTTGAGGTTGTTGTTGTTTTTCAATGTTGAGGTTGTTGTTGAATTTGTTGGTGTTTTTCAATGTTGAGGTTGTTGTTGTTTTTCAATGCTGAGGTTGTTGTTGAATTTGTTGGTGTTTTTCAATGTTGAGGTTGTTGTTGTTTTTCAATGTTGAGGTTGTTGTTGAATTTGTTGGTGTTTTTCAAAGTTGAGGTTGTTGTTGTTTTTCAATGTTGAGGTTGTTGTTGAATTTGTTGGTGTTTTTCAATGTTGAGGTTGTTGTTGAATTTGTTGGTGTTTTTCAATGTTGAGGTTGTTGTTGATTTTCAATGTTGAGGTTGTTGAATTTGTTGGTGTTTTTCAATCTTGAGTTTGTTGTTGAATTTGTTGCTGTTTTTCACTGTTGAGGTTGTTGTTTTATTTGTTGGTGCTTTTCAATGTTGAGGTTGTTGTTGAATTTGTTAGTGTTCTTCAATGTTGAGGTTGTTGTTGAATTTGTTGGTGTTTTTCAATGTTGAGGTTGTTGTTGTTTTTCAATGTTGAGGTTTTTGAATTTGTTGGTGTTTTTCAATGTTGAATTTTTTGTTGAATTTGCTGGTGTTTTTCAATGTTGAGGTTGTTGTTTTTCAATGTTGAGGTTGTTGTTGAATTTGTTGGCGTTTTTAAATGTTGAGGTTGTTGTTGAATTTGTTGGTGTTTTCAATGTTGAGGTTTTTGTTGAATTTGTTGGTGTTTTTCAATGTTGAGGTTGTTGTTGTTTTTCAATGTTGCGGTTGTTGTTGAATTTGGTGGTGTTTTTCAATGTTGAGGTTGTTGTTGTTTTTCAATGTTGAGGTTGTTGTTGAATTTGTTGGTGTTTGTCAGTTTCGAGGTTGTTGTTGAATTTGTTGGTGTTTTTCAATGTTGAGGTTGTTGTTGAATTTGTTGGTGTTTTTCAATGTTGAGGTTGTTGTTGTTTTTCAATGTTGAGGTTGTTGTTGAATTTGTTGGTGTTTTTCAATGTTGAGGTTGTTGTTGTTTTTCAATGTTGAGGTTTCTGTTGAATTTGTTGGTGTTTTTCAATGTTGAGGTTGTTGTTGTTTTTCAATGTTGAGATTGTTGTTGTTTTTCAATGTTGAGGTTGTTGTTGAAATTGTTGGTGTTTTTCAATGTTGAGGTTGTTGTTGAATTTGTTGGTGTTTTTCAATGTTGAGGTTGTTGTTGATTTTCAATGTTGAGGTTGTTGAATTTGTTGGTCTTTTTCAATCTTGAGTTTGTTGTTGAATTTGCTGGTGTTTTTCAATGTTGAGGTTGTTGTTGAGTTTGTTTGGTGTTTTTCAATGTTGAGGTTGTTGTTGTTTTTCAATGTTGAGGTTATTGTTGAATTTGTTGGTGTTTTTCAATGTTGAGGTTGTTGTTGTTTTTCAATGTTGAGGTTGTTGTTGAATTTGTTGGTGTTTTTCAATGTTGAGGTTGTTGTTGTTTTTCAATGCTGAGGTTATTGTTGAATTTGTTGGTATTTTTCAATGTTGAGGTTGTTGTTGAATTTGTTGGTGTTTTTCAATTTCGAGATTGTTGGTGAATTTGTTGGTGTTTTTCAATGTTGAAGTTGTTGTTGAATTTGTTGGTGTTTTTCAATTTTGAGGTTGTTGTTGTTTTTCAATGTTGAGGTTGTTGTTGAATTTGTTGGTGTTAATCAATGTTGAGGTTGTTGTTGTTTTTCAATGCTGAGGTTGTTGTTGAATTTGTTGGTGTTTTTCAATGTTGAGGTTGTTGTTGTTTTTCAATTTTGAGGTTGTTGTTGAATTTGCTGGTGTTTTTCAATGTTGAGGTTGTTGTTGTTTTTCAATGTTGAGGTTGTTGTTGAATTTGTTGGTGTTTTTCAATGTTGAGGTTGTTGTTGAATTTGTTGGTGCTTTTCAATGTTGAGGTTGTTGTTGATTTTCAATTTTGAGGTTGTTGAATTTGTTGGTGTTTTTCAATCTTGAGTTTGTTGCTGAATTTGTTGGTGCTTTTCAATGTTGAGGTTGTTGTTGAATTTGTTAGTGTTCTTCAATGTTGAGGTTGTTGTTGAATTTGTTGGTGTTTTTCAATGTTGAGGTTGTTGTTGTTTTTCAATGTTGAGGTTGTTGAATTTGTTGGTGTTTTTCAATGTTGAATTTTTTGTTGAATTTGTTGGTGTTTTTCAATGTTGAGGTTGTTGTTTTTCAATGTTGAGGTTGTTGTTGAATTTGTTGGTGTTTTCAATGTTGAGGTTTTTGTTGAATTTGTTGGTGTTTTTCAATGTTGAGGTTGTTGTTGTTTTTCAATGTTGAGGTTGTTGTTGAATTTGTTGGTGTTTTTCAATGTTGAGGTTGTTGTTGTTTTTCAATGTTGAGGTTGTTGTTGAATTTGTTGGTGTTTTTCAGTTTCGAGGTTGTTGTTGAATTTGTTGGTGTTTTTCAATGTTGAGGTTGTTGTTGAATTTGTTGGTGTTTTTGAATGTTGAGGTTGTTGTTGTTTTTCAATGTTGAGGTTGTTGTTGAATTTGTTGGTGTTTTTCAATGTTGAGGTCGTTGTTTTTCAATGTTGAGGTTTTTGTTGAATTTGTTGGTGTTTTTCAATGTTGAGGTTGTTGTTGTTTTTCAATGTTGAGATTGTTGTTGTTTTTCAATGTTGAGGTTGTTGTTGAATTTGTTGGTGATTTTCAGTTTCGAGGTTGTTGTTGAATTTGTTGGTGTTTTTCAATGTTGAGGTTATTGTTGAATTTGTTGGTGTTTTTCAATGTTGAGGTTGTTGTTGTTTTTCAATGCTGAGGTTGTTGTTGAATTTGTTGGTGTTTTTCAATGTTGAGGTTGTTGTTGAATTTGTTGGTGTTTTTCAATGTTGAGGTTGTTGTTGTTTTTCAATGTTGAGGTTGTTGTTGAATTTGTTGGTGTTTTTCAATGTTGAGGTTGTTGTTGTTTTTCAATGTTGAGGTTGTTGTTGAATTTGTTGGTGTTTTTCAATGTTGAGGTTGTTGTTGTTTTTCAATGTTGAGGTTATTGTGGAATTTGTTGGTGTTTTTCAATGTTGAGGTTGTTGTTGTTTTTCAATGTTGAGGTTGTTGTTGAATTTGTTGGTGTTTTTCAATGTTGAGGTTGTTGTTGTTTTTCAATGTTGAGGTTGTTGTTGTTTTTCAATGTTGAGGTTGTTGTTGAATTTGTTGGTGTTTTTCAGTTTCGAGGTTGTTGTTGAATTTGTTGGTGTTTTTCAATGTTGAAGTTGTTGTTGAATTTGTTGGTGTTTTTCAATGTTGAGGTTGTTGTTGTTTTTCAATGTTGAGGTTGTTGTTGAATTTGTTGGTGTTTTTCAATGTTGAGGTTGTTGTTGTTTTTCAATGCTGAGGTTGTTGTTGAATTTGTTGGTGTTTTTCAATGTTGAGGTTGTTGTTGAATTTTTTGGTGTTTTTCAATGTTGAGTTTGTTGTTGTTTTTCAATGTTGAGGTTGTTGTTGAGTTTGTTGGTGTTTTTCAATGTTGAGGTTGTTGTTGTTTTTCAATGTTGAGGTTATTGTTGAATTTGTTGGTGTTTTTCAATGTTGAGGTTGTTGTTGTTTTTCAATGTTGAGGTTGTTGTTGAATTTGTTGGTGTTTTTCAATGTTGAGGTTGTTGTTGTTTTTCAATGCTGAGGTTATTGTTGAATTTGTTGGTATTTTTCAATGTTGAGGTTGTTGTTGAATTTGTTGGTGTTTTTCAATTTCGAGATTGTTGCTGAATTTGTTGGTGTTTTTCAATGTTGAAGTTGTTGTTGAATTTGTTGGTGTTTTTCAATTTTGAGGTTGTTGTTGTTTTTCAATGTTGAGGTTGTTGTTGAATTTGTTGGTGTTAATCAATGTTGAGGTTGTTGTTGTTTTTCAATGCTGAGGTTGTTGTTGAATTTGTTGGTGTTTTTCAATGTTGAGGTTGTTGTTGTTTTTCAATTTTGAGGTTGTTGTTGAATTTGTTGGTGTTTTTCAATGTTGAGGTTGTTGTTGTTTTTCAATGTTGAGGTTGTTGTTGAATTTGTTGGTGTTTTTCAATGTTGAGGTTGTTGTTGAATTTGTTGGTGCTTTTCAATGTTGAGGTTGTTGTTGATTTTCAATTTTGAGGTTGTTGAATTTGTTGGTGTTTTTCAATCTTGAGTTTGTTGCTGAATTTGTTGGTGCTTTTCAATGTTGAGGTTGTTGTTGAATTTGTTAGTGTTCTTCAATGTTGAGGTTGTTGTTGAATTTGTTGGTGTTTTTCAATGTTGAGGTTGTTGTTGTTTTTCAATGTTGAGGTTGTTGAATTTGTTGGTGTTTTTCAATGTTGAATTTTTTGTTGAATTTGTTGGTGTTTTTCAATGTTGAGGTTGTTGTTTTTCAATGTTGAGGTTGTTGTTGAATTTGTTGGTGTTTTCAATGTTGAGGTTTTTGTTGAATTTGTTGGTGTTTTTCAATGTTGAGGTTGTTGTTGTTTTTCAAAGTTGAGGTTGTTGTTGAATTTGTTGGTGTTTTTCAATGTTGAGGTTGTTGTTGAATTTGTTGGTGTTTTTCAATGTTGAGGTTGTTGTTGTTTTTCAATGTTGAGGTTATTGTTGAATTTGTTGGTGTTTTTCAATGTTGAGGAGGTTGTTGTTTTTCAATGTTGAGGTTGTTGTTGAATTTGTTGGTGTTTTTCAATGTTGAGTTTGTTGTTGTTTTTCAATGTTGAGGTTGCTGTTGAATTTGTTGGTGTTTTTCAATGTTGAAGTTGTTGTTGTTTTTCAAAGTTGAGGTTGTTGTTGAATTTGTTGGTGTTTTTCAATGTTGAGGTTGTTGTTGTTTTTCAATGTTGAGGTTGTTGTTGAATTTGTTGGTGTTTTTCAATGTTGAGGTTGTTGTTGAATTTGTTGGTGTTTTTCAATGTTGAGGTTGTTGTTGATTTTCAATGTTGAGGTTGTTGAATTTGTTGGTCTTTTTCAATCTTGAGTTTGTTGTTGTTTTTCAATGTTGAGGTTGTTGTTGAAATTGTTGGTGTTTTTCAATGTTGAGGTTGTTGTTGAATTTGTTGGTGTTTTTCAATGTTGAGGTTGTTGTTGATTTTCAATGTTGAGGTTGTTGAATTTGTTGGTCTTTTTCAATCTTGAGTTTGTTGTTGAATTTGCTGGTGTTTTTCAATGTTGAGGTTGTTGTTGAGTTTGTTTGGTGTTTTTCAATGTTGAGGTTGTTGTTGTTTTTCAATGTTGAGGTTATTGTTGAATTTGTTGGTGTTTTTCAATGTTGAGGTTGTTGTTGTTTTTCAATGTTGAGGTTGATGTTGAATTTGTTGGTGTTTTTCAATGTTGAGGTTGTTGTTGTTTTTCAATGCTGAGGTTATTGTTGAATTTGTTGGTATTTTTCAATGTTGAGGTTGTTGTTGAATTTGTTGGTGTTTTTCAATTTCGAGATTGTTGGTGAATTTGTTGGTGTTTTTCAATGTTGAAGTTGTTGTTGAATTTGTTGGTGTTTTTCAATTTTGAGGTTGTTGTTGTTTTTCAATGTTGAGGTTGTTGTTGAATTTGTTGGTGTTAATCAATGTTGAGGTTGTTGTTGTTTTTCAATGCTGAGGTTGTTGTTGAATTTGTTGGTGTTTTTCAATGTTGAGGTTGTTGTTGTTTTTCAATTTTGAGGTTGTTGTTGAATTTGCTGGTGTTTTTCAATGTTGAGGTTGTTGTTGTTTTTCAATGTTGAGGTTGTTGTTGAATTTGTTGGTGTTTTTCAATGTTGAGGTTGTTGTTGAATTTGTTGGTGCTTTTCAATGTTGAGGTTGTTGTTGATTTTCAATTTTGAGGTTGTTGAATTTGTTGGTGTTTTTCAATCTTGAGTTTGTTGCTGAATTTGTTGGTGCTTTTCAATGTTGAGGTTGTTGTTGAATTTGTTAGTGTTCTTCAATGTTGAGGTTGTTGTTGAATTTGTTGGTGTTTTTCAATGTTGAGGTTGTTGTTGTTTTTCAATGTTGAGGTTGTTGAATTTGTTGGTGTTTTTCAATGTTGAATTTTTTGTTGAATTTGTTGGTGTTTTTCAATGTTGAGGTTGTTGTTTTTCAATGTTGAGGTTGTTGTTGAATTTGTTGGTGTTTTCAATGTTGAGGTTTTTGTTGAATTTGTTGGTGTTTTTCAATGTTGAGGTTGTTGTTGTTTTTCAATGTTGAGGTTGTTGTTGAATTTGTTGGTGTTTTTCAATGTTGAGGTTGTTGTTGTTTTTCAATGTTGAGGTTGTTGTTGAATTTGTTGGTGTTTTTCAGTTTCGAGGTTGTTGTTGAATTTGTTGGTGTTTTTCAATGTTGAGGTTGTTGTTGAATTTGTTGGTGTTTTTGAATGTTGAGGTTGTTGTTGTTTTTCAATGTTGAGGTTGTTGTTGAATTTGTTGGTGTTTTTCAATGTTGAGGTCGTTGTTTTTCAATGTTGAGGTTTTTGTTGAATTTGTTGGTGTTTTTCAATGTTGAGGTTGTTGTTGTTTTTCAATGTTGAGATTGTTGTTGTTTTTCAATGTTGAGATTGTTGTTGTTTTTCAATGTTGAGGTTGTTGTTGAATTTGTTGGTGTTTTTCAGTTTCGAGGTTGTTGTTGAATTTGTTGGTGTTTTTCAATGTTGAGGTTATTGTTGAATTTGTTGGTGTTTTTCAATGTTGAGGTTGTTGTTGTTTTTCAATGCTGAGGTTGTTGTTGAATTTGTTGGTGTTTTTCAATGTTGAGGTTGTTGTTGAATTTGTTGGTGTTTTTCAATGTTGAGGTTGTTGTTGTTTTTCAATGTTGAGGTTGTTGTTGAATTTGTTGGTGTTTTTCAATGTTGAGGTTGTTGTTGTTTTTCAATGTTGAGGTTGTTGTTGAATTTGTTGGTGTTTTTCAATGTTGAGGTTGTTGTTGTTTTTCAATGTTGAGGTTATTGTGGAATTTGTTGGTGTTTTTCAATGTTGAGGTTGTTGTTGTTTTTCAATGTTGAGGTTGTTGTTGAATTTGTTGGTGTTTTTCAATGTTGAGGTTGTTGTTGTTTTTCAATGTTGAGGTTGTTGTTGTTTTTCAATGTTGAGGTTGTTGTTGAATTTGTTGGTGTTTTTCAGTTTCGAGGTTGTTGTTGAATTTGTTGGTGTTTTTCAATGTTGAAGTTGTTGTTGAATTTGTTGGTGTTTTTCAATGTTGAGGTTGTTGTTGTTTTTCAATGTTGAGGTTGTTGTTGAATTTGTTGGTGTTTTTCAATGTTGAGGTTGTTGTTGTTTTTCAATGCTGAGGTTGTTGTTGAATTTGTTGGTGTTTTTCAATGTTGAGGTTGTTGTTGAATTTTTTGGTGTTTTTCAATGTTGAGGTTGTTGTTGTTTTTCAATGTTGAGGTTGTTGTTGAATTTGTTGGTGTTTTTCAATGTTGAGGTTGTTGTTGTTTTTCAATGCTGAGATTGTTGTTGAATTTGTTGGTGTTTTTCAATGATGAGGTTGTTGTTGTTTTTCAATGTTGAGGTTGTTGTTGAATTTGTTGGTGTTTTTCAATGTTGAGGTTGTTGTTGTTTTTCAATGTTGAGGTTGTTGTTGAATTTGTTGGTGTTTTTCAATGTTGAGGTTGTTGTTGAATTTGTTGGTGTTTTTCAATGTTGAGGTTGTTGTTGATTTTCAATGTTGAGGTTGTTGTTGAATTTGTTGGTGTTTTTGAATGTTGAGGTTGTTGTTGTTTTTCAATGTTGAGGTTGTTGTTGAATTTGTTGGTGTTTTTCAATGTTGAGGTTGTTGTTGAATTTGTTGGTGTTTTTCAATGTTGAGGTTGTTGTTGATTTTCAATGTTGAGGTTGTTGAATTTGTTGGTCTTTTTCAATCTTGAGTTTGTTGTTGTTTTTCAATGTTGAGGTTGTTGTTGAATTTGTTGGTGTTTTTCAATTTCGAGATTGTTGGTGAATTTGTTGGTGTTTTTCAATGTTGAAGTTGTTGTTGAATTTGTTGGTGTTTTTCAATGTTGAGGTTCTTGTTGTTTTTCAATGTTGAGGTTGTTGTTGAATTTGTTGGTGTTTTTCAATGTTGAGGTTGTTGTTGTTTTTCAATGCTGAGGTTGTTGTTGAATTTGTTGGTGTTTTTCAATGTTGAGGTTGTTGTTGTTTTTCAATGTTGAGGTTGTTGTTGAATTTGTTGGTGTTTTTCAATGTTGAGGTTGTTGTTGTTTTTCAATGTTGAGGTTGTTGTTGAATTTGTTGGTGTTTTTCAATGTTGAGGTTGTTGTTGAATTTGTTGGTGTTTTTCAATGTTGAGGTTGTTGTTGATTTTCAATGTTGAGGTTGTTGAATTTGTTGGTGTTTTTCAATCTTGAATTTGTTGTTGAATTTGTTGCTGTTTTTCAATGTTGAGGTTGTTGTTGAATTTGTTGGTGCTTTTCAATGTTGAGGTTGTTGTTGAATTTGTTAGTGTTCTTCAATGTTGAGGTTGTTGTTGAATTTGTTGGTGTTTTTCAATGTTGAGGTTGTTGTTGTTTTTCAATGTTGAGGTTGTTGAATTTGTTGGTGTTTTTCAATGTTGAATTTTTTGTTGAATTTGCTGGTGTTTTTCAATGTTGAGGTTGTTGTTTTTCAATGTTGAGGTTGTTGTTGAATTTGTTGGCGTTTTTAAATGTTGAGGTTGTTGTTGAATTTGTTGGTGTTTTCAATGTTGAGGTTTTTGTTGAATTTGTTGGTGTTTTTCAATGTTGAGGTTGTTGTTGTTTTTCAATGTTGAGGTTGTTGTTGAATTTGTTGGTGTTTTTCAATGTTGAGGTTGTTGTTGTTTTTCAATGTTGAGGTTGTTGTTGAATTTGTTGGTGTTTGTCAGTTTCGAGGTTGTTGTTGAATTTGTTGGTGTTTTTCAATGTTGAGGTTGTTGTTGAATTTGTTGGTGTTTTTCAATGTTGAGGTTGTTGTTGTTTTTCAATGTTGAGGTTGTTGTTGAATTTGTTGGTGTTTTTCAATGTTGAGGTTGTTGTTGTTTTTCAATGTTGAGGTTGTTGTTGAATTTGTTGGTGTTTTTCAATGTTGAGGTTGTTGTTGTTTTTCAATGTTGAGGTTTTTGTTGAATTTGTTGGTGTTTTTCAATGTTGAGGTTGTTGTTGCTTTTCAATGTTGAGATTGTTGTTGTTTTTCAATGTTGAGGTTGTTGTTGAATTTGTTGGTGTTTTTCAGTTTCGAGGTTGTTGTTGAATTTGTTGGTGTTTTTCAATGTTGAAGTTGTTGTTGAATTTGTTGGTGTTTTTCAATGTTGAGGTTGTTGTTGTTTTTCAATGTTGAGGTTATTGTTGAATTTGTTGGTGTTTTTCAATGTTGAGGTTGTTGTTGTTTTTCAATGCTGAGGATGTTGTTGAATTTGTTGGTGTTTTTCATTGTTGAGGTTGTTGTTGAATTTGTTGGTGTTTTTCAATGTTGAGGTTGTTGTTGTTTTTCAATGTTGAGGTTGTTGTTGAATTTGTTGGTGTTTTTCAATGTTGAGGTTGTTGTTGTTTTTCAATGTTGAGGTTGTTGTTGAATTTGTTGGTGTTTTTCAATGTTGAGGTTGTTGTTGTTTTTCAATGTTGAGGTTATTGTTGAATTTGTTGGTGTTTTTCAATGTTGAGGTTGTTGTTGTTTTTCAATGTTGAGGTTGTTGTTGAATTTGTTGGTGTTTTTCAATGTTGAGGTTGTTGTTGTTTTTCAATGTTGAGGTTGTTGTTGTTTTTCAATGTTGAGGTTGTTGTTGAATTTGTTGGTGTTTTTCAGTTTCGAGGTTGTTGTTGAATTTGTTGGTGTTTTTCAATGTTGAAGTTGTTGTTGAATTTGTTGGTGTTTTTCAATGTTGAGGTTGTTGTTGTTTTTCAATGTTGAGGTTGTTGTTGAATTGTTGGTGTTTTTCAATGTTGAGGTTGTTGTTGTTTTTCAATGCTGAGGTTGTTGTTGAATTTGTTGGTGTTTTTCAATGTTGAGGTTGTTGTTGAATTTTTTGGTGTTTTTCAATGTTGAGGTTGTTGTTGTTTTTCAATGTTGAGGTTGTTGTTGAACTTGTTGGTGTTTTTCAATGTTGAGGTTGTTGTTGTTTTTCAAAGTTGAGGTTGTTGTTGAATTTGTTGGTGTTTTTCAATGTTGAGGTTGTTGTTGAATTTGTTGGTGTTTTTCAATGTTGAGGTTGTTGTTGTTTTTCAATGTTGAGGTTATTGTTGAATTTGTTGGTGTTTTTCAATGTTGAGGAGGTTGTTGTTTTTCAATGTTGAGGTTGTTGTTGAATTTGTTGGTGTTTTTCAATGTTGAGTTTGTTGTTGTTTTTCAATGTTGAGGTTGCTGTTGAATTTGTTGGTGTTTTTCAATGTTGAAGTTGTTGTTGTTTTTCAATGTTGAGGTTGTTGTTGAATTTGTTGGTGTTTTTCAATGTTGAGGTTGTTGTTGTTTTTCAATGTTGAGGTTGTTGTTGAATTTGTTGGTGTTTTTCAATGTTGAGGTTGTTGTTGAATTTGTTGGTGTTTTACAATGTTGAGGTTGTTGTTGATTTTCAATGTTGAGGTTGTTGAATTTGTTGGTCTTTTTCAATCTTGAGTTTGTTGTTGTTTTTCAATGTTGAGGTTGTTGTTGAATTTGTTGGTGTTTTTCAATTTCGAGATTGTTGGTGAATTTGTTGGTGTTTTTCAATGTTGAAGTTGTTGTTGAATTTGTTGGTGTTTTTCAATGTTGAGGTTGTTGTTGTTTTTCAATGTTGAGGTTGTTGTTGAATTTGTTGGTGTTTTTCAATGTTGAGGTTGTTGTTGTTTTTCAATGCTGAGGTTGTTGTTGAATTTGTTGGTGTTTTTCAATGTTGAGGTTGTTGTTGTTTTTCAATGTTGAGGTTGTTGTTGAATTTGTTGGTGTTTTTCAATGTTGAGGTTGTTGTTGTTTTTCAATGTTGAGGTTGTTGTTGAATTTGTTGGTGTTTTTCAATGTTGAGGTTGTTGTTGAATTTGTTGGTGTTTTTCAATGTTGAGGTTGTTGTTGAATTTGTTAGTGTTCTTCAATGTTGAGGTTGTTGTTGAATTTGTTGGTGTTTTTCAATGTTGAGGTTGTTGTTGTTTTTCAATGTTGAGGTTGTTGAATTTGTTGGTGTTTTTCAATGTTGAATTTTTTGTTGAATTTGCTGGTGTTTTTCAATGTTGAGGTTGTTGTTTTTCAATGTTGAGGTTGTTGTTGAATTTGTTGGCTTTTTTAAATGTTGAGGTTGTTGTTGAATTTGTTGGTGTTTTCAATGTTGAGGTTTTTGTTGAATTTGTTGGTGTTTTTCAATGTTGAGGTTGTTGTTGTTTTTCAATGTTGAGGTTGTTGTTGAATTTGTTGTGTTTTTCAATGTTGAGGTTGTTGTTGTTTTTCAATGTTGAGGTTGTTGTTGAATTTGTTGGTGTTTGTCAGTTTCGAGGTTGTTGTTGAATTTGTTGGTGTTTTTCAATGTTGAGGTTGTTGTTGAATTTGTTGGTGTTTTTCAATGTTGAGGTTGTTGTTGTTTTTCAATGTTGAGGTTGTTGTTGAATTTGTTGGTGTTTTTCAATGTTGAGGTTGTTGTTGTTTTTCAATGTTGAGGTTTCTGTTGAATTTGTTGGTGTTTTTCAATGTTGAGGTTGTTGTTGTTTTTCAATGTTGAGATTGTTGTTGTTTTTCAATGTTGAGGTTGTTGTTGAAATTGTTGGTGTTTTTCAATGTTGAGGTTGTTGTTGAATTTGTTGGTGTTTTTCAATGTTGAGGTTGTTGTTGATTTTCAATGTTGAGGTTGTTGAATTTGTTGGTCTTTTTCAATCTTGAGTTTGTTGTTGAATTTGCTGGTGTTTTTCAATGTTGAGGTTGTTGTTGAATTTGTTGGTGTTTTTCAATGTTGAGGTTGTTGTTGTTTTTCAATGTTGAGGTTATTGTTGAATTTGTTGGTGTTTTTCAATGTTGAGGTTGTTGTTGTTTTTCAATGTTGAGGTTGTTGTTGAATTTGTTGGTGTTTTTCAATGTTGAGGTTGTTGTTGTTTTTCAATGTTGAGGTTATTGTTGAATTTGTTGGTGTTTTTCAATGTTGAGGTTGTTGTTGTTTTTCAATGTTGAGGTTGTTGTTGAATTTGTTGGTGTTTTTGAATGTTGAGGTTGTTGTTGTTTTTCAATGTTGAGGTTGTTGTTGTTTTTCAATGTTGAGGTTGTTGTTGAATTTGTTGGTGTTTTTCAGTTTCGAGGTTGTTGTTGAATTTGTTGGTGTTTTTCAATGTTGAAGTTGTTGTTGAATTTGTTGGTGTTTTTCAATGTTGAGGTTGTTGTTGTTTTTCAATGTTGAGGTATTGTTGAATTTGTTGGTGTTTTTCAATGTTGAGGTTGTTGTTGTTTTTCAATGCTGAGGTTGTTGTTGAATTTGTTGGTGTTTTTCAATGTTGAGGTTGTTGTTGAATTTTTTGGTGTTTTTCAATGTTGAGGTTGTTGTTGTTTTTCAATGTTGAGGTTGTTGTTGAATTTGTTGGTGTTTTTCAATGTTGAGGTTGTTGTTGTTTTTCAATGCGGAGATTGTTGTTGAATTTGTTGGTGTTTTTCAATGTTGAGGTTGTTGTTGAATTTGTTGGTGTTTTTCAATGTTGAGGTTGTTGTTGTTTTTCAATGTTGAGGTTATTGTTGAATTTGTTGGTGTTTTTCAATGTTGAGGAGGTTGTTGTTTTTCAATGTTGAGGTTGTTGTTGAATTTGTTGGTGTTTTTCAATGTTGAGTTTGTTGTTGTTTTTCAATGTTGAGGTTGCTGTTGAATTTGTTGGTGTTTTTCAATGTTGAAGTTGTTGTTGTTTTTCAATGTTGAGGTTGTTGTTGAATTTGTTGGTGTTTTTCAATGTTGAGGTTGTTGTTGTTTTTCAATGTTGAGGTTGTTGTTGTTTTTCAATGTTGAGGTTGTTGTTGAATTTGTTGGTGTTTTTCAGTTTCGAGGTTGTTGTTGAATTTGTTGGTGTTTTTCAATGTTGAAGTTGTTGTTGAATTTGTTGGTGTTTTTCAATGTTGAGGTTGTTGTTGTTTTTCAATGTTGAGGTTGTTGTTGAATTTGTTGGTGTTTTTCAATGTTGAGGTTGTTGTTGTTTTTCAATGCTGAGGTTGTTGTTGAATTTGTTGGTGTTTTTCAATGTTGAGGTTGTTGTTGAATTTTTTGGTGTTTTTCAATGTTGAGGTTGTTGTTGTTTTTCAATGTTGAGGTTGTTGTTGAATTTGTTGGTGTTTTTCAATGTTGAGGTTGTTGTTGTTTTTCAATGCTGAGATTGTTGTTGAATTTGTTGGTGTTTTTCAATGATGAGGTTGTTGTTGTTTTTCAATGTTGAGGTTGTTGTTGAATTTGTTGGTGTTTTTCAATGTTGAGGTTGTTGTTGTTTTTCAATGTTGAGGTTGTTGTTGAATTTGTTGGTGTTTTTCAATGTTGAGGTTGTTGTTGAATTTGTTGGTGTTTTTCAATGTTGAGGTTGTTGTTGATTTTCAATGTTGAGGTTGTTGTTGAATTTGTTGGTGTTTTTGAATGTTGAGGTTGTTGTTGTTTTTCAATGTTGAGGTTGTTGTTGAATTTGTTGGTGTTTTTCAATGTTGAGGTTGTTGTTGAATTTGTTGGTGTTTTTCAATGTTGAGGTTGTTGTTGATTTTCAATGTTGAGGTTGTTGAATTTGTTGGTCTTTTTCAATCTTGAGTTTGTTGTTGTTTTTCAATGTTGAGGTTGTTGTTGAATTTGTTGGTGTTTTTCAATTTCGAGATTGTTGGTGAATTTGTTGGTGTTTTTCAATGTTGAAGTTGTTGTTGAATTTGTTGGTGTTTTTCAATGTTGAGGTTCTTGTTGTTTTTCAATGTTGAGGTTGTTGTTGAATTTGTTGGTGTTTTTCAATGTTGAGGTTGTTGTTGTTTTTCAATGCTGAGGTTGTTGTTGAATTTGTTGGTGTTTTTCAATGTTGAGGTTGTTGTTGTTTTTCAATGTTGAGGTTGTTGTTGAATTTGTTGGTGTTTTTCAATGTTGAGGTTGTTGTTGTTTTTCAATGTTGAGGTTGTTGTTGAATTTGTTGGTGTTTTTCAATGTTGAGGTTGTTGTTGAATTTGTTGGTGTTTTTCAATGTTGAGGTTGTTGTTGATTTTCAATGTTGAGGTTGTTGAATTTGTTGGTGTTTTTCAATCTTGAATTTGTTGTTGAATTTGTTGCTGTTTTTCAATGTTGAGGTTGTTGTTGAATTTGTTGGTGCTTTTCAATGTTGAGGTTGTTGTTGAATTTGTTAGTGTTCTTCAATGTTGAGGTTGTTGTTGAATTTGTTGGTGTTTTTCAATGTTGAGGTTGTTGTTGTTTTTCAATGTTGAGGTTGTTGAATTTGTTGGTGTTTTTCAATGTTGAATTTTTTGTTGAATTTGCTGGTGTTTTTCAATGTTGAGGTTGTTGTTTTTCAATGTTGAGGTTGTTGTTGAATTTGTTGGCGTTTTTAAATGTTGAGGTTGTTGTTGAATTTGTTGGTGTTTTCAATGTTGAGGTTTTTGTTGAATTTGTTGGTGTTTTTCAATGTTGAGGTTGTTGTTGTTTTTCAATGTTGAGGTTGTTGTTGAATTTGTTGGTGTTTTTCAATGTTGAGGTTGTTGTTGTTTTTCAATGTTGAGGTTGTTGTTGAATTTGTTGGTGTTTGTCAGTTTCGAGGTTGTTGTTGAATTTGTTGGTGTTTTTCAATGTTGAGGTTGTTGTTGAATTTGTTGGTGTTTTTCAATGTTGAGGTTGTTGTTGTTTTTCAATGTTGAGGTTGTTGTTGAATTTGTTGGTGTTTTTCAATGTTGAGGTTGTTGTTGTTTTTCAATGTTGAGGTTGTTGTTGAATTTGTTGGTGTTTTTCAATGTTGAGGTTGTTGTTGTTTTTCAATGTTGAGGTTTTTGTTGAATTTGTTGGTGTTTTTCAATGTTGAGGTTGTTGTTGCTTTTCAATGTTGAGATTGTTGTTGTTTTTCAATGTTGAGGTTGTTGTTGAATTTGTTGGTGTTTTTCAGTTTCGAGGTTGTTGTTGAATTTGTTGGTGTTTTTCAATGTTGAAGTTGTTGTTGAATTTGTTGGTGTTTTTCAATGTTGAGGTTGTTGTTGTTTTTCAATGTTGAGGTTATTGTTGAATTTGTTGGTGTTTTTCAATGTTGAGGTTGTTGTTGTTTTTCAATGCTGAGGATGTTGTTGAATTTGTTGGTGTTTTTCATTGTTGAGGTTGTTGTTGAATTTGTTGGTGTTTTTCAATGTTGAGGTTGTTGTTGTTTTTCAATGTTGAGGTTGTTGTTGAATTTGTTGGTGTTTTTCAATGTTGAGGTTGTTGTTGTTTTTCAATGTTGAGGTTGTTGTTGAATTTGTTGGTGTTTTTCAATGTTGAGGTTGTTGTTGTTTTTCAATGTTGAGGTTATTGTTGAATTTGTTGGTGTTTTTCAATGTTGAGGTTGTTGTTGTTTTTCAATGTTGAGGTTGTTGTTGAATTTGTTGGTGTTTTTCAATGTTGAGGTTGTTGTTGTTTTTCAATGTTGAGGTTGTTGTTGTTTTTCAATGTTGAGGTTGTTGTTGAATTTGTTGGTGTTTTTCAGTTTCGAGGTTGTTGTTGAATTTGTTGGTGTTTTTCAATGTTGAAGTTGTTGTTGAATTTGTTGGTGTTTTTCAATGTTGAGGTTGTTGTTGTTTTTCAATGTTGAGGTTGTTGTTGAATTGTTGGTGTTTTTCAATGTTGAGGTTGTTGTTGTTTTTCAATGCTGAGGTTGTTGTTGAATTTGTTGGTGTTTTTCAATGTTGAGGTTGTTGTTGAATTTTTTGGTGTTTTTCAATGTTGAGGTTGTTGTTGTTTTTCAATGTTGAGGTTGTTGTTGAACTTGTTGGTGTTTTTCAATGTTGAGGTTGTTGTTGTTTTTCAAAGTTGAGGTTGTTGTTGAATTTGTTGGTGTTTTTCAATGTTGAGGTTGTTGTTGAATTTGTTGGTGTTTTTCAATGTTGAGGTTGTTGTTGTTTTTCAATGTTGAGGTTATTGTTGAATTTGTTGGTGTTTTTCAATGTTGAGGAGGTTGTTGTTTTTCAATGTTGAGGTTGTTGTTGAATTTGTTGGTGTTTTTCAATGTTGAGTTTGTTGTTGTTTTTCAATGTTGAGGTTGCTGTTGAATTTGTTGGTGTTTTTCAATGTTGAAGTTGTTGTTGTTTTTCAATGTTGAGGTTGTTGTTGAATTTGTTGGTGTTTTTCAATGTTGAGGTTGTTGTTGTTTTTCAATGTTGAGGTTGTTGTTGAATTTGTTGGTGTTTTTCAATGTTGAGGTTGTTGTTGAATTTGTTGGTGTTTTACAATGTTGAGGTTGTTGTTGATTTTCAATGTTGAGGTTGTTGAATTTGTTGGTCTTTTTCAATCTTGAGTTTGTTGTTGTTTTTCAATGTTGAGGTTGTTGTTGAATTTGTTGGTGTTTTTCAATTTCGAGATTGTTGGTGAATTTGTTGGTGTTTTTCAATGTTGAAGTTGTTGTTGAATTTGTTGGTGTTTTTCAATGTTGAGGTTGTTGTTGTTTTTCAATGTTGAGGTTGTTGTTGAATTTGTTGGTGTTTTTCAATGTTGAGGTTGTTGTTGTTTTTCAATGCTGAGGTTGTTGTTGAATTTGTTGGTGTTTTTCAATGTTGAGGTTGTTGTTGTTTTTCAATGTTGAGGTTGTTGTTGAATTTGTTGGTGTTTTTCAATGTTGAGGTTGTTGTTGTTTTTCAATGTTGAGGTTGTTGTTGAATTTGTTGGTGTTTTTCAATGTTGAGGTTGTTGTTGAATTTGTTGGTGTTTTTCAATGTTGAGGTTGTTGTTGAATTTGTTAGTGTTCTTCAATGTTGAGGTTGTTGTTGAATTTGTTGGTGTTTTTCAATGTTGAGGTTGTTGTTGTTTTTCAATGTTGAGGTTGTTGAATTTGTTGGTGTTTTTCAATGTTGAATTTTTTGTTGAATTTGCTGGTGTTTTTCAATGTTGAGGTTGTTGTTTTTCAATGTTGAGGTTGTTGTTGAATTTGTTGGCTTTTTTAAATGTTGAGGTTGTTGTTGAATTTGTTGGTGTTTTCAATGTTGAGGTTTTTGTTGAATTTGTTGGTGTTTTTCAATGTTGAGGTTGTTGTTGTTTTTCAATGTTGAGGTTGTTGTTGAATTTGTTGTGTTTTTCAATGTTGAGGTTGTTGTTGTTTTTCAATGTTGAGGTTGTTGTTGAATTTGTTGGTGTTTGTCAGTTTCGAGGTTGTTGTTGAATTTGTTGGTGTTTTTCAATGTTGAGGTTGTTGTTGAATTTGTTGGTGTTTTTCAATGTTGAGGTTGTTGTTGTTTTTCAATGTTGAGGTTGTTGTTGAATTTGTTGGTGTTTTTCAATGTTGAGGTTGTTGTTGTTTTTCAATGTTGAGGTTTCTGTTGAATTTGTTGGTGTTTTTCAATGTTGAGGTTGTTGTTGTTTTTCAATGTTGAGATTGTTGTTGTTTTTCAATGTTGAGGTTGTTGTTGAAATTGTTGGTGTTTTTCAATGTTGAGGTTGTTGTTGAATTTGTTGGTGTTTTTCAATGTTGAGGTTGTTGTTGATTTTCAATGTTGAGGTTGTTGAATTTGTTGGTCTTTTTCAATCTTGAGTTTGTTGTTGAATTTGCTGGTGTTTTTCAATGTTGAGGTTGTTGTTGAATTTGTTGGTGTTTTTCAATGTTGAGGTTGTTGTTGTTTTTCAATGTTGAGGTTATTGTTGAATTTGTTGGTGTTTTTCAATGTTGAGGTTGTTGTTGTTTTTCAATGTTGAGGTTGTTGTTGAATTTGTTGGTGTTTTTCAATGTTGAGGTTGTTGTTGTTTTTCAATGTTGAGGTTATTGTTGAATTTGTTGGTGTTTTTCAATGTTGAGGTTGTTGTTGTTTTTCAATGTTGAGGTTGTTGTTGAATTTGTTGGTGTTTTTGAATGTTGAGGTTGTTGTTGTTTTTCAATGTTGAGGTTGTTGTTGTTTTTCAATGTTGAGGTTGTTGTTGAATTTGTTGGTGTTTTTCAGTTTCGAGGTTGTTGTTGAATTTGTTGGTGTTTTTCAATGTTGAAGTTGTTGTTGAATTTGTTGGTGTTTTTCAATGTTGAGGTTGTTGTTGTTTTTCAATGTTGAGGTATTGTTGAATTTGTTGGTGTTTTTCAATGTTGAGGTTGTTGTTGTTTTTCAATGCTGAGGTTGTTGTTGAATTTGTTGGTGTTTTTCAATGTTGAGGTTGTTGTTGAATTTTTTGGTGTTTTTCAATGTTGAGGTTGTTGTTGTTTTTCAATGTTGAGGTTGTTGTTGAATTTGTTGGTGTTTTTCAATGTTGAGGTTGTTGTTGTTTTTCAATGCGGAGATTGTTGTTGAATTTGTTGGTGTTTTTCAATGTTGAGGTTGTTGTTGAATTTGTTGGTGTTTTTCAATGTTGAGGTTGTTGTTGTTTTTCAATGTTGAGGTTATTGTTGAATTTGTTGGTGTTTTTCAATGTTGAGGAGGTTGTTGTTTTTCAATGTTGAGGTTGTTGTTGAATTTGTTGGTGTTTTTCAATGTTGAGTTTGTTGTTGTTTTTCAATGTTGAGGTTGCTGTTGAATTTGTTGGTGTTTTTCAATGTTGAAGTTGTTGTTGTTTTTCAATGTTGAGGTTGTTGTTGAATTTGTTGGTGTTTTTCAATGTTGAGGTTGTTGTTGTTTTTCAATGTTGAGGTTGTTGTTGAATTTGTTGGTGTTTTTCAATGTTGAGGTTGTTGTTGAATTTGTTGGTGTTTTTCAATGTTGAGGTTGTTGTTGATTTTCAATGTTGAGGTTGTTGAATTTGTTGGTCTTTTTCAATCTTGAGTTTGTTGTTGTTTTTCAATGTTGAGGTTGTTGTTGAATTTGTTGGTGTTTTTCAATTTCGAGATTGTTGGTGAATTTGTTGGTGTTTTTCAATGTTGAAGTTGTTGTTGAATTTGTTGGTGTTTTTCAATGTTGAGGTTGTTGTTGTTTTTCAATGTTGAGGTTGTTGTTGAATTTGTTGGTGTTTTTCAATGTTGAGGTTGTTGTTGTTTTTCAATGCTGAGGTTGTTGTTGAATTTGTTGGTGTTTTTCAATGTTGAGGTTGTTGTTGTTTTTCAATGTTGAGGTTGTTGTTGAATTTGTTGGTGTTTTTCAATGTTGAGGTTGTTGTTGTTTTCCAATGTTGAGGTTGTTGTTGAATTTGTTGGTGTTTTTCAATGTTGAGGTTGTTGTTGAATTTGTTGGTGTTTTTCAATGTTGAGGTTGTTGTTGATTTTCAATGTTGAGGTTGTTGAATTTGTTGGTGTTTTTCAATCTTGAGTTTGTTGTTGAATTTGTTGCTGTTTTTCAATGTTGAGGTTGTTGTTGAATTTGTTGGTGCTTTTCAATGTTGAGGTTGTTGTTGAATTTGTTAGTGTTCTTCAATGTTGAGGTTGTTGTTGAATTTGTTGGTGTTTTTCAATGTTGAGGTTGTTGTTGTTTTTCAATGTTGAGGTTGTTGAATTTGTTGGTGTTTTTCAATGTTGAATTTTTTGTTGAATTTGCTGGTGTTTTTCAATGTTGAGGTTGTTGTTTTTCAATGTTGAGGTTGTTGTTGAATTTGTTGGCGTTTTTAAATGTTGAGGTTGTTGTTGAATTTGTTGGTGTTTTCAATGTTGAGGTTTTTGTTGAATTTGTTGGTGTTTTTCAATGTTGAGGTTGTTGTTGTTTTTCAATGTTGAGGTTGTTGTTGAATTTGTTGGTGTTTTTCAATGTTGAGGTTGTTGTTGTTTTTCAATGTTGAGGTTATTGTTGAATTTGTTGGTGTTTGTCAGTTTCGAGGTTGTTGTTGAATTTGTTGGTGTTTTTCAATGTTGAGGTTGTTGTTGAATTTGTTGGTGTTTTTCAATGTTGAGGTTGTTGTTGTTTTTCAATGTTGAGGTTGTTGTTGAATTTGTTGGTGTTTTTCAATGTTGAGGTTGTTGTTGTTTTTCAATGTTGAGGTTTCTGTTGAATTTGTTGGTGTTTTTCAATGTTGAGGTTGTTGTTGTTTTTCAATGTTGAGATTGTTGTTGTTTTTCAATGTTGAGGTTGTTGTTGAAATTGTTGGTGTTTTTCAATGTTGAGGTTGTTGTTGAATTTGTTGGTGTTTTTCAATGTTGAGGTTGTTGTTGATTTTCAATGTTGAGGTTGTTGAATTTGTTGGTCTTTTTCAATCTTGAGTTTGTTGTTGAATTTGCTGGTGTTTTTCAATGTTGAGGTTGTTGTTGAATTTGTTGGTGTTTTTCAATGTTGAGGTTGTTGTTGTTTTTCAATGTTGAGGTTATTGTTGAATTTGTTGGTGTTTTTCAATGTTGAGGTTGTTGTTGTTTTTCAATGTTGAGGTTGTTGTTGAATTTGTTGGTGTTTTTCAATGTTGAGGTTGTTGTTGTTTTTCAATGCTGAGGTTATTGTTGAATTTGTTGGTATTTTTCAATGTTGAGGTTGTTGTTGTTTTTCAATGTTGAGGTTGTTGTTGAATTTGTTGGTGTTTTTCAATTTCGAGATTGTTGGTGAATTTGTTGGTGTTTTTCAATGTTGAAGTTGTTGTTGAATTTGTTGGTGTTTTTCAATTTTGAGGTTGTTGTTGTTTTTCAATGTTGAGGTTGTTGTTGAATTTGTTGGTGTTTGTCAGTTTCGAGGTTGTTGTTGAATTTGTTGGTGTTTTTCAATGTTGAGGTTGTTGTTGAATTTGTTGGTGTTTTCAATGTTGAGGTTTTTGTTGAATTTGTTGGTGTTTTTCAATGTTGAGGTTGTTGTTGTTTTTCAATGTTGAGGTTGTTGTTGAATTTGTTGGTGTTTTTCAATGTTGAGGTTGTTGTTGTTTTTCAATGTTGAGGTTGTTGTTGAATTTGTTGGTGTTTGTCAGTTTCGAGGTTGTTGTTGAATTTGTTGGTGTTTTTCAATGTTGAGGTTGTTGTTGAATTTGTTGGTGTTTTTCAATGTTGAGGTTGTTGTTGTTTTTCAATGTTGAGGTTGTTGTTGAATTTGTTGGTGTTTTTCAATGTTGAGGTTGTTGTTGTTTTTCAATGTTGAGGTTGTTGTTGAATTTGTTGGTGTTTTTCAATGTTGAGGTTGTTGTTGTTTTTCAATGTTGAGGTTTTAGTTGAATTTGTTGGTGTTTTTCAATGTTGAGGTTGTTGTTGTTTTTCAATGTTGAGATTGTTGTTGTTTTTCAATGTTGAGGTTGTTGTTGAATTTGTTGGTGTTTTTCAGTTTCGAGGTTGTTGTTGAATTTGTTGGTGTTTTTCAATGTTGAAGTTGTTGTTGAATTTGTTGGTGTTTTTCAATGTTGAGGTTGTTGTTGTTTTTCAATGTTGAGGTTATTGTTGAATTTGTTGGTGTTTTTCAATGTTGAGGTTGTTGTTGTTTTTCAATGCTGAGGATGTTGTTGAATTTGTTGGTGTTTTTCAATGTTGAGGTTGTTGTTGAATTTGTTGGTGTTTTTCAATGTTGAGGTTGTTGTTGTTTTTCAATGTTGAGGTTGTTGTTGAATTTGTTGGTGTTTTTCAATGTTGAGGTTGTTGTTGTTTTTCAATGTTGAGGTTGTTGTTGAATTTGTTGGTGTTTTTCAATGTTGAGGTTGTTGTTGTTTTTCAATGTTGAGGTTATTGTTGAATTTGTTGGTGTTTTTCAATGTTGAGGTTGTTGTTGTTTTTCAATGTTGAGGTTGTTGTTGAATTTGTTGGTGTTTTTCAATGTTGAGGTTGTTGTTGTTTTTCAATGTTGAGGTTGTTGTTGTTTTTCAATGTTGAGCTGTTGTTGAATTTGTTGGTGTTTTTCAGTTTCGAGGTTGTTGTTGAATTTGTTGGTGTTTTTCAATGTTGAAGTTGTTGTTGAATTTGTTGGTGTTTTTCAATGTTGAGGTTGTTGTTGTTTTTCAATGTTGAGGTTGTTGTTGAATTGTTGGTGTTTTTCAATGTTGAGGTTGTTGTTGTTTTTCAATGCTGAGGTTGTTGTTGAATTTGTTGGTGTTTTTCAATGTTGAGGTTGTTGTTGAATTTTTTGGTGTTTTTCAATGTTGAGGTTGTTGTTGTTTTTCAATGTTGAGGTTGTTGTTGAATTTGTTGGTGTTTTTCAATGTTGAGGTTGTTGTTGTTTTTCAATGTTGAGGTTATTGTTGAATTTGTTGGTGTTTTTCAATGTTGAGGAGGTTGTTGTTTTTCAATGTTGAGGTTGTTGTTGAATTTGTTGGTGTTTTTCAATGTTGAGTTTGTTGTTGTTTTTCAATGTTGAGGTTGCTGTTGAATTTGTTGGTGTTTTTCAATGTTGAAGTTGTTGTTGTTTTTCAATGTTGAGGTTGTTGTTGAATTTGTTGGTGTTTTTCAATGTTGAGGTTGTTGTTGTTTTTCAATGTTGAGGTTGTTGTTGAATTTGTTGGTGTTTTTCAATGTTGAGGTTGTTGTTGAATTTGTTGGTGTTTTACAATGTTGAGGTTGTTGTTGATTTTCAATGTTTAGGTTGTTGAATTTGTTGGTCTTTTTCAATCTTGAGTTTGTTGTTGTTTTTCAATGTTGAGGTTGTTGTTGAATTTGTTGGTGTTTTTCAATTTCGAGATTGTTGGTGAATTTGTTGGTGTTTTTCAATGTTGAAGTTGTTGTTGAATTTGTTGGTGTTTTTCAATGTTGAGGTTGTTGTTGTTTTTCAATGTTGAGGTTGTTGTTGAATTTGTTGGTGTTTTTCAATGTTGAGGTTGTTGTTGTTTTTCAATGCTGAGGTTGTTGTTGAATTTGTTGGTGTTTTTCAATGTTGAGGTTGTTGTTGTTTTTCAATGTTGAGGTTGTTGTTGAATTTGTTGGTGTTTTTCAATGTTGAGGTTGTTGTTGTTTTTCAATGTTGAGGTTGTTGTTGAATTTGTTGGTGTTTTTCAATGTTGAGGTTGTTGTTGAATTTGTTGGTGTTTTTCAATGTTGAGGTTGTTGTTGAATTTGTTAGTGTTCTTCAATGTTGAGGTTGTTGTTGAATTTGTTGGTGTTTTTCAATGTTGAGGTTGTTGTTGTTTTTCAATGTTGAGGTTGTTGTATTTGTTGGTGTTTTTCAATGTTGAATTTTTTGTTGAATTTGCTGGTGTTTTTCAATGTTGAGGTTGTTGTTTTTCAATGTTGAGGTTGTTGTTGAATTTGTTGGCTTTTTTAAATGTTGAGGTTGTTGTTGAATTTGTTGGTGTTTTCAATGTTGAGGTTTTTGTTGAATTTGTTGGTGTTTTTCAATGTTGAGGTTGTTGTTGTTTTTCAATGTTGAGGTTGTTGTTGAATTTGTTGGTGTTTTTCAATGTTGAGGTTGTTGTTGTTTTTCAATGTTGAGGTTGTTGTTGAATTTGTTGGTGTTTGTCAGTTTCGAGGTTGTTGTTGAATTTGTTGGTGTTTTTCAATGTTGAGGTTGTTGTTGAATTTGTTGGTGTTTTTCAATGTTGAGGTTGTTGTTCTTTTTCAATGTTGAGGTTGTTGTTGAATTTGTTGGTGTTTTTCAATGTTGAGGTTGTTGTTGTTTTTCAATGTTGAGGTTTCTGTTGAATTTGTTGGTGTTTTTCAATGTTGAGGTTGTTGTTGTTTTTCAATGTTGAGATTGTTGTTGTTTTTCAATGTTGAGGTTGTTGTTGAAATTGTTGGTGTTTTTCAATGTTGAGGTTGTTGTTGAATTTGTTGGTGTTTTTCAATGTTGAGGTTGTTGTTGATTTTCAATTATGAGGTTGTTGAATTTGTTGGTCTTTTTCAATCTTGAGTTTGTTGTTGAATTTGCTGGTGTTTTTCAATGTTGAGGTTGTTGTTGAATTTGTTGGTGTTTTTCAATGTTGAGGTTGTTGTTGTTTTTCAATGTTGAGGTTATTGTTGAATTTGTTGGTGTTTTTCAATGTTGAGGTTGTTGTTGTTTTTCAATGTTGAGGTTGTTGTTGAATTTGTTGGTGTTTTTCAATGTTGAGGTTGTTGTTGTTTTTCAATGTTGAGGTTATTGTTGAATTTGTTGGTGTTTTTCAATGTTGAGGTTGTTGTTGTTTTTCAATGTTGAGGTTGTTGTTGAATTTGTTGGTGTTTTTGAATGTTGAGGTTGTTGTTGTTTTTCAATGTTGAGGTTGTTGTTGTTTTTCAATGTTGAGGTTGTTGTTGAATTTGTTGGTGTTTTTCAGTTTCGAGGTTGTTGTTGAATTTGTTGGTGTTTTTCAATGTTGAAGTTGTTGTTGAATTTGTTGGTGTTTTTCAATGTTGAGGTTGTTGTTGTTTTTCAATGTTGAGGTGTTGTTGAATTTGTTGGTGTTTTTCAATGTTGAGGTTGTTGTTGTTTTTCAATGCTGAGGTTGTTGTTGAATTTGTTGGTGTTTTTCAATGTTGAGGTTGTTGTTGAATTTTTTGGTGTTTTTCAATGTTGAGGTTGTTGTTGTTTTTCAATGTTGAGGTTGTTGTTGAATTTGTTGGTGTTTTTCAATGTTGAGGTTGTTGTTGTTTTTCAATGCGGAGATTGTTGTTGAATTTGTTGGTGTTTTTCAATGTTGAGGTTGTTGTTGAATTTGTTGGTGTTTTTCAATGTTGAGGTTGTTGTTGTTTTTCAATGTTGAGGTTATTGTTGAATTTGTTGGTGTTTTTCAATGTTGAGGAGGTTGTTGTTTTTCAATGTTGAGGTTGTTGTTGAATTTGTTGGTGTTTTTCAATGTTGAGTTTGTTGTTGTTTTTCAATGTTGAGGTTGCTGTTGAATTTGTTGGTGTTTTTCAATGTTGAAGTTGTTGTTGTTTTTCAATGTTGAGGTTGTTGTTGAATTTGTTGGTGTTTTTCAATGTTGAGGTTGTTGTTGTTTTTCAATGTTGAGGTTGTTGTTGAATTTGTTGGTGTTTTTCAATGTTGAGGTTGTTGTTGAATTTGTTGGTGTTTTTCAATGTTGAGGTTGTTGTTGATTTTCAATGTTGAGGTTGTTGAATTTGTTGGTCTTTTTCAATGTTGAGTTTGTTGTTGTTTTTCAATGTTGAGGTTGTTGTTGAATTTGTTGGTGTTTTTCAATTTCGAGATTGTTGTTGAATTTGTTGGTGTTTTTCAATGTTGAAGTTGTTGTTGAATTTGTTGGTGTTTTTCAATGTTGAGGTTGTTGTTGTTTTTCAATGTTGAGGTTTCTGTTGAATTTGTTGGTGTTTTTCAATGTTGAGGTTGTTGTTGTTTTTCAATGTTGAGATTGTTGTTGTTTTTCAATGTTGAGGTTGTTGTTGAAATTGTTGGTGTTTTTCAATGTTGAGGTTGTTGTTGAATTTGTTGGTGTTTTTCAATGTTGAGGTTGTTGTTGATTTTCAATTATGAGGTTGTTGAATTTGTTGGTCTTTTTCAATCTTGAGTTTGTTGTTGAATTTGCTGGTGTTTTTCAATGTTGAGGTTGTTGTTGAATTTGTTGGTGTTTTTCAATGTTGAGGTTGTTGTTGTTTTTCAATGTTGAGGTTATTGTTGAATTTGTTGGTGTTTTTCAATGTTGAGGTTGTTGTTGTTTTTCAATGTTGAGGTTGTTGTTGAATTTGTTGGTGTTTTTCAATGTTGAGGTTGTTGTTGTTTTTCAATGTTGAGGTTATTGTTGAATTTGTTGGTGTTTTTCAATGTTGAGGTTGTTGTTGTTTTTCAATGTTGAGGTTGTTGTTGAATTTGTTGGTGTTTTTGAATGTTGAGGTTGTTGTTGTTTTTCAATGTTGAGGTTGTTGTTGTTTTTCAATGTTGAGGTTGTTGTTGAATTTGTTGGTGTTTTTCAGTTTCGAGGTTGTTGTTGAATTTGTTGGTGTTTTTCAATGTTGAAGTTGTTGTTGAATTTGTTGGTGTTTTTCAATGTTGAGGTTGTTGTTGTTTTTCAATGTTGAGGTGTTGTTGAATTTGTTGGTGTTTTTCAATGTTGAGGTTGTTGTTGTTTTTCAATGCTGAGGTTGTTGTTGAATTTGTTGGTGTTTTTCAATGTTGAGGTTGTTGTTGAATTTTTTGGTGTTTTTCAATGTTGAGGTTGTTGTTGTTTTTCAATGTTGAGGTTGTTGTTGAATTTGTTGGTGTTTTTCAATGTTGAGGTTGTTGTTGTTTTTCAATGCGGAGATTGTTGTTGAATTTGTTGGTGTTTTTCAATGTTGAGGTTGTTGTTGAATTTGTTGGTGTTTTTCAATGTTGAGGTTGTTGTTGTTTTTCAATGTTGAGGAATTGTTGAATTTGTTGGTGTTTTTCAATGTTGAGGAGGTTGTTGTTTTTCAATGTTGAGGTTGTTGTTGAATTTGTTGGTGTTTTTCAATGTTGAGTTTGTTGTTGTTTTTCAATGTTGAGGTTGCTGTTGAATTTGTTGGTGTTTTTCAATGTTGAAGTTGTTGTTGTTTTTCAATGTTGAGGTTGTTGTTGAATTTGTTGGTGTTTTTCAATGTTGAGGTTGTTGTTGTTTTTCAATGTTGAGGTTGTTGTTGAATTTGTTGGTGTTTTTCAATGTTGAGGTTGTTGTTGAATTTGTTGGTGTTTTTCAATGTTGAGGTTGTTGTTGATTTTCAATGTTGAGGTTGTTGAATTTGTTGGTCTTTTTCAATGTTGAGTTTGTTGTTGTTTTTCAATGTTGAGGTTGTTGTTGAATTTGTTGGTGTTTTTCAATTTCGAGATTGTTGTTGAATTTGTTGGTGTTTTTCAATGTTGAAGTTGTTGTTGAATTTGTTGGTGTTTTTCAATGTTGAGGTTGTTGTTGTTTTTCAATGTTGAGGTTGTTGTTGAATTTGTTGGTGTTTTTCAATGTTGAGGTTGTTGTTGTTTTTCAATGCTGAGGTTGTTGTTGAATTTGTTGGTGTTTTTCAATGTTGAGGTTGTTGTTGAATTTTTTGGTGTTTTTCAATGTTGAGGTTGTTGTTGTTTTTCAATGTTGAGGTTGTTGTTGAATTTGTTGGTGTTTTTCAATGTTGAGGTTGTTGTTGTTTTTCAATGCGGAGATTGTTGTTGAATTTGTTGGTGTTTTTCAATGTTGAGGTTGTTGTTGAATTTGTTGGTGTTTTTCAATGTTGAGGTTGTTGTTGTTTTTCAATGTTGAGGTTATTGTTGAATTTGTTGGTGTTTTTCAATGTTGAGGAGGTTGTTGTTTTTCAATGTTGAGGTTGTTGTTGAATTTGTTGGTGTTTTTCAATGTTGAGTTTGTTGTTGTTTTTCAATGTTGAGGTTGCTGTTGAATTTGTTGGTGTTTTTCAATGTTGAAGTTGTTGTTGTTTTTCAATGTTGAGGTTGTTGTTGAATTTGTTGGTGTTTTTCAATGTTGAGGTTGTTGTTGTTTTTCAATGTTGAGGTTGTTGTTGAATTTGTTGGTGTTTTTCAATGTTGAGGTTGTTGTTGAATTTGTTGGTGTTCTTCAATGTTGAGGTTGTTGTTGATTTTCAATGTTGAGGTTGTTGAATTTGTTGGTCTTTTTCAATGTTGAGTTTGTTGTTGTTTTTCAATGTTGAGGTTGTTGTTGAATTTGTTGGTGTTTTTCAATTTCGAGATTGTTGGTGAATTTGTTGGTGTTTTTCAATGTTGAAGTTGTTGTTGAATTTGTTGGTGTTTTTCAATGTTGAGGTTGTTGTTGTTTTTCAATGTTGAGGTTGTTGTTGAATTTGTTGGTGTTTTTCAATGTTGAGGTTGTTGTTGTTTTTCAATGCTGAGGTTGTTGTTGAATTTGTTGGTGTTTTTCAATGTTGAGGTTGTTGTTGTTTTTCAATGTTGAGGTTGTTGTTGAATTTGTTGGTGTTTTTCAATGTTGAGGTTGTTGTTGTTTTTCAATGTTGAGGTTGTTGTTGAATTTGTTGGTGTTTTTCAATGTTGAGGTTGTTGTTGAATTTGTTGGTGTTTTTCAATGTTGAGGTTGTTGTTGATTTTCAATGTTGAGGTTGTTGAATTTGTTGGTGTTTTTCAATCTTGAGTTTGTTGTTGAATTTGTTGCTGTTTTTCAATGTTGAGGTTGTTGTTGAATTTGTTGGTGCTTTTCAATGTTGAGGTTGTTGTTGAATTTGTTAGTGTTCTTCAATGTTGAGGTTGTTGTTGAATTTGTTGGTGTTTTTCAATGTTGAGGTTGTTGTTGTTTTTCAATGTTGAGGTTGTTGAATTTGTTGGTGTTTTTCAATGTTGAATTTTTTGTTGAATTTGCTGGTGTTTTTCAATGTTGAGGTTGTTGTTTTTCAATGTTGAGGTTGTTGTTGAATTTGTTGGCGTTTTTAAATGTTGAGGTTGTTGTTGAATTTGTTGGTGTTTTCAATGTTGAGGTTTTTGTTGAATTTGTTGGTGTTTTTCAATGTTGAGGTTGTTGTTGTTTTTCAATGTTGAGGTTGTTGTTGAATTTGTTGGTGTTTTTCAATGTTGAGGTTGTTGTTGTTTTTCAATGTTGAGGTTGTTGTTGAATTTGTTGGTGTTTGTCAGTTTCGAGGTTGTTGTTGAATTTGTTGGTGTTTTTCAATGTTGAGGTTGTTGTTGAATTTGTTGGTGTTTTTCAATGTTGAGGTTGTTGTTGTTTTTCAATGTTGAGGTTGTTGTTGAATTTGTTGGTGTTTTTCAATGTTGAGGTTGTTGTTGTTTTTCAATGTTGAGGTTTCTGTTGAATTTGTTGGTGTTTTTCAATGTTGAGGTTGTTGTTGTTTTTCAATGTTGAGATTGTTGTTGTTTTTCAATGTTGAGGTTGTTGTTGAAATTGTTGGTGTTTTTCAATGTTGAGGTTGTTGTTGAATTTGTTGGTGTTTTTCAATGTTGAGGTTGTTGTTGATTTTCAATGTTGAGGTTGTTGAATTTGTTGGTCTTTTTCAATCTTGAGTTTGTTGTTGAATTTGCTGGTGTTTTTCAATGTTGAGGTTGTTGTTGAATTTGTTGGTGTTTTTCAATGTTGAGGTTGTTGTTGTTTTTCAATGTTGAGGTTATTGTTGAATTTGTTGGTGTTTTTCAATGTTGAGGTTGTTGTTGTTTTTCAATGTTGAGGTTGTTGTTGAATTTGTTGGTGTTTTTCAATGTTGAGGTTGTTGTTGTTTTTCAATGCTGAGGTTATTGTTGAATTTGTTGGTATTTTTCAATGTTGAGGTTGTTGAATTTGTTGGTGTTTTTCAATCTTGAGTTTGTTGTTGAATTTGTTGCTGTTTTTCAATGTTGAGGTTGTTGTTGAATTTGTTGGTGCTTTTCAATGTTGAGGTTGTTGTTGAATTTGTTAGTGTTCTTCAATGTTGAGGTTGTTGTTGAATTTGTTGGTGTTTTTCAATGTTGAGGTTGTTGTTGTTTTTCAATGTTGAGGTTGTTGAATTTGTTGGTGTTTTTCAATGTTGAATTTTTTGTTGAATTTGCTGGTGTTTTTCAATGTTGAGGTTGTTGTTTTTCAATGTTGAGGTTGTTGTTGAATTTGTTGGCGTTTTTAAATGTTGAGGTTGTTGTTGAATTTGTTGGTGTTTTCAATGTTGAGGTTTTTGTTGAATTTGTTGGTGTTTTTCAATGTTGAGGTTGTTGTTGAATTTGTTGGTGTTTTTCAATGTTGAGGTTGTTGTTGATTTTCAATGTTGAGGTTGTTGAATTTGTTGGTCTTTTTCAATCTTGAGTTTGTTGTTGAATTTGCTGGTGTTTTTCAATGTTGAGGTTGTTGTTGAATTTGTTGGTGTTTTTCAATGTTGAGGTTGTTGTTGTTTTTCAATGTTGAGGTTATTGTTGAATTTGTTGGTGTTTTTCAATGTTGAGGTTGTTGTTGTTTTTCAATGTTGAGGTTGTTGTTGAATTTGTTGGTGTTTTTCAATGTTGAGGTTGTTGTTGTTTTTCAATGCTGAGGTTATTGTTGAATTTGTTGGTATTTTTCAATGTTGAGGTTGTTGAATTTGTTGGTGTTTTTCAATCTTGAGTTTGTTGTTGAATTTGTTGCTGTTTTTCAATGTTGAGGTTGTTGTTGAATTTGTTGGTGCTTTTCAATGTTGAGGTTGTTGTTGAATTTGTTAGTGTTCTTCAATGTTGAGGTTGTTGTTGAATTTGTTGGTGTTTTTCAATGTTGAGGTTGTTGTTGTTTTTCAATGTTGAGGTTGTTGAATTTGTTGGTGTTTTTCAATGTTGAATTTTTTGTTGAATTTGCTGGTGTTTTTCAATGTTGAGGTTGTTGTTTTTCAATGTTGAGGTTGTTGTTGAATTTGTTGGCGTTTTTAAATGTTGAGGTTGTTGTTGAATTTGTTGGTGTTTTCAATGTTGAGGTTTTTGTTGAATTTGTTGGTGTTTTTCAATGTTGAGGTTGTTGTTGTTTTTCAATGTTGAGGTTGTTGTTGAATTTGTTGGTGTTTTTCAATGTTGAGGTTGTTGTTGTTTTTCAATGTTGAGGTTGTTGTTGAATTTGTTGGTGTTTGTCAGTTTCGAGGTTGTTGTTGAATTTGTTGGTGTTTTTCAATGTTGAGGTTGTTGTTGAATTTGTTGGTGTTTTTCAATGTTGAGGTTGTTGTTGTTTTTCAATGTTGAGGTTGTTGTTGTATTCGTTGGTGTTTTTCAATGTTGAGGTTGTTGTTGAATTTGTTGGTGTTTTTCAATGTTGAGGTTGTTGTTGTTTTTCAATGTTGAGGTTGTTGTTGAATTTGTTGGTGTTTTTCAATGTTGAGGTTGTTGTTGTTTTTCAATGTTGAGGTTTCTGTTGAATTTGTTGGTGTTTTTCAATGTTGAGGTTGTTGTTGTTTTTCAATGTTGAGATTGTTGTTGTTTTTCAATGTTGAGGTTGTTGTTGAAATTGTTGGTGTTTTTCAATGTTGAGGTTGTTGTTGAATTTGTTGGTGTTTTTCAATGTTGAGGTTGTTGTTGATTTTCAATTATGAGGTTGTTGAATTTGTTGGTCTTTTTCAATCTTGAGTTTGTTGTTGAATTTGCTGGTGTTTTTCAATGTTGAGGTTGTTGTTGAATTTGTTGGTGTTTTTCAATGTTGAGGTTGTTGTTGTTTTTCAATGTTGAGGTTATTGTTGAATTTGTTGGTGTTTTTCAATGTTGAGGTTGTTGTTGTTTTTCAATGTTGAGGTTGTTGTTGAATTTGTTGGTGTTTTTCAATGTTGAGGTTGTTGTTGTTTTTCAATGTTGAGGTTATTGTTGAATTTGTTGGTGTTTTTCAATGTTGAGGTTGTTGTTGTTTTTCAATGTTGAGGTTGTTGTTGAATTTGTTGGTGTTTTTGAATGTTGAGGTTGTTGTTGTTTTTCAATGTTGAGGTTGTTGTTGTTTTTCAATGTTGAGGTTGTTGTTGAATTTGTTGGTGTTTTTCAGTTTCGAGGTTGTTGTTGAATTTGTTGGTGTTTTTCAATGTTGAAGTTGTTGTTGAATTTGTTGGTGTTTTTCAATGTTGAGGTTGTTGTTGTTTTTCAATGTTGAGGTGTTGTTGAATTTGTTGGTGTTTTTCAATGTTGAGGTTGTTGTTGTTTTTCAATGCTGAGGTTGTTGTTGAATTTGTTGGTGTTTTTCAATGTTGAGGTTGTTGTTGAATTTTTTGGTGTTTTTCAATGTTGAGGTTGTTGTTGTTTTTCAATGTTGAGGTTGTTGTTGAATTTGTTGGTGTTTTTCAATGTTGAGGTTGTTGTTGTTTTTCAATGCGGAGATTGTTGTTGAATTTGTTGGTGTTTTTCAATGTTGAGGTTGTTGTTGAATTTGTTGGTGTTTTTCAATGTTGAGGTTGTTGTTGTTTTTCAATGTTGAGGTTATTGTTGAATTTGTTGGTGTTTTTCAATGTTGAGGAGGTTGTTGTTTTTCAATGTTGAGGTTGTTGTTGAATTTGTTGGTGTTTTTCAATGTTGAGTTTGTTGTTGTTTTTCAATGTTGAGGTTGCTGTTGAATTTGTTGGTGTTTTTCAATGTTGAAGTTGTTGTTGTTTTTCAATGTTGAGGTTGTTGTTGAATTTGTTGTTGTTTTTCAATGTTGAGGTTGTTGTTGTTTTTCAATGTTGAGGTTGTTGTTGAATTTGTTGGTGTTTTTCAATGTTGAGGTTGTTGTTGAATTTGTTGGTGTTTTTCAATGTTGAGGTTGTTGTTGATTTTCAATGTTGAGGTTGTTGAATTTGTTGGTCTTTTTCAATCTTGAGTTTGTTGTTGTTTTTCAATGTTGAGGTTGTTGTTGAATTTGTTGGTGTTTTTCAATTTCGAGATTGTTGGTGAATTTGTTGGTGTTTTTCAATGTTGAAGTTGTTGTTGAATTTGTTGGTGTTTTTCAATGTTGAGGTTGTTGTTGTTTTTCAATGTTGAGGTTGTTGTTGAATTTGTTGGTGTTTTTCAATGTTGAGGTTGTTGTTGTTTTTCAATGCTGAGGTTGTTGTTGAATTTGTTGGTGTTTTTCAATGTTGAGGTTGTTGTTGTTTTTCAATGTTGAGGTTGTTGTTGAATTTGTTGGTGTTTTTCAATGTTGAGGTTGTTGTTGTTTTTCAATGTTGAGGTTGTTGTTGAATTTGTTGGTGTTTTTCAATGTTGAGGTTGTTGTTGAATTTGTTGGTGTTTTTCAATGTTGAGGTTGTTGTTGATTTTCAATGTTGAGGTTGTTGAATTTGTTGGTGTTTTTCAATCTTGAGTTTGTTGTTGAATTTGTTGCTGTTTTTCAATGTTGAGGTTGTTGTTGAATTTGTTGGTGCTTTTCAATGTTGAGGTTGTTGTTGAATTTGTTAGTGTTCTTCAATGTTGAGGTTGTTGTTGAATTTGTTGGTGTTTTTCAATGTTGAGGTTGTTGTTGTTTTTCAATGTTGAGGTTGTTGAATTTGTTGGTGTTTTTCAATGTTGAATTTTTTGTTGAATTTGCTGGTGTTTTTCAATGTTGAGGTTGTTGTTTTTCAATGTTGAGGTTGTTGTTGAATTTGTTGGCGTTTTTAAATGTTGAGGTTGTTGTTGAATTTGTTGGTGTTTTCAATGTTGAGGTTTTTGTTGAATTTGTTGGTGTTTTTCAATGTTGAGGTTGTTGTTGTTTTTCAATGTTGAGGTTGTTGTTGAATTTGTTGGTGCTTTTCAATGTTGAGGTTGTTGTTGTTTTTCAATGTTGAGGTTGTTGTTGAATTTGTTGGTGTTTTTCAATGTTGAGGTTGTTGTTGTTTTTCAATGTTGAGGTTTCTGTTGAATTTGTTGGTGTTTTTCAATGTTGAGGTTGTTGTTGTTTTTCAATGTTGAGATTGTTGTTGTTTTTCAATGTTGAGGTTGTTGTTGAAATTGTTGGTGTTTTTCAATGTTGAGGTTGTTGTTGAATTTGTTGGTGTTTTTCAATGTTGAGGTTGTTGTTGATTTTCAATGTTGAGGTTGTTGAATTTGTTGGTCTTTTTCAATCTTGAGTTTGTTGTTGAATTTGCTGGTGTTTTTCGATGTTGAGGTTGTTGTTGAATTTGTTGGTGTTTTTCAATGTTGAGGTTGTTGTTGTTTTTCAATGTTGAGGTTATTGTTGAATTTGTTGGTGTTTTTCAATGTTGAGGTTGTTGTTGTTTTTCAATGTTGAGGTTGTTGTTGAATTTGTTGGTGTTTTTCAATGTTGAGGTTGTTGTTGTTTTTCAATGCTGAGGTTATTGTAGAATTTGTTGGTATTTTTCAATGTTGAGGTTGTTGAATTTGTTGGTGTTTTTCAATCTTGAGTTTGTTGTTGAATTTGTTGCTGTTTTTCAATGTTGAGGTTGTTGTTGAATTTGTTGGTGCTTTTCAATGTTGAGGTTGTTGTTGAATTTGTTAGTGTTCTTCAATGTTGAGGTTGTTGTTGAATTTGTTGGTGTTTTTCAATGTTGAGGTTGTTGTTGTTTTTCAATGTTGAGGTTGTTGAATTTGTTGGTGTTTTTCAATGTTGAATTTTTTGTTGAATTTGCTGGTGTTTTTCAATGTTGAGGTTGTTGTTTTTCAATGTTGAGGTTGTTGTTGAATTTGTTGGCGTTTTTAAATGTTGAGGTTGTTGTTGAATTTGTTGGTGTTTTCAATGTTGAGGTTTTTGTTGAATTTGTTGGTGTTTTTCAATGTTGAGGTTGTTGTTGTTTTTCAATGTTGAGGTTGTTGTTGAATTTGTTGGTGTTTTTCAATGTTGAGGTTGTTGTTGTTTTTCAATGTTGAGGTTGTTGTTGAATTTGTTGGTGTTTGTCAGTTTCGAGGTTGTTGTTGAATTTGTTGGTGTTTTTCAATGTTGAGGTTGTTGTTGAATTTGTTGGTGTTTTTCAATGTTGAGGTTGTTGTTGTTTTTCAATGTTGAGGTTGTTGTTGAATTTGTTGGTGTTTTTCAATGTTGAGGTTGTTGTTGTTTTTCAATGTTGAGGTTTCTGTTGAATTTGTTGTTGTTTTTCAATGTTGAGGTTGTTGTTGTTTTTCAATGTTGAGATTGTTGTTGTTTTTCAATGTTGAGGTTGTTGTTGAAATTGTTGGTGTTTTTCAATGTTGAGGTTGTTGTTGAATTTGTTGGTGTTTTTCAATGTTGAGGTTGTTGTTGATTTTCAATGTTGAGGTTGTTGAATTTGTTGGTCTTTTTCAATCTTGAGTTTGTTGTTGAATTTGCTGGTGTTTTTCAATGTTGAGGTTGTTGTTGAATTTGTTGGTGTTTTTCAATGTTGAGGTTGTTGTTGTTTTTCAATGTTGAGGTTATTGTTGAATTTGTTGGTGTTTTTCAATGTTGAGGTTGTTGTTGTTTTTCAATGTTGAGGTTGTTGTTGAATTTGTTGGTGTTTTTCAATGTTGAGGTTGTTGGTGTTTTTCAATTTCGAGATTGTTGGTGAATTTGTTGGTGTTTTTCAATGTTGAAGTTGTTGTTGAATTTGTTGGTGTTTTTCAATGTTGAGGTTCTTGTTGTTTTTCAATGTTGAGGTTGTTGTTGAATTTGTTGGTGTTTTTCAATGTTGAGGTTGTTGTTGTTTTTCAATGCTGAGGTTGTTGTTGAATTTGTTGGTGTTTTTCAATGTTGAGGTTGTTGTTGTTTTTCAATGTTGAGGTTGTTGTTGAATTTGTTGGTGTTTTTCAATGTTGAGGTTGTTGTTGTTTTTCAATGTTGAGGTTGTTGTTGAATTTGTTGGTGTTTTTCAATGTTGAGGTTGTTGTTGAATTTGTTGGTGTTTTTCAATGTTGAGGTTGTTGTTGATTTTCAATGTTGAGGTTGTTGAACTTGTTGGTGTTTTTCAATCTTGAGTTTGTTGTTGTTTTTCAATGTTGAGGTTGTTGTTGAATTTGTTGGTGTTTTTCAATTTCGAGATTGTTGGTGAATTTGTTGGTGTTTTTCAATGTTGAAGTTGTTGTTGAATTTGTTGGTGTTTTTCAATGTTGAGGTTCTTGTTGTTTTTCAATGTTGAGGTTGTTGTTGAATTTGTTGGTGTTTTTCAATGTTGAGGTTGTTGTTGTTTTTCAATGCTGAGGTTGTTGTTGAATTTGTTGGTGTTTTTCAATGTTGAGGTTGTTGTTGTTTTTCAATGTTGAGGTTGTTGTTGAATTTGTTGGTGTTTTTCAATGTTGAGGTTGTTGTTGTTTTTCAATGTTGAGGTTGTTGTTGAATTTGTTGGTGTTTTTCAATGTTGAGGTTGTTGTTGAATTTGTTGGTGTTTTTCAATGTTGAGGTTGTTGTTGATTTTCAATGTTGAGGTTGTTGAACTTGTTGGTGTTTTTCAATCTTGAATTTGTTGTTGAATTTGTTGCTGTTTTTCAATGTTGAGGTTGTTGTTGAATTTGTTGGTGCTTTTCAATGTTGAGGTTGTTGTTGAATTTGTTAGTGTTCTTCAATGTTGAGGTTGTTGTTGAATTTGTTGGTGTTTTTCAATGTTGAGGTTGTTGTTGTTTTTCAATGTTGAGGTTGTTGAATTTGTTGGTGTTTTTCAATGTTGAATTTTTTGTTGAATTTGCTGGTGTTTTTCAATGTTGAGGTTGTTGTTTTTCAATGTTGAGGTTGTTGTTGAATTTGTTGGCGTTTTTAAATGTTGAGGTTGTTGTTGAATTTGTTGGTGTTTTCAATGTTGAGGTTTTTGTTGAATTTGTTGGTGTTTTTCAATGTTGAGGTTGTTGTTGTTTTTCAATGTTGAGGTTGTTGTTGAATTTGTTGGTGTTTTTCAATGTTGAGGTTGTTGTTGTTTTTCAATGTTGAGGTTGTTGTTGAATTTGTTGGTGTTTGTCAGTTTCGAGGTTGTTGTTGAATTTGTTGGTGTTTTTCAATGTTGAGGTTGTTGTTGAATTTGTTGGTGTTTTTCAATGTTGAGGTTGTTGTTGTTTTTCAATGTTGAGGTTGTTGTTGAATTTGTTGGTGTTTTTCAATGTTGAGGTTGTTGTTGTTTTTCAATGTTGAGGTTTCTGTTGAATTTGTTGGTGTTTTTCAATGTTGAGGTTGTTGTTGTTTTTCAATGTTGAGATTGTTGTTGTTTTTCAATGTTGAGGTTGTTGTTGAAATTGTTGGTGTTTTTCAATGTTGAGGTTGTTGTTGAATTTGTTGGTGTTTTTCAATGTTGAGGTTGTTGTTGATTTTCAATGTTGAGGTTGTTGAATTTGTTGGTCTTTTTCAATCTTGAGTTTGTTGTTGAATTTGCTGGTGTTTTTCAATGTTGAGGTTGTTGTTGAATTTGTTGGTGTTTTTCAATGTTGAGGTTGTTGTTGTTTTTCAATGTTGAGGTTATTGTTGAATTTGTTGGTGTTTTTCAATGTTGAGGTTGTTGTTGTTTTTCAATGTTGAGGTTGTTGTTGAATTTGTTGGTGTTTTTCAATGTTGAGGTTGTTATTGTTTTTCAATGCTGAGGTTATTGTTGAATTTGTTGGTATTTTTCAATGTTGAGGTTGATGTTGTTTTTCAATGTTGAGGTTGTTGTTGAATTTGTTGGTGTTTTTCAATTTCGAGATTGTTGGTGAATTTGTTGGTGTTTTTCAATGTTGAAGTTGTTGTTGAATTTGTTGGTGTTTTTCAATTTTGAGGTTGTTGTTGTTTTTCAATGTTGAGGTTGTTGTTGAATTTGTTGGTGTTAATCAATGTTGAGGTTGTTGTTGTTTTTCAATGCTGAGGTTGTTGTTGAATTTGTTGGTGTTTTTCAATGTTGAGGTTGTTGTTGTTTTTCAATTTTGAGGTTGTTGTTGAATTTGTTGGTGTTTTTCAATGTTGAGGTTGTTGTTGTTTTTCAATGTTGAGGTTGTTGTTGAATTTGTTGGTGTTTTTCAATGTTGAGGTTGTTGTTGAATTTGTTGGTGCTTTTCAATGTTGAGGTTGTTGTTGATTTTCAATTTTGAGGTTGTTGAATTTGTTGGTGTTTTTCAATCTTGAGTTTGTTGTTGAATTTGTTGGTGCTTTTCAATGTTGAGGTTGTTGTTGAATTTGTTAGTGTTCTTCAATGTTGAGGTTGTTGTTGAATTTGTTGGTGTTTTTCAATGTTGAGGTTGTTGTTGTTTTTCAATGTTGAGGTTGTTGAATTTGTTGGTGTTTTTCAATGTTGAATTTTTTGTTGAATTTGTTGGTGTTTTTCAATGTTGAGGTTGTTGTTTTTCAATGTTGAGGTTGTTGTTGAATTTGTTGGTGTTTTCAATGTTGAGGTTTTTGTTGAATTTGTTGGTGTTTTTCAATGTTGAGGTTGTTGTTGTTTTTCAATGTTGAGGTTGTTGTTGAATTTGTTGGTGTTTTTCAATGTTGAGGTTGTTGTTGTTTTTCAATGTTGAGGTTGTTGTTGAATTTGTTGGTGTTTTTCAGTTTCGAGGTTGTTGTTGAATTTGTTGGTGTTTTTCAATGTTGAGGTTGTTGTTGAATTTGTTGGTGTTTTTCAATGTTGAGGTTGTTGTTGTTTTTCAATGTTGAGGTTGCTGTTGAATTTGTTGGTGTTTTTCAATGTTGAGGTTGTTGTTGTTTTTCAATGTTGAGGTTTTTGTTGAATTTGTTGGTGTTTTTCAATGTTGAGGTTGTTGTTGTTTTTCAATGTTGAGATTGTTGTTGTTTTTCAATGTTGAGGTTGTTGTTGAATTTGTTGATGTTTTTCAGTTTCGAGGTTGTTGTTGAATTTGTTGGTGTTTTTCAATGTTGAGGTTATTGTTGAATTGGTTGGTGTTTTTCAATGTTGATGTTGTTGTTGTTTTTCAATGCTGAGGTTGTTGTTGAATTTGTTGGTGTTTTTCAATGTTGAGGTTGTTGTTGAATTTGTTGGTGTTTTTCAATGTTGAGGTTGTTGTTGTTTTTCAATGTTGAGGTTGTTGTTGAATTTGTTGGTGTTTTTCAATGTTGAGGTTGTTGTTGTTTTTCAATGTTGAGGTTGTTGTTGAATTTGTTGGTGTTTTTCAATGTTGAGGTTGTTGTTGTTTTTCAATGTTGAGGTTATTGTTGAATTTGTTGGTGTTTTTCAATGTTGAGGTTGTTGTTGTTTTTCAATGTTGAGGTTGTTGTTGAATTTGTTGGTGTTTTTCAATGTTGAGGTTTTTGTTGTTTTTCAATGTTGAGGTTGTTGTTGTTTTTCAATGTTGAGGTTGTTGTTGAATTTGTTGGTGTTTTTCAGTTTCGAGGTTGTTGTTGAATTTGTTGGTGTTTTTCAATGTTGAAGTTGTTGTTGAATTTTTTGGTGTTTTTCAATGTTGAGGTTGTTGTTGTTTTTCAATGTTGAGGTTGTTGTTGAATTTGTTGGTGTTTTTCAATGATGAGGTTGTTGTTGTTTTTCAATGTTGAGGTTGTTGTTGAATTTGTTGGTGTTTTTCAATGTTGAGGTTGTTATTGTTTTTCAATGTTGAGGTTGTTGTTGAATTTGTTGGTGTTTTTCAATGTTGAGGTTGTTGTTGAATTTGTTGGTGTTTTTCAATGTTGAGGTTGTTGTTGATTTTCAATGTTGAGGTTGTTGAATTTGTTGGTGTTTTTCAATCTTGAGTTTGTTGTTGAATTTGTTGCTGTTTTTCAATGTTGAGGTTGTTGTTGAATTTGTTGGTGCTTTTCAATGTTGAGGTTGTTGTTGAATTTGTTAGTGTTCTTCAATGTTGAGGTTGTTGTTGAATTTGTTGGTGTTTTTCAATGTTGAGGTTGTTGTTGTTTTTCAATGTTGAGGTTGTTGAATTTGTTGGTGTTTTTCAATGTTGAATTTTTTGTTGAATTTGCTGGTGTTTTTCGATGTTGAGGTTGTTGTTTTTCAATGTTGAGGTTGTTGTTGAATTTGTTGGCGTTTTTAAATGTTGAGGTTGTTGTTGAATTTGTTGGTGTTTTCAATGTTGAGGTTTTTGTTGAATTTGTTGGTGTTTTTCAATGTTGAGGTTGTTGTTGTTTTTCAATGTTGAGGTTGTTGTTGAATTTGTTGGTGTTTTTCAATGTTGAGGTTGTTGTTGTTTTTCAATGTTGAGGTTGTTGTTGAATTTGTTGGTGTTTGTCAGTTTCGAGGTTGTTGTTGAATTTGTTGGTGTTTTTCAATGTTGAGGTTGTTGTTGAATTTGTTGGTGTTTTTCAATGTTGAGGTTGTTGTTGTTTTTCAATGTTGAGGTTGTTGTTGAATTTGTTGGTGTTTTTCAATGTTGAGGTTGTTGTTGTTTTTCAATGTTGAGGTTTCTGTTGAATTTGTTGGTGTTTTTCAATGTTGAGGTTGTTGTTGTTTTTCAATGTTGAGATTGTTGTTGTCTTTCAATGTTGAGGTTGTTGTTGAAATTGTTGGTGTTTTTCAATGTTGAGGTTGTTGTTGAATTTGTTGGTGTTTTTCAATGTTGAGGTTGTTGTTGATTTTCAATGTTGAGGTTGTTGAATTTGTTGGTCTTTTTCAATCTTGAGTTTGTTGTTGAATTTGCTGGTGTTTTTCAATGTTGAGGTTGTTGTTGAATTTGTTGGTGTTTTTCAATGTTGAGGTTGTTGTTGTTTTTCAATGTTGAGGTTATTGTTGAATTTGTTGGTGTTTTTCAATGTTGAGGTTGTTGTTGTTTTTCAATGTTGAGGTTGTTGTTGAATTTGTTGGTGTTTTTCAATGTTGAGGTTGTTATTGTTTTTCAATGCTGAGGTTATTGTTGAATTTGTTGGTATTTTTCAATGTTGAGGTTGATGTTGTTTTTCAATGTTGAGGTTGTTGTTGAATTTGTTGGTGTTTTTCAATTTCGAGATTGTTGGTGAATTTGTTGGTGTTTTTCAATGTTGAAGTTGTTGTTGAATTTGTTGGTGTTTTTCAATTTTGAGGTTGTTGTTGTTTTTCAATGTTGAGGTTGTTGTTGAATTTGTTGGTGTTAATCAATGTTGAGGTTGTTGTTGTTTTTCAATGCTGAGGTTGTTGTTGAATTTGTTGGTGTTTTTCAATGTTGAGGTTGTTGTTGTTTTTCAATTTTGAGGTTGTTGTTGAATTTGTTGGTGTTTTTCAATGTTGAGGTTGTTGTTGTTTTTCAATGTTGAGGTTGTTGTTGAATTTGTTGGTGTTTTTCAATGTTGAGGTTGTTGTTGAATTTGTTGGTGCTTTTCAATGTTGAGGTTGTTGTTGATTTTCAATTTTGAGGTTGTTGAATTTGTTGGTGTTTTTCAATCTTGAGTTTGTTGTTGAATTTGTTGGTGCTTTTCAATGTTGAGGTTGTTGTTGAATTTGTTAGTGTTCTTCAATGTTGAGGTTGTTGTTGAATTTGTTGGTGTTTTTCAATGTTGAGGTTGTTGTTGTTTTTCAATGTTGAGGTTGTTGAATTTGTTGGTGTTTTTCAATGTTGAATTTTTTGTTGAATTTGTTGGTGTTTTTCAATGTTGAGGTTGTTGTTTTTCAATGTTGAGGTTGTTGTTGAATTTGTTGGTGTTTTCAATGTTGAGGTTTTTGTTGAATTTGTTGGTGTTTTTCAATGTTGAGGTTGTTGTTGTTTTTCAATGTTGAGGTTGTTGTTGAATTTGTTGGTGTTTTTCAATGTTGAGGTTGTTGTTGTTTTTCAATGTTGAGGTTGTTGTTGAATTTGTTGGTGTTTTTCAGTTTCGAGGTTGTTGTTGAATTTGTTGGTGTTTTTCAATGTTGAGGTTGTTGTTGAATTTGTTGGTGTTTTTCAATGTTGAGGTTGTTGTTGTTTTTCAATGTTGAGGTTGCTGTTGAATTTTTTGGTGTTTTTCAATGTTGAGGTTGTTGTTGTTTTTCAATGTTGAGGTTTTTGTTGAATTTGTTGGTGTTTTTCAATGTTGAGGTTGTTGTTGTTTTTCAATGTTGAGATTGTTGTTGTTTTTCAATGTTGAGGTTGTTGTTGAATTTGTTGATGTTTTTCAGTTTCGAGGTTGTTGTTGAATTTGTTGGTGTTTTTCAATGTTGAGGTTATTGTTGAATTGGTTGGTGTTTTTCAATGTTGATGTTGTTGTTGTTTTTCAATGCTGAGGTTGTTGTTGAATTTGTTGGTGTTTTTCAATGTTGAGGTTGTTGTTGAATTTGTTGGTGTTTTTCAATGTTGAGGTTGTTGTTGTTTTTCAATGTTGAGGTTGTTGTTGAATTTGTTGGTGTTTTTCAATGTTGAGGTTGTTGTTGTTTTTCAATGTTGAGGTTGTTGTTGAATTTGTTGGTGTTTTTCAATGTTGAGGTTGTTGTTGTTTTTCAATGTTGAGGTTATTGTTGAATTTGTTGGTGTTTTTCAATGTTGAGGTTGTTGTTGTTTTTCAATGTTGAGGTTGTTGTTGAATTTGTTGGTGTTTTTCAATGTTGAGGTTTTTGTTGTTTTTCAATGTTGAGGTTGTTGTTGTTTTTCAATGTTGAGGTTGTTGTTGAATTTGTTGGTGTTTTTCAGTTTCGAGGTTGTTGTTGAATTTGTTGGTGTTTTTCAATGTTGAAGTTGTTGTTGAATTTTTTGGTGTTTTTCAATGTTGAGGTTGTTGTTGTTTTTCAATGTTGAGGTTGTTGTTGAATTTGTTGGTGTTTTTCAATGATGAGGTTGTTGTTGTTTTTCAATGTTGAGGTTGTTGTTGAATTTGTTGGTGTTTTTCAATGTTGAGGTTGTTATTGTTTTTCAATGTTGAGGTTGTTGTTGAATTTGTTGGTGTTTTTCAATGTTGAGGTTGTTGTTGAATTTGTTGGTGTTTTTCAATGTTGAGGTTGTTGTTGATTTTCAATGTTGAGGTTGTTGAATTTGTTGGTGTTTTTCAATCTTGAGTTTGTTGTTGAATTTGTTGCTGTTTTTCAATGTTGAGGTTGTTGTTGAATTTGTTGGTGCTTTTCAATGTTGAGGTTGTTGTTGAATTTGTTAGTGTTCTTCAATGTTGAGGTTGTTGTTGAATTTGTTGGTGTTTTTCAATGTTGAGGTTGTTGTTGTTTTTCAATGTTGAGGTTGTTGAATTTGTTGGTGTTTTTCAATGTTGAATTTTTTGTTGAATTTGCTGGTGTTTTTCGATGTTGAGGTTGTTGTTTTTCAATGTTGAGGTTGTTGTTGAATTTGTTGGCGTTTTTAAATGTTGAGGTTGTTGTTGAATTTGTTGGTGTTTTCAATGTTGAGGTTTTTGTTGAATTTGTTGGTGTTTTTCAATGTTGAGGTTGTTGTTGTTTTTCAATGTTGAGGTTGTTGTTGAATTTGTTGGTGTTTTTCAATGTTGAGGTTGTTGTTGTTTTTCAATGTTGAGGTTGTTGTTGAATTTGTTGGTGTTTGTCAGTTTCGAGGTTGTTGTTGAATTTGTTGGTGTTTTTCAATGTTGAGGTTGTTGTTGAATTTGTTGGTGTTTTTCAATGTTGAGGTTGTTGTTGTTTTTCAATGTTGAGGTTGTTGTTGAATTTGTTGGTGTTTTTCAATGTTGAGGTTGTTGTTGTTTTTCAATGTTGAGGTTTCTGTTGAATTTGTTGGTGTTTTTCAATGTTGAGGTTGTTGTTGTTTTTCAATGTTGAGATTGTTGTTGTCTTTCAATGTTGAGGTTGTTGTTGAAATTGTTGGTGTTTTTCAATGTTGAGGTTGTTGTTGAATTTGTTGGTGTTTTTCAATGTTGAGGTTGTTGTTGATTTTCAATGTTGAGGTTGTTGAATTTGTTGGTCTTTTTCAATCTTGAGTTTGTTGTTGAATTTGCTGGTGTTTTTCAATGTTGAGGTTGTTGTTGAATTTGTTGGTGTTTTTCAATGTTGAGGTTGTTGTTGTTTTTAAATGTTGAGGTTATTGTTGAATTTGTTGGTGTTTTTCAATGTTGAGGTTGTTGTTGTTTTTCAATGTTGATGTTGTTGTTGAATTTGTTGGTGTTTTTCAATGTTGAGGTTGTTGTTGTTTTTCAATGCTGAGGTTATTGTTGAATTTGTTGGTATTTTTCAATGTTGAGGTTGTTGTTGTTTTTCAATGTTGAGGTTGTTGTTGAATTTGTTGGTGTTTTTCAATTTCGAGATTGTTGGTGAATTTGTTGGTGTTTTTCAATGTTGAAGTTGTTGTGGAATTTGTTGGTGTTTTTCAATTTTGAGGTTGTTGTTGTTTTTCAATGTTGAGGTTGTTGTTGAATTTGTTGGTGTTAATCAATGTTGAGGTTGTTGTTGTTTTTCAATGCTGAGGTTGTTGTTGAATTTGTTGGTGTTTTTCAATGTTGAGGTTGTTGTTGTTTTTAAATGTTGAGGTTGTTGTTGAATTTGTTGGTGTTTTTCAATGTTGAGGTTGTTGTTGTTTTTCAATGTTGAGGTTGTTGTTGAATTTGTTGGTGTTTTTCAATGTTGAGGTTGTTGTTGAATTTGTTGGTGCTTTTCAATGTTGAGGTTGTTGTTGATTTTCAATTTTGAGGTTGTTGAATTTGTTGGTGTTTTTCAATCTTGAGTTTGTTGTTGAATTTGTTGGTGCTTTTCAATGTTGAGGTTGTTGTTGAATTTGTTAGTGTTCTTCAATGTTGAGGTTGTTGTTGAATTTGTTGGTGTTTTTCAATGTTGAGGTTGTTGTTGTTTTTCAATGTTGAGGTTGTTGAATTTGTTGGTGTTTTTCAATGTTGAATTTTTTGTTGAATTTGTTGGTGTTTTTCAATGTTGAGGTTGTTGTTTTTCAATGTTGAGGTTGTTGTTGAATTTGTTGGTGTTTTCAATGTTGAGGTTTTTGTTGAATTTGTTGGTGTTTTTCAATGTTGAGGTTGTTGTTGTTTTTCAATGTTGAGGTTGTTGTTGAATTTGTTGGTGTTTTTCAATGTTGAGGTTGTTGTTGTTTTTCAATGTTGAGGTTGTTGTTGAATTTGTTGGTGTTTTTCAGTTTCGAGGTTGTTGTTGAATTTGTTGGTGTTTTTCAATGTTGAGGTTGTTGTTGAATTTGTTGGTGTTTTTCAATGTTGAGGTTGTTGTTGTTTTTCAATGTTGAGGTTGTTGTTGAATTTATTGGTGTTTTTCAATGTTGAGGTTGTTGTTGATTTTCAATGTTGAGGTTTTTGTTGAATTTGTTGGTGTTTTTCAATGTTGAGGTTGTTGTTGTTTTTCAATGTTGAGATTATTGTTGTTTTTCAATGTGGAGGTTGTTGTTGAATTTGTTGGTGTTTTTCAGTTTCGAGGTTGTTGTTGAATTTGTTGGTGTTTTTCAATGTTGAAGTTGTTGTTGAATTTGTTGGTGTTTTTCAATGTTGAGGTTGTTGTTGTTTTTCAATGTTGAGGTTATTGTTGAATTTGTTGGTGTTTTTCAATGTTGTGGTTGTTGTTGTTTTTCAATGCTGAGGTTGTTGTTGAATTTGTTGGTGTTTTTCAATGTTGAGGTTGTTGTTGAATTTGTTGGTGTTTTTCAATGTTGAGTTTGTTGTTGTTTTTCAATGTTGAGGTTGTTGTTGAATTTGTTGGTGTTTTTCAATGTTGAGGTTGTTGTTGTTTTTCAATGTTGAGGTTGTTGTTGAATTTGTTGGTGTTTTTCAATGTTGAGGTTGTTGTTGTTTTTCAATGTTGAGGTTATTGTTGAATTTGTTGGTGTTTTTCAATGTTGAGGTTGTTGTTGTTTTTCAATGTTGAGGTTGTTGTTGAATTTGTTGGTGTTTTTCAATGTTGAGGTTGTTGTTGTTGTTTTTCAATGTTGAGGTTGTTGTTGTTTTTCAATGTTGAGGTTGTTGTTGAATTTGTTGGTGTTTTTCAGTGTCGAGGTTGTTGTTGAATTTGTTGGTGTTTTTCAATGTTGAAGTTGTTGTTGAATTTGTTGGTGTTTTTCAATGTTGAGGTTGTTGTTGTTTTTCAATGTTGAGGTTGTTGTTGAATTTGTTGGTGTTTTTCAATGTTGAGGTTGTTGTTGTTTTTCAATGCTGAGGTTGTTGTTGAATTTGTTGGTGTTTTTCAATGTTGAGGTTGTTGTTGAATTTTTTGGTGTTTTTCAATGTTGAGGTTGTTGTTGTTTTTCAATGTTGAGGTTGTTGTTGAATTTGTTGGTGTTTTTCAATGTTGAGGTTGTTGTTGTTTTTCAAAGTTGAGGTTGTTGTTGAATTTGTTGGTGTTTTTCAATGTTGAGGTTGTTGTTGAATTTGTTGGTGTTTTTCAATGTTGAGGTTGTTGTTGTTTTTCAATGTTGAGGTTATTGTTGAATTTGTTGGTGTTTTTCAATGTTGAGGAGGTTGTTGTTTTTCAATGTTGAGGTTGTTGTTGAATTTGTTGGTGTTTTTCAATGTTGAGTTTGTTGTTGTTTTTCAATGTTGAGGTTGCTGTTGAATTTGTTGGTGTTTTTCAATGTTGAAGTTGTTGTTGTTTTTCAATGTTGAGGTTGTTGTTGAATTTGTTGGTGTTGTTCAATGTTGAGGTTGTTGTTGTTTTTCAATGTTGAGGTTGTTGTTGAATTTGTTGGTGTTTTTCAATGTTGAGGTTGTTTTTGAATTTGTTGGTGTTTTTCAATGTTGAGGTTGTTGTTGATTTTCAATGTTGAGGTTGTTGAATTTGTTGTTCTTTTTCAATCTTGAGTTTGTTGTTGTTTTTCAATGTTGAGGTTGTTGTTGAATTTGTTGGTGTTTTTCAATTTCGAGATTGTTGGTGAATTTGTTGGTGTTTTTCAATGTTGAAGTTGTTGTTGAATTTGTTGGTGTTTTTCAATGTTGAGGTTGTTGTTGTTTTTCAATGTTGAGGTTGTTGTTGAATTTGTTGGTGTTTTTCAATGTTGAGGTTGTTGTTGTTTTTCAATGTTGAGGTTGTTGTTGAATTTGTTGGTGTTTTTCAATGTTGAGGTTGTTGTTGAATTTGTTGGTGTTTTTCAATGTTGAGGTTGTTGTTGATTTTCAATGTTGAGGTTGTTGAATTTGTTGGTGTTTTTCAATCTTGAGTTTGTTGTTGAATTTGTTGCTGTTTTTCAATGTTGAGGTTGTTGTTGAATTTGTTGGTGCTTTTCAATGTTGAGGTTGTTGTTGAATTTGTTAGTGTTCTTCAATGTTGAGGTTGTTGTTGAATTTGTTGGTGATTTTCAATGTTGAGGTTGTTGTTGTTTTTCAATGTTGAGGTTGTTGAATTTGTTGGTGTTTTTCAATGTTGAATTTTTTGTTGAATTTGCTGGTGTTTTTCAATGTTGAGGTTGTTGTTTTTCAATGTTGAGGTTGTTGTTGAATTTGTTGGCGTTTTTAAATGTTGAGGTTGTTGTTGAATTTGTTGGTGTTTTCAATGTTGAGGTTTTTGTTGAATTTGTTGGTGTTTTTCAATGTTGAGGTTGTTGTTGTTTTTCAATGTTGAGGTTGTTGTTGAATTTGTTGGTGTTTTTCAATGTTGAGGTTGTTGTTGTTTTTCAATGTTGAGGTTGTTGTTGAATTTGTTGGTGTTTGTCAGTTTCGAGGTTGTTGTTGAATTTGTTGGTGTTTTTCAATGTTGAGGTTGTTGTTGAATTTGTTGGTGTTTTTCAATGTTGAGGTTGTTGTTGTTTTTCAATGTTGAGGTTGTTGTTGAATTTGTTGGTGTTTTTCAATGTTGAGGTTGTTGTTGTTTTTCAATGTTGAGGTTGTTGTTGAATTTGTTGGTGTTTTTCAATGTTGAGGTTGTTGTTGATTTTCAATGTTGAGGTTGTTGAATTTGTTGGTCTTTTTCAATCTTGAGTTTGTTGTTGAATTTGCTGGTGTTTTTCAATGTTGAGGTTGTTGTTGAATTTGTTGGTGTTTTTCAATGTTGAGGTTGTTGTTGTTTTTCAATGTTGAGGTTATTGTTGAATTTGTTGGTGTTTTTCAATGTTGAGGTTGTTGTTGTTTTTCAATGTTGAGGTTGTTGTTGAATTTGTTGGTGTTTTTCAATGTTGAGGTTGTTGTTGTTTTTCAATGCTGAGGTTATTGTTGAATTTGTTGGTATTTTTCAATGTTGAGGTTGTTGTTGTTTTTCAATGTTGAGGTTGTTGTTGAATTTGTTGGTGTTTTTCAATTTCGAGATTGTTGGTGAATTTGTTGGTGTTTTTCAATGTTGAAGTTGTTGTTGAATTTGTTGGTGTTTTTCAATTTTGAGGTTGTTGTTGTTTTTCAATGTTGAGTTTGTTGTTGAATTTGTTGGTGTTAATCAAAGTTGAGGTTGTTGTTGTTTTTCAATGCTGAGGTTGTTGTTGAATTTGTTGGTGTTTTTCAATGTTGAGGTTGTTGTTGTTTTTCAATGTTGAGGTTGTTGTTGAATTTGTTGGTGTTTTTCAATGTTGAGGTTGTTGTTGTTTTTCAATGTTGAGGTTGTTGTTGAATTTGTTGGTGTTTTTCAATGTTGAGGTTGTTGTTGAATTTGTTGGTGCTTTTCAATGTTGAGGTTGTTGTTGATTTTCAATTTTGAGGTTGTTGAATTTGTTGGTGTTTTTCAATCTTGAGTTTGTTGTTGAATTTGTTGGTGCTTTTCAATGTTGAGGTTGTTGTTGAATTTGTTGGTGTTTTTCAATGTTGAGGTTGTTGTTGTTTTTCAATGTTGAGGTTGTTGTTGAATTTGTTGGTGTTTTTCAGTTTCGAGGTTGTTGTTGAATTTGTTGGTGTTTTTCAATGTTGAGGTTGTTGTTGAATTTGTTGGTGTTTTTCAATGTTGAGGTTGTTGTTGTTTTTCAATGTTGAGGTTGTTGTTGAATTTATTGGTGTTTTTCAATGTTGAGGTTGTTGTTGATTTTCAATGTTGAGGTTTTTGTTGAATTTGTTGGTGTTTTTCAATGTTGAGGTTGTTGTTGTTTTTCAATGTTGAGATTATTGTTGTTTTTCAATGTGGAGGTTGTTGTTGAATTTGTTGGTGTTTTTCAGTTTCGAGGTTGTTGTTGAATTTGTTGGTGTTTTTCAATGTTGAAGTTGTTGTTGAATTTGTTGGTGTTTTTCAATGTTGAGGTTGTTGTTGTTTTTCAATGTTGAGGTTATTGTTGAATTTGTTGGTGTTTTTCAATGTTGAGGTTGTTGTTGTTTTTCAATGCTGAGGTTGTTGTTGAATTTGTTGGTGTTTTTCAATGTTGAGGTTGTTGTTGAATTTGTTGGTGTTTTTCAATGTTGAGGTTGTTGTTGTTTTTCAATGTTGAGGTTGTTGTTGAATTTGTTGGTGTTTTTCAATGTTGAGGTTGTTGTTGTTTTTCAATGTTGAGGTTGTTGTTGAATTTGTTGGTGTTTTTCAATGTTGAGGTTGTTGTTGTTTTTCAATGTTGAGGTTATTGTTGAATTTGTTGGTGTTTTTCAATGTTGAGGTTGTTGTTGTTTTTCAATGTTGAGGTTGTTGTTGAATTTGTTGGTGTTTTTCAATGTTGAGGTTGTTGTTGTTGTTTTTCAATGTTGAGGTTGTTGTTGTTTTTCAATGTTGAGGTTGTTGTTGAATTTGTTGGTGTTTTTCAGTGTCGAGGTTGTTGTTGAATTTGTTGGTGTTTTTCAATGTTGAAGTTGTTGTTGAATTTGTTGGTGTTTTTCAATGTGGAGGTTGTTGTTGTTTTTCAATGTTGAGGTTGTTGTTGAATTTGTTGGTGTTTTTCAATGTTGAGGTTGTTGTTGTTTTTCAATGCTGAGGTTGTTGTTGCATTTGTTGGTGTTTTTCAATGTTGAGGTTGTTGTTGAATTTTTTGGTGTTTTTCAATGTTGAGGTTGTTGTTGTTTTTCAATGTTGAGGTTGTTGTTGAATTTGTTGGTGTTTTTCAATGTTGAGGTTGTTGTTGTTTTTCAAAGTTGAGGTTGTTGTTGAATTTGTTGGTGTTTTTCAATGTTGAGGTTGTTGTTGAATTTGTTGGTGTTTTTCAATGTTGAGGTTGTTGTTGTTTTTCAATGTTGAGGTTATTGTTGAATTTGTTGGTGTTTTTCAATGTTGAGGAGGTTGTTGTTTTTCAATGTTGAGGTTGTTGTTGAATTTGTTGGTGTTTTTCAATGTTGAGTTTGTTGTTGTTTTTCAATGTTGAGGTTGCTGTTGAATTTGTTGGTGTTTTTCAATGTTGAAGTTGTTGTTGTTTTTCAATGTTGAGGTTGTTGTTGAATTTGTTGGTGTTGTTCAATGTTGAGGTTGTTGTTGTTTTTCAATGTTGAGGTTGTTGTTGAATTTGTTGGTGTTTTTCAATGTTGAGGTTGTTTTTGAATTTGTTGGTGTTTTTCAATGTTGAGGTTGTTGTTGATTTTCAATGTTGAGGTTGTTGAATTTGTTGGTCTTTTTCAATCTTGAGTTTGTTGTTGTTTTTCAATGTTGAGGTTGTTGTTGAATTTGTTGGTGTTTTTCAATTTCGAGATTGTTGGTGAATTTGTTGGTGTTTTTCAATGTTGAAGTTGTTGTTGAATGTGTTGGTGTTTTTCAATGTTGAGGTTGTTGTTGTTTTTCAATGTTGAGGTTGTTGTTGAATTTGTTGGTGTTTTTCAATGTTGAGGTTGTTGTTGTTTTTCAATGTTGAGGTTGTTGTTGAATTTGTTGGTGTTTTTCAATGTTGAGGTTGTTGTTGAATTTGTTGGTGTTTTTCAATGTTGAGGTTGTTGTTGATTTTCAATGTTGAGGTTGTTGAATTTGTTGGTGTTTTTCAATCTTGAGTTTGTTGTTGAATTTGTTGCTGTTTTTCAATGTTGAGGTTGTTGTTGAATTTGTTGGTGCTTTTCAATGTTGAGGTTGTTGTTGAATTTGTTAGTGTTCTTCAATGTTGAGGTTGTTGTTGAATTTGTTGGTGATTTTCAATGTTGAGGTTGTTGTTGTTTTTCAATGTTGAGGTTGTTGAATTTGTTGGTGTTTTTCAATGTTGAATTTTTTGTTGAATTTGCTGGTGTTTTTCAATGTTGAGGTTGTTGTTGTTTTTCAATGTTGAGGTTATTGTTGAATTTGTTGGTGTTTTTCAATGTTGAGGAGGTTGTTGTTTTTCAATGTTGAGGTTGTTGTTGAATTTGTTGGTGTTTTTCAATGTTGAGTTTGTTGTTGTTTTTCAATGTTGAGGTTGCTGTTGAATTTGTTGGTGTTTTTCAATGTTGAAGTTGTTGTTGTTTTTCAATGTTGAGGTTGTTGTTGAATTTGTTGGTGTTGTTCAATGTTGAGGTTGTTGTTGTTTTTCAATGTTGAGGTTGTTGTTGAATTTGTTGGTGTTTTTCAATGTTGAGGTTGTTTTTGAATTTGTTGGTGTTTTTCAATGTTGAGGTTGTTGTTGATTTTCAATGTTGAGGTTGTTGAATTTGTTGGTCTTTTTCAATCTTGAGTTTGTTGTTGTTTTTCAATGTTGAGGTTGTTGTTGAATTTGTTGGTGTTTTTCAATTTCGAGATTGTTGGTGAATTTGTTGGTGTTTTTCAATGTTGAAGTTGTTGTTGAATTTGTTGGTGTTTTTCAATGTTGAGGTTGTTGTTGTTTTTCAATGTTGAGGTTGTTGTTGAATTTGTTGGTGTTTTTCAATGTTGAGGTTGTTGTTGTTTTTCAATGTTGAGGTTGTTGTTGAATTTGTTGGTGTTTTTCAATGTTGAGGTTGTTGTTGAATTTGTTGGTGTTTTTCAATGTTGAGGTTGTTGTTGATTTTCAATGTTGAGGTTGTTGAATTTGTTGGTGTTTTTCAATCTTGAGTTTGTTGTTGAATTTGTTGCTGTTTTTCAATGTTGAGGTTGTTGTTGAATTTGTTGGTGCTTTTCAATGTTGAGGTTGTTGTTGAATTTGTTAGTGTTCTTCAATGTTGAGGTTGTTGTTGAATTTGTTGGTGATTTTCAATGTTGAGGTTGTTGTTGTTTTTCAATGTTGAGGTTGTTGAATTTGTTGGTGTTTTTCAATGTTGAATTTTTTGTTGAATTTGCTGGTGTTTTTCAATGTTGAGGTTGTTGTTTTTCAATGTTGAGGTTGTTGTTGAATTTGTTGGCGTTTTTAAATGTTGAGGTTGTTGTTGAATTTGTTGGTGTTTTCAATGTTGAGGTTTTTGTTGAATTTGTTGGTGTTTTTCAATGTTGAGGTTGTTGTTGTTTTTCAATGTTGAGGTTGTTGTTGAATTTGTTGGTGTTTTTCAATGTTGAGGTTGTTGTTGTTTTTCAATGTTGAGGTTGTTGTTGAATTTGTTGGTGTTTGTCAGTTTCGAGGTTGTTGTTGAATTTGTTGGTGTTTTTCAATGTTGAGGTTGTTGTTGAATTTGTTGGTGTTTTTCAATGTTGAGGTTGTTGTTGTTTTTCAATGTTGAGGTTGTTGTTGAATTTGTTGGTGTTTTTCAATGTTGAGGTTGTTGTTGTTTTTCAATGTTGAGGTTGTTGTTGAATTTGTTGGTGTTTTTCAATGTTGAGGTTGTTGTTGATTTTCAATGTTGAGGTTGTTGAATTTGTTGGTCTTTTTCAATCTTGAGTTTGTTGTTGAATTTGCTGGTGTTTTTCAATGTTGAGGTTGTTGTTGAATTTGTTGGTGTTTTTCAATGTTGAGGTTGTTGTTGTTTTTCAATGTTGAGGTTATTGTTGAATTTGTTGGTGTTTTTCAATGTTGAGGTTGTTGTTGTTTTTCAATGTTGAGGTTGTTGTTGAATTTGTTGGTGTTTTTCAATGTTGAGGTTGTTGTTGTTTTTCAATGCTGAGGTTATTGTTGAATTTGTTGGTATTTTTCAATGTTGAGGTTGTTGTTGTTTTTCAATGTTGAGGTTGTTGTTGAATTTGTTGGTGTTTTTCAATTTCGAGATTGTTGGTGAATTTGTTGGTGTTTTTCAATGCTGAGGTTGTTGTTGAATTTGTTGGTGTTTTTCAATGTTGAGGTTGTTGTTGTTTTTCAATGTTGAGGTTGTTGTTGAATTTGTTGGTGTTTTTCAATGTTGAGGTTGTTGTTGTTTTTCAATGTTGAGGTTGTTGTTGAATTTGTTGGTGTTTTTCAATGTTGAGGTTGTTGTTGAATTTGTTGGTGCTTTTCAATGTTGAGGTTGTTGTTGATTTTCAATTTTGAGGTTGTTGAATTTGTTGGTGTTTTTCAATCTTGAGTTTGTTGTTGAATTTGTTGGTGCTTTTCAATGTTGAGGTTGTTGTTGAATTTGTTAGTGTTCTTCAATGTTGAGGTTGTTGTTGAATTTGTTGGTGTTTTTCAATGTTGAGGTTGTTGTTGTTTTTCAATGTTGAGGTTGTTGAATTTGTTGGTGTTTTTCAATGTTGAATTTTTTGTTGAATTTGTTGGTGTTTTTCAATGTTGAGGTTGTTGTTTTTCAATGTTGAGGTTGTTGTTGAATTTGTTGGTGTTTTCAATGTTGAGGTTTTTGTTGAATTTGTTGGTGTTTTTCAATGTTGAGGTTGTTGTTGTTTTTCAATGTTGAGGTTGTTGTTGAATTTGTTGGTGTTTTTCAATGTTGAGGTTGTTGTTGTTTTTCAATGTTGAGGTTGTTGTTGAATTTGTTGGTGTTTTTCAGTTTCGAGGTTGTTGTTGAATTTGTTGGTGTTTTTCAATGTTGAGGTTGTTGTTGAATTTGTTGGTGTTTTTCAATGTTGAGGTTGTTGTTGTTTTTCAATGTTGAGATTGTTGTTGAATTTGTTGGTGTTTTTCAATGTTGAGGTTGTTGTTGTTTTTCAATGTTGAGGTTTTTGTTGAATTTGTTGGTGTTTTTCAATGTTGAGGTTGTTGTTGTTTTTCAATGTTGAGATTGTTGTTGTTTTTCAATGTTGAGGTTGTTGTTGAATTTGTTGGTGTTTTTCAGTTTCGAGGTTGTTGTTGAATTTGTTGGTGTTTTTCAATGTTGAGGTTATTGTTGAATTTGTTGGTGTTTTTCAATGTTGAGGTTGTTGTTGTTTTTCAATGCTGAGGTTGTTGTTGAATTTGTTGGTGTTTTTCAATGTTGAGGTTGTTGTTGAATTTGTTGGTGTTTTTCAATGTTGAGGTTGTTGTTGTTTTTCAATGTTGAGGTTGTTGTTGAATTTGTTGGTGTTTTTCAATGTTGAGGTTGTTGTTGTTTTTCAATGTTGAGGTTGTTGTTGAATTTGTTGGTGTTTTTCAATGTTGAGGTTGTTGTTGTTTTTCAATGTTGAGGTTGTTGTTGAATTTGTTGGTGTTTTTCAATGTTGAGGTTGTTGTTGTTTTTCAATGTTGAGGTTATTGTTGAATTTGTTGGTGTTTTTCAATGTTGAGGTTGTTGTTGTTTTTCAATGTTGAGGTTGTTGTTGAATTTGTTGGTGTTTTTCAATGTTGAGGTTGTTGTTGTTTTTCAATGTTGAGGTTGTTGTTGTTTTTCAATGTTGAGGTTGTTGTTGAATTTGTTGGTGTTTTTCAGTTTCGAGGTTGTTGTTGAATTTGTTGGTGTTTTTCAATGTTGAAGTTGTTGTTGAATTTGTTGGTGTTTTTCAATGTTGAGGTTGTTGTTGTTTTTCAATGTTGAGGTTGTTGTTGAATTTGTTGGTGTTTTTCAATGTTGAGGTTGTTGTTGTTTTTCAATGCTGAGGTTGTTGTTGAATTTGTTGGTGTTTTTCAATGTTGAGGTTGTTGTTGAATTTTTTGGTGTTTTTCAATGTTGAGGTTGTTGTTGTTTTTCAATGTTGAGGTTGTTGTTGAATTTGTTGGTGTTTTTCAATGTTGAGGTTGTTGTTGTTTTTCAAAGTTGAGGTTGTTGTTGAATTTGTTGGTGTTTTTCAATGTTGAGGTTGTTGTTGAATTTGTTGGTGTTTTTCAATGTTGAGGTTGTTGTTGTTTTTCAATGTTGAGGTTGTTGTTGAATTTGTTGGTGTTTTTCAATGTTGAGGTTGTTGTTGTTTTTCAATGTTGAGGTTTTTGTTGAATTTGTTGGTGTTTTTCAATGTTGAGGTTGTTGTTGTTTTTCAATGTTGAGATTGTTGTTGTTTTTCAATGTTGAGGTTGTTGTTGAATTTGTTGGTGTTTTTCAGTTTCGAGGTTGTTGTTGAATTTGTTGGTGTTTTTCAATGTTGAGGTTATTGTTGAATTTGTTGGTGTTTTTCAATGTTGAGGTTGTTGTTGTTTTTCAATGCTGAGGTTGTTGTTGAATTTGTTGGTGTTTTTCAATGTTGAGGTTGTTGTTGAATTTGTTGGTGTTTTTCAATGTTGAGGTTGTTGTTGTTTTTCAATGTTGAGGTTGTTGTTGAATTTGTTGGTGTTTTTCAATGTTGAGGTTGTTTTTGTTTTTCAATGTTGAGGTTGTTGTTGAATTTGTTGGTGTTTTTCAATGTTGAGGTTGTTGTTGTTTTTCAATGTTGAGGTTGTTGTTGAATTTGTTGGTGTTTTTCAATGTTGAGGTTGTTGTTGTTTTTCAATGTTGAGGTTATTGTTGAATTTGTTGGTGTTTTTCAATGTTGAGGTTGTTGTTGTTTTTCAATGTTGAGGTTGTTGTTGAATTTGTTGGTGTTTTCAATGTTGAGGTTTTTGTTGAATTTGTTGGTGTTTTTCAATGTTGAGGTTGTTGTTGTTTTTCAATGTTGAGGTTGTTGTTGAATTTGTTGGTGTTTTTCAATGTTGAGGTTGTTGTTGTTTTTCAATGTTGAGGTTGTTGTTGAATTTGTTGGTGTTTTTCAGTTTCGAGGTTGTTGTTGAATTTGTTGGTGTTTTTCAATGTTGAGGTTGTTGTTGAATTTGTTGGTGTTTTTCAATGTTGAGGTTGTTGTTGTTTTTCAATGTTGAGATTGTTGTTGAATTTGTTGGTGTTTTTCAATGTTGAGGTTGTTGTTGTTTTTCAATGTTGAGGTTTTTGTTGAATTTGTTGGTGTTTTTCAATGTTGAGGTTGTTGTTGTTTTTCAATGTTGAGATTGTTGTTGTTTTTCAATGTTGAGGTTGTTGTTGAATTTGTTGGTGTTTTTCAGTTTCGAGGTTGTTGTTGAATTTGTTGGTGTTTTTCAATGTTGAGGTTATTGTTGAATTTGTTGGTGTTTTTCAATGTTGAGGTTGTTGTTGTTTTTCAATGCTGAGGTTGTTGTTGAATTTGTTGGTGTTTTTCAATGTTGAGGTTGTTGTTGAATTTGTTGGTGTTTTTCAATGTTGAGGTTGTTGTTGTTTTTCAATGTTGAGGTTGTTGTTGAATTTGTTGGTGTTTTTCAATGTTGAGGTTGTTGTTGTTTTTCAATGTTGAGGTTGTTGTTGAATTTGTTGGTGTTTTTCAATGTTGAGGTTGTTGTTGTTTTTCAATGTTGAGGTTGTTGTTGAATTTGTTGGTGTTTTTCAATGTTGAGGTTGTTGTTGTTTTTCAATGTTGAGGTTATTGTTGAATTTGTTGGTGTTTTTCAATGTTGAGGTTGTTGTTGTTTTTCAATGTTGAGGTTGTTGTTGAATTTGTTGGTGTTTTTCAATGTTGAGGTTGTTGTTGTTTTTCAATGTTGAGGTTGTTGTTGTTTTTCAATGTTGAGGTTGTTGTTGAATTTGTTGGTGTTTTTCAGTTTCGAGGTTGTTGTTGAATTTGTTGGTGTTTTTCAATGTTGAAGTTGTTGTTGAATTTGTTGGTGTTTTTCAATGTTGAGGTTGTTGTTGTTTTTCAATGTTGAGGTTGTTGTTGAATTTGTTGGTGTTTTTCAATGTTGAGGTTGTTGTTGTTTTTCAATGCTGAGGTTGTTGTTGAATTTGTTGGTGTTTTTCAATGTTGAGGTTGTTGTTGAATTTTTTGGTGTTTTTCAATGTTGAGGTTGTTGTTGTTTTTCAATGTTGAGGTTGTTGTTGAATTTGTTGGTGTTTTTCAATGTTGAGGTTGTTGTTGTTTTTCAAAGTTGAGGTTGTTGTTGAATTTGTTGGTGTTTTTCAATGTTGAGGTTGTTGTTGAATTTGTTGGTGTTTTTCAATGTTGAGGTTGTTGTTGTTTTTCAATGTTGAGGTTGTTGTTGAATTTGTTGGTGTTTTTCAATGTTGAGGTTGTTGTTGTTTTTCAATGTTGAGGTTTTTGTTGAATTTGTTGGTGTTTTTCAATGTTGAGGTTGTTGTTGTTTTTCAATGTTGAGATTGTTGTTGTTTTTCAATGTTGAGGTTGTTGTTGAATTTGTTGGTGTTTTTCAGTTTCGAGGTTGTTGTTGAATTTGTTGGTGTTTTTCAATGTTGAGGTTATTGTTGAATTTGTTGGTGTTTTTCAATGTTGAGGTTGTTGTTGTTTTTCAATGCTGAGGTTGTTGTTGAATTTGTTGGTGTTTTTCAATGTTGAGGTTGTTGTTGAATTTGTTGGTGTTTTTCAATGTTGAGGTTGTTGTTGTTTTTCAATGTTGAGGTTGTTGTTGAATTTGTTGGTGTTTTTCAATGTTGAGGTTGTTTTTGTTTTTCAATGTTGAGGTTGTTGTTGAATTTGTTGGTGTTTTTCAATGTTGAGGTTGTTGTTGTTTTTCAATGTTGAGGTTGTTGTTGAATTTGTTGGTGTTTTTCAATGTTGAGGTTGTTGTTGTTTTTCAATGTTGAGGTTATTGTTGAATTTGTTGGTGTTTTTCAATGTTGAGGTTGTTGTTGTTTTTCAATGTTGAGGTTGTTGTTGAATTTGTTGGTGTTTTTCAATGTTGAGGTTGTTGTTGTTTTTCAATGTTGAGGTTGTTGTTGTTTTTCAATGTTGAGGTTGTTGTTGAATTTGTTGGTGTTTTTCAGTTTCGAGGTTGTTGTTGAATTTGTTGGTGTTTTTCAATGTTGAAGTTGTTGTTGAATTTGTTGGTGTTTTTCAATGTTGAGGTTGTTGTTGTTTTTCAATGTTGAGGTTGTTGTTGAATTTGTTGGTGTTTTTCAATGTTGAGGTTGTTGTTGTTTTTCAATGTTGAGGTTGTTGTTGAATTTGTTGGTGTTTTTCAATGTTGAGGTTGTTGTTGAATTTTTTGGTGTTTTTCAATGTTGAGGTTGTTGTTGTTTTTCAATGTTGAGGTTGTTGTTGAATTTGTTGGTGTTTTTCAATGTTGAGGTTGTTGTTGTTTTTCAAAGTTGAGGTTGTTGTTGAATTTGTTGGTGTTTTTCAATGTTGAGGTTGTTGTTGAATTTGTTGGTGTTTTTCAATGTTGAGGTTGTTGTTGTTTTTCAATGTTGAGGTTATTGTTGAATTTGTTGGTGTTTTTCAATGTTGAGGAGGTTGTTGTTTTTCAATGTTGAGGTTGTTGTTGAATTTGTTGGTGTTTTTCAATGTTGAGTTTGTTGTTGTTTTTCAATGTTGAGGTTGCTGTTGAATTTGTTGGTGTTTTTCAATGTTGAAGTTGTTGTTGTTTTTCAATGTTGAGGTTGTTGTTGAATTTGTTGGCGTTTTTCAATGTTGAGGTTGTTGTTGTTTTTCAATGTTGAGGTTGTTGTTGAATTTGTTGGTGTTTTTCAATGTTGAGGTTGTTGTTGAATTTGTTGGTGTTTTTCAATGTTGAGGTTGTTGTTGATTTTCAATGTTGAGGTTCTTGAATTTGTTGGTCTTTTTCAATCTTGAGTTTGTTGCTGAATTTGTTGGTGTTTTTCAATGTTGAGGTTGTGGTTGAATTTGTTGGTGTTTTTCAATGTTGAGCTTGTTGTTGTTTTTCAATGTTGAGGTTATTGTTGAATTTGTTGGTGTTTTTCAATGTTGAGGTTGTTGTTGTTTTTCAATGTTGAGGTTGTTGTGGAATTTGTTGGTGTTTTTCAATGTTGAGGTTGTTGTTGTTTTTCAATGCTGAGGTTATTGTTGAATTTGTTGGTATTTTTCAATGTTGAGGTTGTTGTTGTTTTTCAATGTTGAGGTTGTTGTTGAATTTGTTGGTGTTTTTCAATTTCGAGATTGTTGGTGAATTTGTTGGTGTTTTTCAATGTTGAAGTTGTTGTTGAATTTGTTGGTGTTTTTCAATTTTGAGGTTGTTGTTGTTTTTCAATGTTGAGGTTGTTGTTGAATTTGTTGGTGTTAATCAATGTTGAGGTTGTTGTTGTTTTTCAATGGTGAGGTTGTTGTTGAATTTGTTGGTGTTTTTCAATGTTGAGGTTGTTGTTGTTTTTCAATGTTGAGGTTGTTGTTGAATTTGTTGGTGTTTTTCAATGTTGAGGTTGTTGTTGTTTTTCAATGTTGAGGTTGTTGTTGAGTTTGTTGGTGTTTTTCAATGTTGAGGTTGTTGTTGAATTTGTTGGTGCTTTTCAATGTTGAGGTTGTTGTTGATTTTCAATTTTGAGGTTGTTGAATTTGTTGGTGTTTTTCAATCTTGAGTTTGTTGTTGAATTTGTTGGTGCTTTTCAATGTTGAGGTTGTTGTTGAATTTGTTAGTGTTCTTCAATGTTGAGGTTGTTGTTGAATTTGTTGGTGTTTTTCAATGTTGAGGTTGTTGTTGTTTTTCAATGTTGAGGTTGTTGAATTTGTTGGTGTTTTTCAATGTGGAATTTTTTGTTGAATTTGTTGGTGTTTTTCAATGTTGAGGTTGTTGTTTTTCAATGTTGAGGTTGTTGTTGAATTTGTTGGCGTTTTTAAATGTTGAGGTTGTTGTTGAATTTGTTGGTGTTTTCAATGTTGAGGTTTTTGTTGAATTTGTTGGTGTTTTTCAATGTTGAGGTTGTTGTTGAAATTGTTGGTGTTTTTCAATGCTGAGGTTGTTGTTGTTTTTCAATGTTGAGGTTGTTGTTGAATTTGTTGGTGTTTTTCAATGTTGAGGTTGTTGTTGTTTTTCAATGTTGAGGTTTTTGTTGAATTTGTTGGTGTTCTTCAATGTTGAGGTTCTTGTTGTTTTTCAATGTTGAGATTGTTGTTGTTTTTCAATGTTGAGGTTGTTGTTGAATTTGTTGGTGTTTTTCAGTTTCGAGGTTGTTGTTGAATTTGTTGGTGTTTTTCAATGTTGAAGTTGTTGTTGAATTTGTTGGTGTTTTTCAATGTTGAGGTTGTTGTTGTTTTTCAATGTTGAGGTTGTTGTTGAATTTGTTGGTGTTTTTCAATGTTGAGGTTGTTGTTGTTTTTCAATGCTGAGGTTGTGGTTGAATTTGTTGGTGTTTTTCAATGTTGAGGTTGTTGTTGAATTTGTTGGTGTTTTTCAATGTTGAAGTTGTTGTTGTTTTTCAATGTTGAGGTTGTTGTTGAATTTGTTGGTGTTTTTCAATGTTGAGGTTGTTGTTGTTTTTCAATGTTGAGGTTGTTGTTGAATTTGTTGGTGTTTTTCAATGTTGAGGTTGTTGTTGAATTTGTTGGTGTTTTTCAATGTTGAGGTTGTTGTTGTTTTTCAATGTTGAGGTTATTGTTGAATTTGTTGGTGTTTTTCAATGTTGAGGTTGTTGTTGTTTTTCAATGTTGAGGTTGCTGTTGAATTTGTTGGTGTTTTTCAATGTTGAGGTAGTTGTTGTTTTTCAATGTTGATGTTGTGGTTGAATTTGTTGGTGTTTTTCAATGTTGAGGTTGTTGTTGTTTTTCAATGTTGAGGTTGTTGTTGAATTTGTTGGTGTTTCTCAATGTTGAGGTTGTTGTTGAATTTGTTGGTGTTTTTCAATGTTGAGGTTGTTGTTGATTTTCAATGTTGAGGTTGTTGAATTTGTTGGTGTTTTTCAATCTTGAGTTTGTTGTTGAATTTGTTGGTGTTTTTCAATGTTGAGGTTGTTGTTGAATTTGTTGGTGTTTTTCAATGTTGAGGTTGTTGTTGTTTTTCAATGTTGAGGTTATTGTTGAATTTGTTCGTGTTTTTCAATGTTGAGGTTGTTGTTGTTTTTCAATGTTGAGGTTGTTGTTGAATTTGTTGGTGTTTTTCAATGTTGAGGTTGTTGTTGTTTTTCAATGCTGAGGTTGTTGTTGAATTTGTTGGTATTTTTCAATGTTGAGGTTGTTGTTGTTTTTCAATGTTGAGGTTGTTGTTGAATTTGTTGGTGTTTTTCAATTAAGAGATTGTTGGTGAATTTGTTGGTGTTTTTCAATGTTGAAGTTGTTGTTGAATTTGTTGGTGTTTTTCAATTTTGAGGTTGTTGTTGTTTTTCAATGCTGAGGTTGTTGTTGAATTTGTTGGTGCTTTTCAATGTTGAGGTTGTTGTTGAATTTGTTAGTGTTCTTCAATGTTGAGGTTGTTGTTGAATTTGTTGGTGTTTTTCAATGTTGAGGTTGTTGTTGTTTTTCAATGTTGAGGTTGTTGAATTTGTTGGTGTTTTTCAATGTGGAATTTTTTGTTGAATTTGTTGGTGTTTTTCAATGTTGAGGTTGTTGTTTTTCAATGTTGAGGTTGTTGTTGAATTTGTTGGCGTTTTTAAATGTTGAGGTTGTTGTTGAATTTGTTGGTGTTTTCAATGTTGAGGTTTTTGTTGAATTTGTTGGTGTTTTTCAATGTTGAGGTTGTTGTTGTTTTTCAATGTTGAGGTTGTTGTTGAATTTGTTGGTGTTTTTCAATGTTGAGGTTGTTGTTGTTTTTCAATGTTGAGGTTGCTGTTGAATTTGTTGGTGTTTTTCAATGTTGAAGTTGTTGTTGTTTTTCAATGTTGAGGTTGTTGTTGAATTTGTTGGCGTTTTTCAATGTTGAGGTTGTTGTTGTTTTTCAATGTTGAGGTTGTTGTTGAATTTGTTGGTGTTTTTCAATGTTGAGGTTGTTGTTGAATTTGTTGGTGTTTTTCAATGTTGAGGTTGTTGTTGATTTTCAATGTTGAGGTTCTTGAATTTGTTGGTCTTTTTCAATCTTGAGTTTGTTGCTGAATTTGTTGGTGTTTTTCAATGTTGAGGTTGTGGTTGAATTTGTTGGTGTTTTTCAATGTTGAGCTTGTTGTTGTTTTTCAATGTTGAGGTTATTGTTGAATTTGTTGGTGTTTTTCAATGTTGAGGTTGTTGTTGTTTTTCAATGTTGAGGTTGTTGTGGAATTTGTTGGTGTTTTTCAATGTTGAGGTTGTTGTTGTTTTTCAATGCTGAGGTTATTGTTGAATTTGTTGGTATTTTTCAATGTTGAGGTTGTTGTTGTTTTTCAATGTTGAGGTTGTTGTTGAATTTGTTGGTGTTTTTCAATTTCGAGATTGTTGGTGAATTTGTTGGTGTTTTTCAATGTTGAAGTTGTTGTTGAATTTGTTGGTGTTTTTCAATTTTGAGGTTGTTGTTGTTTTTCAATGTTGAGGTTGTTGTTGAATTTGTTGGTGTTAATCAATGTTGAGGTTGTTGTTGTTTTTCAATGGTGAGGTTGTTGTTGAATTTGTTGGTGTTTTTCAATGTTGAGGTTGTTGTTGTTTTTCAATGTTGAGGTTGTTGTTGAATTTGTTGGTGTTTTTCAATGTTGAGGTTGTTGTTGTTTTTCAATGTTGAGGTTGTTGTTGAGTTTGTTGGTGTTTTTCAATGTTGAGGTTGTTGTTGAATTTGTTGGTGCTTTTCAATGTTGAGGTTGTTGTTGATTTTCAATTTTGAGGTTGTTGAATTTGTTGGTGTTTTTCAATCTTGAGTTTGTTGTTGAATTTGTTGGTGCTTTTCAATGTTGAGGTTGTTGTTGAATTTGTTAGTGTTCTTCAATGTTGAGGTTGTTGTTGAATTTGTTGGTGTTTTTCAATGTTGAGGTTGTTGTTGTTTTTCAATGTTGAGGTTGTTGAATTTGTTGGTGTTTTTCAATGTGGAATTTTTTGTTGAATTTGTTGGTGTTTTTCAATGTTGAGGTTGTTGTTTTTCAATGTTGAGGTTGTTGTTGAATTTGTTGGCGTTTTTAAATGTTGAGGTTGTTGTTGAATTTGTTGGTGTTTTCAATGTTGAGGTTTTTGTTGAATTTGTTGGTGTTTTTCAATGTTGAGGTTGTTGTTGAAATTGTTGGTGTTTTTCAATGCTGAGGTTGTTGTTGTTTTTCAATGTTGAGGTTGTTGTTGAATTTGTTGGTGTTTTTCAATGTTGAGGTTGTTGTTGTTTTTCAATGTTGAGGTTTTTGTTGAATTTGTTGGTGTTCTTCAATGTTGAGGTTCTTGTTGTTTTTCAATGTTGAGATTGTTGTTGTTTTTCAATGTTGAGGTTGTTGTTGAATTTGTTGGTGTTTTTCAGTTTCGAGGTTGTTGTTGAATTTGTTGGTGTTTTTCAATGTTGAAGTTGTTGTTGAATTTGTTGGTGTTTTTCAATGTTGAGGTTGTTGTTGTTTTTCAATGTTGAGGTTGTTGTTGAATTTGTTGGTGTTTTTCAATGTTGAGGTTGTTGTTGTTTTTCAATGCTGAGGTTGTGGTTGAATTTGTTGGTGTTTTTCAATGTTGAGGTTGTTGTTGAATTTGTTGGTGTTTTTCAATGTTGAAGTTGTTGTTGTTTTTCAATGTTGAGGTTGTTGTTGAATTTGTTGGTGTTTTTCAATGTTGAGGTTGTTGTTGTTTTTCAATGTTGAGGTTGTTGTTGAATTTGTTGGTGTTTTTCAATGTTGAGGTTGTTGTTGAATTTGTTGGTGTTTTTCAATGTTGAGGTTGTTGTTGTTTTTCAATGTTGAGGTTATTGTTGAATTTGTTGGTGTTTTTCAATGTTGAGGTTGTTGTTGTTTTTCAATGTTGAGGTTGCTGTTGAATTTGTTGGTGTTTTTCAATGTTGAGGTAGTTGTTGTTTTTCAATGTTGATGTTGTGGTTGAATTTGTTGGTGTTTTTCAATGTTGAGGTTGTTGTTGTTTTTCAATGTTGAGGTTGTTGTTGAATTTGTTGGTGTTTCTCAATGTTGAGGTTGTTGTTGAATTTGTTGGTGTTTTTCAATGTTGAGGTTGTTGTTGATTTTCAATGTTGAGGTTGTTGAATTTGTTGGTGTTTTTCAATCTTGAGTTTGTTGTTGAATTTGTTGGTGTTTTTCAATGTTGAGGTTGTTGTTGAATTTGTTGGTGTTTTTCAATGTTGAGGTTGTTGTTGTTTTTCAATGTTGAGGTTATTGTTGAATTTGTTCGTGTTTTTCAATGTTGAGGTTGTTGTTGTTTTTCAATGTTGAGGTTGTTGTTGAATTTGTTGGTGTTTTTCAATGTTGAGGTTGTTGTTGTTTTTCAATGCTGAGGTTGTTGTTGAATTTGTTGGTATTTTTCAATGTTGAGGTTGTTGTTGTTTTTCAATGTTGAGGTTGTTGTTGAATTTGTTGGTGTTTTTCAATTAAGAGATTGTTGGTGAATTTGTTGGTGTTTTTCAATGTTGAAGTTGTTGTTGAATTTGTTGGTGTTTTTCAATTTTGAGGTTGTTGTTGTTTTTCAATGCTGAGGTTGTTGTTGAATTTGTTGGTGCTTTTCAATGTTGAGGTTGTTGTTGAATTTGTTAGTGTTCTTCAATGTTGAGGTTGTTGTTGAATTTGTTGGTGTTTTTCAATGTTGAGGTTGTTGTTGTTTTTCAATGTTGAGGTTGTTGAATTTGTTGGTGTTTTTCAATGTGGAATTTTTTGTTGAATTTGTTGGTGTTTTTCAATGTTGAGGTTGTTGTTTTTCAATGTTGAGGTTGTTGTTGAATTTGTTGGCGTTTTTAAATGTTGAGGTTGTTGTTGAATTTGTTGGTGTTTTCAATGTTGAGGTTTTTGTTGAATTTGTTGGTGTTTTTCAATGTTGAGGTTGTTGTTGTTTTTCAATGTTGAGGTTGTTGTTGAATTTGTTGGTGTTTTTCAATGTTGAGGTTGTTGTTGTTTTTCAATGTTGAGGTTGTTGTTGAATTTGTTGGTGTTTTTCAGTTTCGAGGTTGTTGTTGAATTTGTTGGTGTTTTTCAATGTTGAGGTTGTTGTTGAATTTGTTGGTGTTTTTCAGTTTCGAGGTTGTTGTTGAATTTGTTGGTGTTTTTCAATGTTGAAGTTGTTGTTGAATTTGTTGGTGTTTTTCAATGTTGAGGTTGTTGTTGTTTTTCAATGTTGAGGTTGTTGTTGAATTTGTTGGTGTTTTTCAATGTTGAGGTTGTTGTTGTTTTTCAATGCTGAGGTTGTGGTTGAATTTGTTGGTGTTTTTCAATGTTGAGGTTGTTGTTGAATTTGTTGGTGTTTTTCAATGTTGAAGTTGTTGTTGTTTTTCAATGTTGAGGTTGTTGTTGAATTTGTTGGTGTTTTTCAATGTTGAGGTTGTTGTTGTTTTTCAATGTTGAGGTTGTTGTTGAATTTGTTGGTGTTTTTCAATGTTGAGGTTGTTGTTGAATTTGTTGGTGTTTTTCAATGTTGAGGTTGTTGTTGTTTTTCAATGTTGAGGTTATTGTTGAATTTGTTGGTGTTTTTCAATGTTGAGGTTGTGTTGTTTTTCAATGTTGAGGTTGCTGTTGAATTTGTTGGTGTTTTTCAATGTTGAGGTTGTTGTTGTTTTTCAATGTTGATGTTGTGGTTGAATTTGTTGGTGTTTTTCAATGTTGAGGTTGTTGTTGTTTTTCAATGTTGAGGTTGTTGTTGAATTTGTTGGTGTTTTTCAATGTTGAGGTTGTTGTTGAATTTGTTGGTGTTTTTCAATGTTGAGGTTGTTGTTGATTTTCAATGTTGAGGTTGTTGAATTTGTTGGTGTTTTTCAATCTTGAGTTTGTTGTTGAATTTGTTGGTGTTTTTCAATGTTGAGGTTGTTGTTGAATTTGTTGGTGTTTTTCAATGTTGAGGTTGTTGTTGTTTTTCAATGTTGAGGTTATTGTTGAATTTGTTCGTGTTTTTCAATGTTGAGGTTGTTGTTGTTTTTCAATGCTGAGGTTGTTGTTGAATTTGTTGGTATTTTTCAATGTTGAGGTTGTTGTTGTTTTTCAATGTTGAGGTTGTTGTTGAATTTGTTGGTGTTTTTCAATTAAGAGATTGTTGGTGAATTTCTTGGTGTTTTTCAATGTTGAAGTTGTTGTTGAATTTGTTGGTGTTTTTCAATTTTGAGGTTGTTGTTGTTTTTCAATGTTGAGGTTGTTGTTGAATTTGTTGGTGTTAATCAATGTTGAGGTTGTTGTTGTTTTTCAATGTTGAGGTTGTTGTTGTTTTTCAATGTTGAGGTTGTTGTTGAATTTGTTGGTGTTTTTCAATGTTGAGGTTGTTGTTGTTTTTCAATGCTGAGGTTGTTGTTGAATTTGTTGGTGTTTTTCAATGTTGAGGTTGTTGTTGTTTTTCAATGTTGAGGTTGTTGTTGAATTTGTTGGTGTTTTTCAATGTTGAGGTTGTTGTTGTTTTTCAATGTTGAGGTTGTTGTTGAATTTGTTGGTGTTTTTCAATGTTGAGGTTGTTGTTGAATTTGTTGGTGTTTTTCAATGTTGAGGTTGTTGTTGATTTTCAATGTTGAGGTTGTTGTTGAATTTTTTGGTGTTTTTCAATTTCGAGATTGTTGGTGAATTTGTTGGTGCTTTTCAATGTTGAAGTTGTTGTTGAATTTGTTGGTGTTTTTCAATGTTGAGGTTGTTGTTGTTTTTCAATGTTGAGGTTGTTGTTGAATTTGTTGGTGTTAATCAATGTTGAGGTTGTTGTTGTTTTTCAATGCTGAGGTTGTTGTTGAATTTGTTGGTGTTTTTCAATGTTGAGGTTGTTGTTGTTTTTCAATGTTGAGGTTGTTGTTGAATTTGTTGGTGTTTTTCAATGTTGAGGTTGTTGTTGTTTTTCAATGTTGAGGTTGTTGTTGAATTTGTTGGTGTTTTTCAATGTTGAGGTTGTTGTTGAATTTGTTGGTGCTTTTCAATGTTGAGGCTGTTGTTGATTTTCAATTATGAGGTTGTTGAATTTGTTGGTGTTTTTCAATCTTGAGTTTGTTGTTGAATTTGTTGGTGCTTTTCAATGTTGAGGTTGTTGTTGAATTTGTTAGTGTTCTTCAATGATGAGGTTGTTGTTGAATTTGTTGGTGTTTTTCAATGTTGAGGTTGTTGTTGTTTTTCAATGTTGAGGTTGTTGAATTTGTTGGTGTTTTTCAATGTTGAATTTTTTGTTGAATTTGTTGGTGTTTTTCAATGTTGAGGTTGTTGTTGTTTTTCAATGCTGAGGTTATTGTTGAATTTGTTGGTATTTTTCAATGTTGAGGTTGTTGTTGTTTTTCAATGTTGAGGTTGTTGTTGAATTTGTTGGTGTTTTTCAATGTTGAGGTTGTTGTTGTTTTTCAATGCTGAGGTTGTGGTTGAATTTGTTGGTGTTTTTCAATGTTGAGGTTGTTGTTGAATTTGTTGGTGTTTTTCAATGTTGAAGTTGTTGTTGTTTTTCAATGTTGAGGTTGTTGTTGAATTTGTTGGTGTTTTTCAATGTTGAGGTTGTTGTTGTTTTTCAATGTTGAGGTTGTTGTTGAATTTGTTGGTGTTTTTCAATGTTGAGGTTGTTGTTGAATTTGTTGGTGTTTTTCAATGTTGAGGTTGTTGTTGTTTTTCAATGTTGAGGTTATTGTTGAATTTGTTGGTGTTTTTCAATGTTGAGGTTGTTGTTGTTTTTCAATGTTGAGGTTGCTGTTGAATTTGTTGGTGTTTTTCAGTGTTGAGGTTGTTGTTGTTTTTCAATGTTGATGTTGTGGTTGAATTTGTTGGTGTTTTTCAATGTTGAGGTTGTTGTTGTTTTTCAATGTTGAGGTTGTTGTTGAATTTGTTGGTGTTTTTCAATGTTGAGGTTGTTGTTGAATTTGTTGGTGTTTTTCAATGTTGAGGTTGTTGTTGATTTTCAATGTTGAGGTTGTTGAATTTGTTGGTGTTTTTCAATCTTGAGTTTGTTGTTGAATTTGTTGGTGTTTTTCAATGTTGAGGTTGTTGTTGAATTTGTTGGTGTTTTTCAATGTTGAGGTTGTTGTTGTTTTTCAATGTTGAGGTTATTATTGAATTTGTTCGTGTTTTTCAATGTTGAGGTTGTTGTTGTTTTTCAATGTTGAGGTTGTTGTTGAATTTGTTGGTGTTTTTCAATGTTGAGGATGTTGTTGTTTTTCAATGCTGAGGTTGTTGTTGAATTTGTTGGTATTTTTCAATGTTGAGGTTGTTGTTGTTTTTCAATGTTGAGGTTGTTGTTGAATTTGTTGGTGTTTTTCAATTAAGAGATTGTTGGTGAATTTGTTGGTGTTTTTCAATGTTGAAGTTGTTGTTGAATTTGTTGGTGTTTTTCAATTTTGAGGTTGTTGTTGTTTTTCAATGTTGAGGTTGTTGTTGAATTTGTTGGTGTTAATCAATGTTGAGGTTGTTGTTGTTTTTCAATGTTGAGGTTGTTGTTGTTTTTCAATGTTGAGGTTGTTGTTGAATTTGTTGGTGTTTTTCAATGTTGAGGTTGTTGTTGTTTTTCAATGCTGAGGTTGTTGTTGAATTTGTTGGTGTTTTTCAATGTTGAGGTTGTTGTTGTTTTTCAATGTTGAGGTTGTTGTTGAATTTGTTGGTGTTTTTCAATGTTGAGGTTGTTGTTGTTTTTCAATGTTGAGGTTGTTGTTGAATTTGTTGGTGTTTTTCAATGTTGAGGTTGTTGTTGAATTTGTTGGTGTTTTTCAATGTTGAGGTTGTTGTTGATTTTCAATGTTGAGGTTGTTGTTGAATTTGTTGGTGTTTTTCAATTTCGAGATTGTTGGTGAATTTGTTGGTGCTTTTCAATGTTGAAGTTGTTGTTGAATTTGTTGGTGTTTTTCAATGTTGAGGTTGTTGTTGTTTTTCAATGTTGAGGTTGTTGTTGAATTTGTTGGTGTTAATCAATGTTGAGGTTGTTGTTGTTTTTCAATGCTGAGGTTGTTGTTGAATTTGTTGGTGTTTTTCAATGTTGAGGTTGTTGTTGTTTTTCAATGTTGAGGTTGTTGTTGAATTTGTTGGTGTTTTTCAATGTTGAGGTTGTTGTTGTTTTTCAATGTTGAGGTTGTTGTTGAATTTGTTGGTGTTTTTCAATGTTGAGGTTGTTGTTGAATTTGTTGCTGCTTTTCAATGTTGAGGCTGTTGTTGATTTTCAATTATGAGGTTGTTGAATTTGTTGGTGTTTTTCAATCTTGAGTTTGTTGTTGAATTTGTTGGTGCTTTTCAATGTTGAGGTTGTTGTTGAATTTGTTAGTGTTCTTCAATGATGAGGTTGTTGTTGAATTTGTTGGTGTTTTTCAATGTTGAGGTTGTTGTTGTTTTTCAATGTTGAGGTTGTTGAATTTGTTGGTGTTTTTCAATGTTGAATTTTTTGTTGAATTTGTTGGTGTTTTTCAATGTTGAGGTTGTTGTTGTTTTTCAATGCTGAGGTTATTGTTGAATTTGTTGGTATTTTTCAATGTTGAGGTTGTTGTTGTTTTTCAATGTTGAGGTTGTTGTTGAATATGTTGGTGTTTTTCAATTTCGAGATTGTTGGTGAATTTGTTGGTGTTTTTCAGTTTCGAGGTTGTTGTTGAATTTGTTGGTGTTTTTCAATGTTGAGGTTGTTGTTGAATTTGTTGGTGTTTTTCAATTTTGAGGTTGTTGTTGTTTTTCAATGTTGCGTTTGTTGTTGAATTTGTTGGTGTTAATCAATGTTGAGGTTGTTGTCGTTTTTCAATGCTGAGGTTGTTGTTGAATTTGTTGGTGTTTTTCAATGTTGAGGTTGTTGTTGTTTTTCAATGTTGAGGTTGTTGAATTTGTTGGTGTTTTTCAATGTTGAGGTTGTTGTTGTTTTTCAATGTTGAGGTTGTTGTTGAATTTGTTGGTGCTTTTCAATGTTGAGGTTGTTGTTGAATTTGTTAGTGTTCTTCAATGTTGAGGTTGTTGTTGAATTTGTTGGTGTTTTTCAATGTTGAGGATGTTGTTGTTTTTCAATGTTGAGGTTGTTGAATTTGTTGGTGTTTTTCAATGTTGAATTTTTTGTTGAATTTGTTGGTGTTTTTCAATGTTGAGGTTGTTGTTTTTCAATGTTGAGGTTGTTGTTGAATTTGTTGGTGTTTTCAATGTTGAGGTTTTTGTTGAATTTGTTGGTGTTTTTCAATGTTGAGGTTGTTGTTGTTTTTCAATGTTGAGGTTGTTGTTGAATTTGTTGGCGTTTTTCAATGTTGAGGTTGTTGTTGTTTTTCAATGTTGAGGTTGTTGTTGAATTTGTTGGTGTTTTTCAGTTTCGAGGTTGTTGTTGAATTTGTTGGTGTTTTTCAATGTTGAGGTTGTTGTTGAATTTGTTGGTGTTTTTCAATGTTGAGGTTGTTGTTGTTTTTCAATGTTGAGGTTGTTGTTGAATTTGTTGGTGTTTTTCAATGTTGAGGTTGTTGTTGTTTTTCAATGTTGAGGTTTTTGTTGAATTTGTTGGTGTTTTTCAATGTTGAGGTTGTTTTTCAATGTTGAGATTGTTGTTGTTTTTCAATGTTGAGGTTGTTGTTGAATTTGTTGGTGTTTTTCAGTTTCGAGGTTGTTGTTGAATTTGTTGGTGTTTTTCAATGTTGAAGTTGTTGTTGAATTTGTTGGTGTTTTTCAATGTTGAGGTTGTTGTTGTTTTTCAATGTTGAGGTTATTGTTGAATTTGTTGGTGTTTTTCAATGTTGAGGTTGTCGTTGTTTTTCAATGCTGAGGTTGTTGTTGAATTTGTTGGTGTTTTTCAATGTTGAGGTTGTTGTTGAATTTGTTGGTGTTTTTCAATGTTGAGGTTGTTGTTGTTTTTCAATGTTGAGGTTGTTGTTGAATTTGTTGGTGTTTTTCAATGTTGAGGTTGTTGTTGTTTTTCAATGTTGAGGTTGTTGTTGAATTTGTTGGTGTTTTTCAATGTTGAGGTTGTTGTTGTTTTTCAATGTTGAGGTTATTGTTGAATTTGTTGGTGTTTTTCAATGTTGAGGTTGTTGTTGTTTTTCAATGTTGAGGTTGTTGTTGAATTTGTTGGTGTTTTTCAATGTTGAGGTTGTTGTTGTTTTTCAATGTTGAGGTTGTTGTTGTTTTTCAATGTTGAGGTTGTTGTTGAATTTGTTGGTGTTTTTCAGTTTCGAGGTTGTTGTTGAATTTGTTGGTGTTTTTCAATGTTGAAGTTGTTGTTGAATTTGTTGGTGTTTTTCAATGTTGAGGTTGTTGTTGTTTTTCAATGTTGAGGTTGTTGTTGAATTTGTTGGTGTTTTTCAATGTTGAGGTTGTTGTTGTTTTTCAATGCTGAGGTTGTTGTTGAATTTGTTGGTGTTTTTCAATGTTGAGGTTGTTGTTGAATTTTTCGGTGTTTTTCAATGTTGAGGTTGTTGTTGTTTTTCAAAGTTGAGGTTGTAGTTGAATTTGTTGGTGTTTTTCAATGTTGAGGTTGTTGTTGAATTTGTTGGTGTTTTTCAATGTTGAGGTTGTTGTTGTTTTTCAATGTTGAGGTTATTGTTGAATTTGTTGGTGTTTTTCAATGTTGAGGAGGTTGTTGTTTTTCAATGTTGAGGTTGTTGTTGAATTTGTTGGTGTTTTTCAATGTTGAGTTTGTTGTTGTTTTTCAATGTTGAGGTTGCTGTTGAATTTGTTGGTGTTTTTCAATGTTGAAGTTGTTGTTGTTTTTCAATGTTGAGGTTGTTGTTGAATTTGTTGGCGTTTTTCAATGTTGAGGTTGTTGTTGTTTTTCAATGTTGAGGTTGTTGTTGAATTTGTTGGTGTTTTTCAATGTTGAGGTTGTTGTTGAATTTGTTGGTGTTTTTCAATGTTGAGGTTGTTGTTGATTTTCAATGTTGAGGTTGTTGAATTTGTTGGTCTTTTTCAATCTTGAGTTTGTTGTTGAATTTGTTGGTGTTTTTCAATGTTGAGGTTGTTGTTGAATTTGTTGGTGTTTTTCAATGTTGAGGTTGTTGTTGTTTTTCAATGTTGAGGTTATTGTTGAATTTGTTGGTGTTTTTCAATGTTGAGGTTGTTGTTGTTTTTCAATGTTGAGGTTGTTGTGGAATTTGTAGGTGTTTTTCAATGTTGAGGTTGTTGTTGTTTTTCAATGCTGAGGTTATTGTTGACTTTGTTGGTATTTTTCAATGTTGAGGTTGTTGTTGTTTTTCAATGTTGAGGTTGTTGTTGAATTTGTTGGTGTTTTTCAATTTCGAGATTGTTGTTGAATTTGTTGGTGTTTTTCAATGTTGAGTTTGTTGTTGTTTTTCAATGTTGAGGTTGCTGTTGAATTTGTTGGTGTTTTTCAATGTTGAAGTTGTTGTTGTTTTTCAATGTTGAGGTTGTTGTTGAATTTGTTGGCGTTTTTCAATGTTGAGGTTGTTGTTGTTTTTCAATGTTGAGGTTGTTGTTGAATTTGTTGGTGTTTTTCAATGTTGAGGTTGTTGTTGAATTTGTTGGTGTTTTTCAATGTTGAGGTTGTTGTTGATTTTCAATGTTGAGGTTGTTGAATTTGTTGGTCTTTTTCAATCTTGAGTTTGTTGTTGAATTTGTTGGTGTTTTTCAATGTTGAGGTTGTTTTTGAATTTGTTGGTGTTTTTCAATGTTGAGGTTGTTGTTGTTTTTCAATGTTGAGGTTATTGTTGAATTTGTTGGTGTTTTTCAATGTTGAGGTTGTTGTTGTTTTTCAATGTTGAGGTTGTTGTGGAATTTGTAGGTGTTTTTCAATGTTGAGGTTGTTGTTGTTTTTCAATGCTGAGGTTATTGTTGACTTTGTTGGTATTTTTCAATGTTGAGGTTGTTGTTGTTTTTCAATGTTGAGGTTGTTGTTGAATTTATTGGTGTTTTTCAATTTCGAGATTGTTGGTGAATTTGTTGGTGTTTTTCAATGTTGAAGTTGTTGTTGAATTTGTTGGTGTTTTTCAATGTTGAGGTTGTTGTTGTTTTTCAATGTTGAGGTTGTTGTTGAATTTGTTGGTGTTAATCAATGTTGAGGTTGTTGTTGTTTTTCAATGTTGAGGTTGTTGTTGAATTTGTTGGTGTTTTTCAATGTTGAGGTTGTTGTTGTCTTTCAATGTTGAGGTTGTTGTTGAATTTGTTGGTGTTTTTCAATGTTGAGGTTGTTGTTGTTTTTCAATGTTGAGGTTGTTGTTGAGTTTGTTGGTGTTTTTCAATGTTGAGGTTGTTGTTGAATTTGTTGGTGCTTTTCAATGTTGAGGTTGTTGTTGATTTTCAATTTTGAGGTTGTTGAATTTGTTGGTGTTTTTCAATCTTGAGTTTGTTGTTGAATTTGTTGGTGCTTTTCAATGTTGAGGTTGTTGTTGAATTTGTTAGTGTTCTTCAATGTTGAGGTTGTTGTTGAATTTGTTGGTGTTTTTCAATTTTGAGGTTGTTGTTGTTTTTCAATGTTGAGGTTGTTGAATTTGTTGGTGTTTTTCAATGTTGAATTTTTTGTTGAATTTGTTGGTGTTTTTCAATGTTGAGGTTGTTGTTTTTCAATGTTGAGGTTGTTGTTGAATTTGTTGGCGTTTTTAAATGTTGAGGTTGTTGTTGAATTTGTTGGTGTTTTTCAGTTTCGAGGTTGTTGTTGAATTTGTTGGTGTTTTTCAATGTTGAGGTTGTTGTTGAATTTGTTGGTGTTTTTCAATGCTGAGGTTGTTGTTGTTTTTCAATGTTGAGGTTGTTGTTGAATTTGTTGGTGTTTTTCAATGTTGAGGTTGTTGTTGTTTTTCAATGTTGAGGTTTTTGTTGAATTTGTTGGTGTTTTTCAATGTTGAGGTTCTTGTTGTTTTTCAATGTTGAGATTGTTGTTGTTTTTCAATGTTGAGGTTGTTGTTGAATTTGTTGCTGTTTTTCAGTTTCGAGGTTGTTGTTGAATTTGTTGGTGTTTTTCAATGTTGAAGTTGTTGTTGAATTTGTTGGTGTTTTTCAATGTTGAGGTTGTTGTTGTTTTTCAATGTTGAGGTTGTTGTTGAATTTGTTGGTGTTTTTCAATGTTGAGGTTGTTGTTGTTTTTCAATGCTGAGGTTGTTGTTGAATTTGTTGATGGTTTTCAATGTTGAGGTTGTTTTTGAATTTGTTGGTGTTTTTCAATGTTGAAGTTGTTGTTGTTTTTCAATGTTGAGGTTGTTGTTGAATTTGTTGGTGTTTTTCAATGTTGAGGTTGTTGTTGTTTTTCAATGTTGAGGTTGTTGTTGAATTTGTTGGTGTTTTTCAATGTTGAGGTTGTTGTTGTTTTTCAATGTTGAGGTTATTGTTGAATTTGTTCGTGTTTTTCAATGTTGAGGTTGTTGTTGTTTTTCATTGTTGAGGTTGCTGTTGAATTTGTTGGTGTTTTTCAATGTTGAGGTTGTTGTTGTTTTTCAATGTTGAGGTTGTGGTTGAATTTGTTGGTGTTTTTCAATGTTGAGGTTGTTGTTGTTTTTCAATGTTGAGGTTGTTGTTGAATTTGTTGGTGTTTTTCAATGTTGAGGTTGTTGTTGAATTTGTTGGTGTTTTTCAATGTTGAGGTTGTTGTTGATTTTCAATGTTGAGGTTGTTGAATTTGTTGGTGTTTTTCAATCTTGAGTTTGTTGTTGAATTTGTTGGTGTTTTTCAATGTTGAGGTTGTTGTTGTTTTTCAATGTTGAGGTTATTGTTGAATTTGTTCGTGTTTTTCAATGTTGAGGTTGTTGTTGTTTTTCATTGTTGAGGTTGCTGTTGAATTTGTTGGTGTTTTTCAATGTTGAGGTTGTTGTTGTTTTTCAATGTTGAGGTTGTGGTTGAATTTGTTGGTGTTTTTCAATGTTGAGGTTGTTGTTGTTTTTCAATGTTGAGGTTGTTGTTGAATTTGTTGGTGTTTTTCAATGTTGAGGTTGTTGTTGAATTTGTTGGTGTTTTTCAATGTTGAGGTTGTTGTTGATTTTCAATGTTGAGGTTGTTGAATTTGTTGGTGTTTTTCAATCTTGAGTTTGTTGTTGAATTTGTTGGTGTTTTTCAATGTTGAGGTTGTTGTTGAATTTGTTGGTGTTTTTCAATGTTGAGGTTGTTGTTGTTTTTCAATGTTGAGGTTATTGTTGAATTCGTTCGTGTTTTTCAATGTTGAGGTTGTTGTTGTTTTTCAATGTTGAGGTTGTTGTTGAATTTGTTGGTGTTTTTCAATGTTGAGGTTGTTGTTGTTTTTCAATGCTGAGGTTGTTGTTGAATTTGTTGGTATTTTTCAATGTTGAGGTTGTTGTTGTTTTTCAATGTTGAGGTTGTTGTTGAATTTGTTGGTGTTTTTCAATTTCGAGATTGTTGGTGAATTTGTTGGTGTTTTTCAATGTTGAAGTTGTTGTTGAATTTGTTGGTGTTTTTCAATTTTGAGGTTGTTGTTGTTTTTCAATGTTCAGGTTGTTGTTGAATTTGTTGGTGTTAATCAATGTTGAGGTTGTTGTTGTTTTTCAATGTTGAGGTTGTTGTTGTTTTTCAATGTTGAGGTTGTTGTTGAATTTGTTGGTGTTTTTCAATGTTGAGGTTGTTGTTGTTTTTCAATGCTGAGGTTGTTGTTGAATTTGTTGGTGTTTTTCAATGTTGAGGTTGTTGTTGTTTTTCAATGTTGAGGTTGTTGTTGAATTTGCTGGTGTTTTTCAATGTTGAGGTTGTTGTTGTTTTTCAATGTTGAGGTTGTTGTTGAATTTGTTGGTGTTTTTCAATGTTGAGGTTGTTGTTGAATTTGTTGGTGTTTTTCAATGTTGAGGTTGTTGTTGATTTTCAATGTTGAGGTTGTTGTTGAATTTGTTGGTGTTTTTCAATTTCGAGATTGTTGGTGAATTTGTTGGTGTTTTTCAATGTTGAAGTTGTTGTTGAATTTGTTGGTGTTTTTCAATGTTGAGGTTGTTGTTGTTTTTCAATGTTGAGGTTGGTGTTGAATTTGTTGGTGTTAATCAATGTTGAGGTTGTTGTTGTTTTTCAATGCTGAGGTTGTTGTTGAATTTGTTGGTGTTTTTCAATGTTGAGGTTGTTGTTGTTTTTCAATGTTGAGGTTGTTGTTGAATTTGTTGGTGTTTTTCAATGTTGAGGTTGTTGTTGAATTTGTTGGTGCTTTTCAATGTTGAGGCTGTTGTTGATTTTCAATTATGAGGTTGTTGAATTTGTTGGTGCTTTTCAATGTTGAGGTTGTTGTTGAATTTGTTAGTGTTCTTCAATGTTGAGGTTGTTGTTGAATTTGTTGGTGTTTTTCAATGTTGAGGTTGTTGTTGTTTTTCAATGTTGAGGTTGTTGAATTTGTTGGTGTTTTTCAATGTTGAATTTTTTGTTGAATTTGTTGGTGTTTTTCAATGTTGAGGTTGTTGTTTTTCAATGTTGAGGTTGTTGTTGAATTTGTTGGCGTTTTTAAATGTTGAGGTTGTTGTTGAATTTGTTGGTGTTTTCAATGTTGAGGTTTTTGTTGAATTTGTTGGTGTTTTTCAATGTTGAGGTTGTTGTTGTTTTTCAATGTTGAGGTTGTTGTTGTTTTTCAATGTTGAGGTTGTTGTTGAATTTGTTGGTGTTTTTCAGTTTCGAGGTTGTTGTTGAATTTGTTGGTGTTTTTCAATGTTGAGGTTGTTGTTGAATTTGTTGGTGTTTTTCAATGTTGAGGTTGTTGTTGTTTTTCAATGTTGAGGTTGTTGTTGAATTTGTTGGTGTTTTTCAATGTTGAGGTTGTTGTTGTTTTTCAATGTTGAGGTTGTTGTTGAATTTGTTGGTGTTTTTCAATGTTGAGGTTGTTGTTGTTTTTCAATGCTGAGGTTATTGTTGAATTTGTTGGTATTTTTCAATGTTGAGGTTGTTGTTGTTTTTCAATGTTGAGGTTGTTGTTGAATTTGTTGGTGTTTTTCAATTTCGAGATTGTTGGTGAATTTGTTGGTGTTTTTCAATGTTGAAGTTGTTGTTGAATTTGTTGGTGTTTTTCAATGTTGATGTTGTTGTTGTTTTTCAATGTTGAGGTTGTTGTTGAATTTGTTGGTGTTAATCAATGTTGAGGTTGTTGTTGTTTTTCAATGCTGAGGTTGTTGTTGAATTTGTTGGTGTTTTTCAATGTTGAGGTTGTTGTTGTTTTTCAATGTTGAGGTTGTTGTTGAATTTGTTGGTGTTTTTCAATGTTGAAGTTGTTGTTGTTTTTCAATGTTGAGGTTGTTGTTGAATTTGTTGGTGTTTTTCAATGTTGAGGTTGTTGTTGAATTTGTTGGTGCTTTTCAATGTTGAGGTTGTTGTTGATTTTCAATTTTGAGGTTGTTGAATTTGTTGGTGTTTTTCAATCTTGAGTTTGTTGTTGAATTTGTTGGTGCTTTTCAATGTTGAGGTTGTTGTTGAATTTGTCAGTGTTCTTCAATGTTGAGGTTGTTGTTGAATTTGTTGGTGTTTTTCAAAGTTGAGGTTGTTGTTGTTTTTCAATGTTGAGGTTGTTGAATTTGTTGGTGTTTTTCAATGTTGAATTTTTTGTTGAATTTGTTGGTGTTTTTCAATGTTGAGGTTGTTGTTTTTCAATGTTGAGGTTGTTGTTGAATTTGCTGGCGTTTTTAAATGTTGAGGTTGTTGTTGAATTTGTTGGTGTTTTCAATGTTGAGGTTTTTGTTGAATTTGTTGGTGTTTTTCAATGTTGAGGTTGTTGTTGTTTTTCAATGTTGAGGTTGTTGTTGAATTTGTTGGTGTTTTTCAATGTTGAGGTTGTTGTTGTTTTTCAATGTTGAGGTTGTTGTTGAATTTGTTGGTGTTTTTCAGTTTCGAGGTTGTTGTTGAATTTGTTGGTGTTTTTCAATGTTGAGGTTGTTGTTGAATTTGTTGGTGTTTTTCAATGCTGAGGTTGTTGTTGTTTTTCAATGTTGAGGTTGTTGTTGAATTTGTTGGTGTTTTTCAATGTTGAGGTTGTTGTTGTTTTTCAATGTTGAGGTTTTTGTTGAATTTGTTGGTGTATTTCAATGTTGAGGTTCTTGTTGTTTTTCAATGTTGAGATTGTTGTTGTTTTTCAATGTTGAGGTTGTTGTTGAATTTGTTGGTGTTTTTCAGTTTCGAGGTTGTTGTTGAATTTGTTGGTGTTTTTCAATGTTGAAGTTGTTGTTGAATTTGTTGGTGTTTTTCAATGTTGAGGTTGTTGTTGTTTTTCAATGTTGAGGTTGTTGTTGAATTTGTTGGTGTTTTTCAATGTTGAGGTTGTTGTTGTTTTTCAATGCTGAGGTTGTTGTTGAATTTGTTGATGGTTTTCAATGTTGAGGTTGTTGTTGAATTTGTTGGTGTTTTTCAATGTTGAAGTTGTTGTTGTTTTTCAATGTTGAGGTTGTTGTTGAATTTGTTGGTGTTTTTCAATGTTGAGGTTGTTGTTGTTTTTCAATGTTGAGGTTGTTGTTGAATTTGTTGGTGTTTTTCAATGTTGAGGTTGTTGTTGAATTTGTTGGTGTTTTTCAATGTTGAGGTTGTTGTTGTTTTTCAATGTTGAGGTTATTGTTGAATTTGTTGGTGTTTTTCAATGTTGAGGTTGTTGTTGTTATTCAATGTTGAGGTTGCTGTTGAATTTGTTGGTGTTTTTCAATGTTGAGGTTGTTGTTGTTTTTCAATGTTGAGGTTGTGGTTGAATTTGTTGGTGTTTTTCAATGTTGAGGTTGTTGTTGTTTTTCAATGCTGAGGTTGTTGTTGAATTTGTTGGTGTTTTTCAATGTTGAGGTTGTTGTTGAATTTGTTGGTGTTTTTCAATGTTGAGGTTGTTGTTGTTTTTCAATGTTGAGGTTGTTGCTGAATTTGTTGGTGTTTTTCAATGTTGAGGTTGTTGTTGAATTTGTTGGTGTTTTTCAATGTTGAGGTTGTTGTTGTTTTTCAATGTTGAGGTTGTTGTTGAATTTGTTGGTTTTTTTCAATGTTGAGGTTGTTGTTGAATTTGTTGGTGTTTTTCAATGTTGAGGTTGTTGTTGATTTTCAATGTTGAGGTTGTTGAATTTGTTGGTCTTTTTCAATCTTGAGTTTGTTGTTGAATTTGTTGGTGTTTTTCAATGTTGAGGTTGTTGTTGAATTTGTTGGTGTTTTTCAATGTTGAATTTGTTGTTGTTTTTCAATGTTGAGGTTGTTGTTGAATTTGTTGGTGTTTTTCAATGTTGAGGTTGTTGTTGTTTTTCAATGTTGAGGTTGTTGTTGAATTTGTTGGTGTTTTTCAATGTTGAGGTTGTTGTTGAATTTGTTGGTGTTTTTCAATGTTGAGGTTGTTGTTGTTTTTCAATGTTGAGGTTATTGTTGAATTTGTTGGTGTTTTTCAATGTTGAGGTCGTTGTTGTTATTCAATGTTGAGGTTGCTGTTGAATTTGTTGGTGTTTTTCAATGTTGAGGTTGTTGTTGTTTTTCAATGTTGAGGTTGTGGTTGAATTTGTTGGTGTTTTTCAATGTTGAGGTTGTTGTTGTTTTTCAATGCTGAGGTTGTTGTTGAATTTGTTGGTGTTTTTCAATGTTGAGGTTGTTGTTGTTTTTCAATGTTGAGGTTGTTGTTGAATTTGTTGGTGTTAATCAATGTTGAGGTTGTTGTTGTTTTTCAATGCTGAGGTTGTTGTTGAATTTGTTGGTGTTTTTCAATGTTGAGGTTGTTGTTGTTTTTCAATGTTGAGGTTGTTGTTGAATTTGTTGGTGTTTTTCAATGTTGAGGTTGTTGTTGTTTTTCAATGTTGAGGTTGTTGCTGAATTTGTTGGTGTTTTTCAATGTTGAAGTTGTTGTTGTTTTTCAATGTTGAGGTTGTTGTTGAATTTGTTGGTGTTTTTCAATGTTGAGGTTGTTGTTGAACTTGTTGGTGCTTTTCAATGTTGAGGTTGTTGTTGATTTTCAATTTTGAGGTTGTTGAATTTGTTGGTGTTTTTCAATCTTGAGTTTGTTGTTGAATTTGTTGGTGCTTTTCAATGTTGAGGTTGTTGTTGAATTTGTCAGTGTTCTTCAATGTTGAGGTTGTTGTTGAATTTGTTGGTGTTTTTCAATGTTGAGGTTGTTGTTGTTTTTCAATGTTGAGGTTGTTGAATTTGTTGGTGTTTTTCAATGTTGAATTTTTTGTTGAATTTGTTGGTGTTTTTCAATGTTGAGGTTGTTGTTTTTCAATGTTGAGGTTGTTGTTGAATTTGCTGGCGTTTTTAAATGTTGAGGTTGTTGTTGAATTTGTTGGTGTTTTCAATGTTGAGGTTTTTGTTGAATTTGTTGGTGTTTTTCAATGTTGAGGTTGTTGTTGTTTTTCAATGTTGAGGTTGTTGTTGAATTTGTCGGTGTTTTTCAATGTTGAGGTTGTTGTTGTTTTTCAATGTTGAGGTTGTTGTTGAATTTGTTGGTGTTTTTCAGTTTCGAGGTTGTTGTTGAATTTGTTGGTGTTTTTCAATGTTGAGGTTGTTGTTGAATTTGTTGGTGTTTTTCAATGCTGAGGTTGTTGTTGTTTTTCAATGTTGAGGTTGTTGTTGAATTTGTTGGTGTTTTTCAATGTTGAGGTTGTTGTTGTTTTTCAATGTTGAGGTTTTTGTTGAATTTGTTGGTGTATTTCAATGTTGAGGTTCTTGTTGTTTTTCAATGTTGAGATTGTTGTTGTTTTTCAATGTTGAGGTTGTTGTTGAATTTGTTGGTGTTTTTCAGTTTCGAGGTTGTTGTTGAATTTGTTGGTGTTTTTCAATGTTGAAGTTGTTGTTGAATTTGTTGGTGTTTTTCAATGTTGAGGTTGTTGTTGTTTTTCAATGTTGAGGTTGTTGTTGAATTTGTTGGTGTTTTTCAATGTTGAGTTTGTTGTTGTTTTTCAATGCTGAGGTTGTTGTTGAATTTGTTGATGGTTTTCAATGTTGAGGTTGTTGTTGAATTTGTTGGTGTTTTTCAATGTTGAAGTTGTTGTTGTTTTTCAATGTTGAGGTTGTTGTTGAATTTGTTGGTGTTTTTCAATGTTGAGGTTGTTGTTGTTTTTCAATGTTGAGGTTGTTGTTGAATTTGTTGGTGTTTTTCAATGTTGAGGTTGTTGTTGAATTTGTTGGTGTTTTTCAATGTTGAGGTTGTTGTTGTTTTTCAATGTTGAGGTTATTGTTGAATTTGTTGGTGTTTTTCAATGTTGAGGTTGTTGTTGTTATTCAATGTTGAGGTTGCTGTTGAATTTGTTGGTGTTTTTCAATGTTGAGGTTGTTGTTGTTTTTCAATGTTGAGGTTGTGGTTGAATTTGTTGGTGTTTTTCAATGTTGAGGTTGTTGTTGTTTTTCAATGCTGAGGTTGTTGTTGAATTTGTTGGTGTTTTTCAATGTTGAGGTTGTTGTTGAATTTGTTGGTGTTTTTCAATGTTGAGGTTGTTGTTGTTTTTCAATGTTGAGGTTGTTGCTGAATTTGTTGGTGTTTTTCAATGTTGAGGTTGTTGTTGAATTTGTTGGTGTTTTTCAATGTTGAGGTTGTTGTTGTTTTTCAATGTTGAGGTTGTTGTTGAATTTGTTGGTTTTTTTCAATGTTGAGGTTGTTGTTGAATTTGTTGGTGTTTTTCAATGTTGAGGTTGTTGTTGATTTTCAATGTTGAGGTTGTTGAATTTGTTGGTCTTTTTCAATCTTGAGTTTGTTGTTGAATTTGTTGGTGTTTTTCAATGTTGAGGTTGTTGTTGAATTTGTTGGTGTTTTTCAATGTTGAATTTGTTGTTGTTTTTCAATGTTGAGGTTGTTGTTGAATTTGTTGGTGTTTTTCAATGTTGAGGTTGTTGTTGTTTTTCAATGTTGAGGTTGTTGTTGAATTTGTTGGTGTTTTTCAATGTTGAGGTTGTTGTTGAACTTGTTGGTGTTTTTCAATGTTGAGGTTGTTGTTGTTTTTCAATGTTGAGGTTATTGTTGAATTTGTTGGTGTTTTTCAATGTTGAGGTTGTTGTTGTTATTCAATGTTGAGGTTGCTGTTGAATTTGTTGGTGTTTTTCAATGTTGAGGTTGTTGTTGTTTTTCAATGTTGAGGTTGTGGTTGAATTTGTTGGTGTTTTTCAATGTTGAGGTTGTTGTTGTTTTTCAATGCTGAGGTTGTTGTTGAATTTGTTGGTGTTTTTCAATGTTGAGGTTGTTGTTGTTTTTCAATGTTGAGGTTGTTGTTGAATTTGTTGGTGTTAATCAATGTTGAGGTTGTTGTTGTTTTTCAATGCTGAGGTTGTTGTTGAATTTGTTGGTGTTTTTCAATGTTGAGGTTGTCGTTGTTTTTCAATGTTGAGGTTGTTGTTGAATTTGTTGGTGTTTTTCAATGTTGAGGTTGTTGTTGTTTTTCAATGTTGAGGTTGTTGCTGAATTTGTTGGTGTTTTTCAATGTTGAGGTTGTTGTTGAATTTGTTGGTGTTTTTCAATGTTGAGGTTGTTGTTGTTTTTCAATGTTGAGGTTGTTGTTGAATTTGTTGGTTTTTTTCAATGTTGAGGTTGTTGTTGAATTTGTTGGTGTTTTTCAATGTTGAGGTTGTTGTTGATTTTCAATGTTGAGGTTGTTGAATTTGTTGGTCTTTTTCAATCTTGAGTTTGTTGTTGAATTTGTTGGTGTTTTTCAATGTTGAGGTTGTTGTTGAATTTGTTGGTGTTTTTCAATGTTGAGTTTGTTGTTGTTTTTTAATGTTGAGGTTATTGTTGAATTTGTTGGTGTTTTTCAATGTTGAGGTTGTTGTTGTTTTTCAATGTTGAGGTTGTTGTTGAATTTGTTGGTGTTTTTCAATCTTGAGTTTGTTGTTGAATTTGTTGGTGCTTTTCAATGTTGAGGTTGTTGTTGAATTTGTCAGTGTTCTTCAATGTTGAGGTTGTTGTTGAATTTGTTGGTGTTTTTCAAAGTTGAGGTTGTTGTTGTTTTTCAATGTTGAGGTTGTTGAATTTGTTGGTGTTTTTCAATGTTGAATTTTTTGTTGAATTTGTTGGTGTTTTTCAATGTTGAGGTTGTTGTTTTTCAATGTTGAGGTTGTTGTTGAATTTGCTGGCGTTTTTAAATGTTGAGGTTGTTGTTGAATTTGTTGGTGTTTTCAATGTTGAGGTTTTTGTTGAATTTGTTGGTGTTTTTCAATGTTGAGGTTGTTGTTGTTTTTCAATGTTGAGGTTGTTGTTGAATTTGTTAGTGTTTTTCAATGTTGAGGTTGTTGTTGTTTTTCAATGTTGAGGTTGTTGTTGAATTTGTTGGTGTTTTTCAGTTTCGAGGTTGTTGTTGAATTTGTTGGTGTTTTTCAATGTTGAGGTTGTTGTTGAATTTGTTGGTGTTTTTCAATGCTGAGGTTGTTGTTGTTTTTCAATGTTGAGGTTGTTGTTGAATTTGTTGGTGTTTTTCAATGTTGAGGTTGTTGTTGTTTTTCAATGTTGAGGTTTTTGTTGAATTTGTTGGTGTATTTCAATGTTGAGGTTCTTGTTGTTTTTCAATGTTGAGATTGTTGTTGTTTTTCAATGTTGAGGTTGTTGTTGAATTTGTTGGTGTTTTTCAGTTTCGAGGTTGTTGTTGAATTTGTTGGTGTTTTTCAATGTTGAAGTTGTTGTTGAATTTGTTGGTGTTTTTCAATGTTGAGGTTGTTGTTGTTTTTCAATGTTGAGGTTGTTGTTGAATTTGTTGGTGTTTTTCAATGTTGAGGTTGTTGTTGTTTTTCAATGCTGAGGTTGTTGTTGAATTTGTTGATGGTTTTCAATGTTGAGGTTGTTGTTGAATTTGTTGGTGTTTTTCAATGTTGAAGTTGTTGTTGTTTTTCAATGTTGAGGTTGTTGTTGAATTTGTTGGTGTTTTTCAATGTTGAGGTTGTTGTTGTTTTTCAATGTTGAGGTTGTTGTTGAATTTGTTGGTGTTTTTCAATGTTGAGGTTGTTGTTGAATTTGTTGGTGTTTTTCAATGTTGAGGTTGTTGTTGTTTTTCAATGTTGAGGTTATTGTTGAATTTGTTGGTGTTTTTCAATGTTGAGGTTGTTGTTGTTATTCAATGTTGAGGTTGCTGTTGAATTTGTTGGTGTTTTTCAATGTTGAGGTTGTTGTTGTTTTTCAATGTTGAGGTTGTGGTTGAATTTGTTGGTGTTTTTCAATGTTGAGGTTGTTGTTGTTTTTCAATGCTGAGGTTGTTGTTGAATTTGTTGGTGTTTTTCAATGTTGAGGTTGTTGTTGAATTTGTTGGTGTTTTTCAATGTTGAGGTTGTTGTTGTTTTTCAATGTTGAGGTTGTTGCTGAATTTGTTGGTGTTTTTCAATGTTGAGGTTGTTGTTGAATTTGTTGGTGTTTTTCAATGTTGAGGTTGTTGTTGTTTTTCAATGTTGAGGTTGTTGTTGAATTTGTTGGTTTTTTTCAATGTTGAGGTTGTTGTTGAATTTGTTGGTGTTTTTCAATGTTGAGGTTGTTGTTGATTTTCAATGTTGAGGTTGTTGAATTTGTTGGTCTTTTTCAATCTTGAGTTTGTTGTTGAATTTGTTGGTGTTTTTCAATGTTGAGGTTGTTGTTGAATTTGTTGGTGTTTTTCAATGTTGAATTTGTTGTTGTTTTTCAATGTTGAGGTTGTTGTTGAATTTGTTGGTGTTTTTCAATGTTGAGGTTGTTGTTGTTTTTCAATGTTGAGGTTGTTGTTGAATTTGTTGGTGTTTTTCAATGTTGAGGTTGTTGTTGAATTTGTTGGTGTTTTTCAATGTTGAGGTTGTTGTTGTTTTTCAATGTTGAGGTTATTGTTGAATTTGTTGGTGTTTTTCAATGTTGAGGTCGTTGTTGTTATTCAATGTTGAGGTTGCTGTTGAATTTGTTGGTGTTTTTCAATGTTGAGGTTGTTGTTGTTTTTCAATGTTGAGGTTGTGGTTGAATTTGTTGGTGTTTTTCAATGTTGAGGTTGTTGTTGTTTTTCAATGCTGAGGTTGTTGTTGAATTTGTTGGTGTTTTTCAATGTTGAGGTTGTTGTTGTTTTTCAATGTTGAGGTTGTTGTTGAATTTGTTGGTGTTAATCAATGTTGAGGTTGTTGTTGTTTTTCAATGCTGAGGTTGTTGTTGAATTTGTTGGTGTTTTTCAATGTTGAGGTTGTTGTTGTTTTTCAATGTTGAGGTTGTTGTTGAATTTGTTGGTGTTTTTCAATGTTGAGGTTGTTGTTGTTTTTCAATGTTGAGGTTGTTGCTGAATTTGTTGGTGTTTTTCAATGTTGAAGTTGTTGTTGTTTTTCAATGTTGAGGTTGTTGTTGAATTTGTTGGTGTTTTTCAATGTTGAGGTTGTTGTTGAACTTGTTGGTGCTTTTCAATGTTGAGGTTGTTGTTGATTTTCAATTTTGAGGTTGTTGAATTTGTTGGTGTTTTTCAATCTTGAGTTTGTTGTTGAATTTGTTGGTGCTTTTCAATGTTGAGGTTGTTGTTGAATTTGTCAGTGTTCTTCAATGTTGAGGTTGTTGTTGAATTTGTTGGTGTTTTTCAATGTTGAGGTTGTTGTTGTTTTTCAATGTTGAGGTTGTTGAATTTGTTGGTGTTTTTCAATGTTGAATTTTTTGTTGAATTTGTTGGTGTTTTTCAATGTTGAGGTTGTTGTTTTTCAATGTTGAGGTTGTTGTTGAATTTGCTGGCGTTTTTAAATGTTGAGGTTGTTGTTGAATTTGTTGGTGTTTTCAATGTTGAGGTTTTTGTTGAATTTGTTGGTGTTTTTCAATGTTGAGGTTGTTGTTGTTTTTCAATGTTGAGGTTGTTGTTGAATTTGTCGGTGTTTTTCAATGTTGAGGTTGTTGTTGTTTTTCAATGTTGAGGTTGTTGTTGAATTTGTTGGTGCTTTTCAGTTTCGAGGTTGTTGTTGAATTTGTTGGTGTTTTTCAATGTTGAGGTTGTTGTTGAATTTGTTGGTGTTTTTCAATGCTGAGGTTGTTGTTGTTTTTCAATGTTGAGGTTGTTGTTGAATTTGTTGGTGTTTTTCAATGTTGAGGTTGTTGTTGTTTTTCAATGTTGAGGTTTTTGTTGAATTTGTTGGTGTATTTCAATGTTGAGGTTCTTGTTGTTTTTCAATGTTGAGATTGTTGTTGTTTTTCAATGTTGAGGTTGTTGTTGAATTTGTTGGTGTTTTTCAGTTTCGAGGTTGTTGTTGAATTTGTTGGTGTTTTTCAATGTTGAAGTTGTTGTTGAATTTGTTGGTGTTTTTCAATGTTGAGGTTGTTGTTGTTTTTCAATGTTGAGGTTGTTGTTGAATTTGTTGGTGTTTTTCAATGTTGAGTTTGTTGTTGTTTTTCAATGCTGAGGTTGTTGTTGAATTTGTTGATGGTTTTCAATGTTGAGGTTGTTGTTGAATTTGTTGGTGTTTTTCAATGTTGAAGTTGTTGTTGTTTTTCAATGTTGAGGTTGTTGTTGAATTTGTTGGTGTTTTTCAATGTTGAGGTTGTTGTTGTTTTTCAATGTTGAGGTTGTTGTTGAATTTGTTGGTGTTTTTCAATGTTGAGGTTGTTGTTGAATTTGTTGGTGTTTTTCAATGTTGAGGTTGTTGTTGTTTTTCAATGTTGAGGTTATTGTTGAATTTGTTGGTGTTTTTCAATGTTGAGGTTGTTGTTGTTATTCAATGTTGAGGTTGCTGTTGAATTTGTTGGTGTTTTTCAATGTTGAGGTTGTTGTTGTTTTTCAATGTTGAGGTTGTGGTTGAATTTGTTGGTGTTTTTCAATGTTGAGGTTGTTGTTGTTTTTCAATGCTGAGGTTGTTGTTGAATTTGTTGGTGTTTTTCAATGTTGAGGTTGTTGTTGAATTTGTTGGTGTTTTTCAATGTTGAGGTTGTTGTTGTTTTTCAATGTTGAGGTTGTTGCTGAATTTGTTGGTGTTTTTCAATGTTGAGGTTGTTGTTGAATTTGTTGGTGTTTTTCAATGTTGAGGTTGTTGTTGTTTTTCAATGTTGAGGTTGTTGTTGAATTTGTTGGTTTTTTTCAATGTTGAGGTTGTTGTTGAATTTGTTGGTGTTTTTCAATGTTGAGGTTGTTGTTGATTTTCAATGTTGAGGTTGTTGAATTTGTTGGTCTTTTTCAATCTTGAGTTTGTTGTTGAATTTGTTGGTGTTTTTCAATGTTGAGGTTGTTGTTGAATTTGTTGGTGTTTTTCAATGTTGAATTTGTTGTTGTTTTTCAATGTTGAGGTTGTTGTTGAATTTGTTGGTGTTTTTCAATGTTGAGGTTGTTGTTGTTTTTCAATGTTGAGGTTGTTGTTGAATTTGTTGGTGTTTTTCAATGTTGAGGTTGTTGTTGAACTTGTTGGTGTTTTTCAATGTTGAGGTTGTTGTTGTTTTTCAATGTTGAGGTTATTGTTGAATTTGTTGGTGTTTTTCAATGTTGAGGTTGTTGTTGTTATTCAATGTTGAGGTTGCTGTTGAATTTGTTGGTGTTTTTCAATGTTGAGGTTGTTGTTGTTTTTCAATGTTGAGGTTGTGGTTGAATTTGTTGGTGTTTTTCAATGTTGAGGTTGTTGTTGTTTTTCAATGCTGAGGTTGTTGTTGAATTTGTTGGTGTTTTTCAATGTTGAGGTTGTTGTTGTTTTTCAATGTTGAGGTTGTTGTTGAATTTGTTGGTGTTAATCAATGTTGAGGTTGTTGTTGTTTTTCAATGCTGAGGTTGTTGTTGAATTTGTTGGTGTTTTTCAATGTTGAGGTTGTCGTTGTTTTTCAATGTTGAGGTTGTTGTTGAATTTGTTGGTGTTTTTCAATGTTGAGGTTGTTGTTGTTTTTCAATGTTGAGGTTGTTGCTGAATTTGTTGGTGTTTTTCAATGTTGAGGTTGTTGTTGAATTTGTTGGTGTTTTTCAATGTTGAGGTTGTTGTTGTTTTTCAATGTTGAGGTTGTTGTTGAATTTGTTGGTTTTTTTCAATGTTGAGGTTGTTGTTGAATTTGTTGGTGTTTTTCAATGTTGAGGTTGTTGTTGATTTTCAATGTTGAGGTTGTTGAATTTGTTGGTCTTTTTCAATCTTGAGTTTGTTGTTGAATTTGTTGGTGTTTTTCAATGTTGAGGTTGTTGTTGAATTTGTTGGTGTTTTTCAATGTTGAGTTTGTTGTTGTTTTTTAATGTTGAGGTTATTGTTGAATTTGTTGGTGTTTTTCAATGTTGAGGTTGTTGTTGTTTTTCAATGTTGAGGTTGTTGTTGAATTTGTTGGTGTTTTTCAATGTTGAGGTTGTTGTTGTTTTTCAATGCTGAGGTTGTTGTTGAATTTGTTGGTTTTTTTCAATGTTGAGGTTGTTGTTGAATTTGTTGGTGTTTTTCAATGTTGAGGTTGTTGTTGATTTTCAATGTTGAGGTTGTTGAATTTGTTGGTGTTTTTCAATCTTGAGTTTGTTGTTGAATTTGTTGGTGCTTTTCTATGTTGAGGTTATTGTTGAATTTGTTAGTGTTCTTCAATGTTGAGGTTGTTGTTGAATTTGTTGGTGTTTTTCAATGTTGAGGTTGTTGTTGTTTTTCAGTGTTGAGGTTGTTGAATTTGTTGGTGTTTTTCAATGTTGAATTTTTTGTTGAATTTGTTGGTGTTTTTCAATGTTGAGGTTGTTGTTTTTCAATGTTGAGGTTGTTGTTGAATTTGTTGGCGTTTTTAAATGTTGAGGTTGTTGTTGAATTTGTTGGTGTTTTCAATGTTGAGGTTGTTGTTGTTTTTCAATGTTGAGGTTGTTGTTGAATTTGTTGGTGTTTTTCAATCTTGAGTTTGTTGTTGAATTTGTTGGTGCTTTTCAATGTTGAGGTTGTTGTTGAATTTGTCAGTGTTCTTCAATGTTGAGGTTGTTGTTGAATTTGTTGGTGTTTTTCAATGTTGAGGTTGTTGTTGTTTTTCAATGTTGAGGTTGTTGAATTTGTTGGTGTTTTTCAATGTTGAATTTTTTGTTGAATTTGTTGGTGTTTTTCAATGTTGAGGTTGTTGTTTTTCAATGTTGAGGTTGTTGTTGAATTTGCTGGCGTTTTTAAATGTTGAGGTTGTTGTTGAATTTGTTGGTGTTTTCAATGTTGAGGTTTTTGTTGAATTTGTTGGTGTTTTTCAATGTTGAGGTTGTTGTTGTTTTTCAATGTTGAGGTTGTTGTTGAATTTGTTGGTGTTTTTCAATGTTGAGGTTGTTGTTGTTTTTCAATGTTGAGGTTGTTGTTGAATTTGTTGGTGTTTTTCAGATTCGAGGTTGTTGTTGAATTTGTTGGTGTTTTTCAATGTTGAGGTTGTTGTTGAATTTGTTGGTGTTTTTCAATGCTGAGGTTGTTGTTGTTTTTCAATGTTGAGGTTGTTGTTGAATTTGTTGGTGTTTTTCTATGTTGAGGTTGTTGTTGTTTTTCAGAGTTGAGGTTTTTGTTGAATTTGTTGGTGTTTTTCAATGTTTAGGTTCTTGTTGTTTTTCAATGTTGAGATTGTTGTTGTTTTTCAATGTTGAGGTTGTTGTTGAATTTGTTGGTGTTTTTCAGTTTCGAGGTTGTTGTTGAATTTGTTGGTGTTTTTCAATGTTGAAGTTGTTGTTGAATTTGTTGGTGTTTTTCAATGTTGAGGTTGTTGTTGTTTTTCAATGTTGAGGTTGTTGTTGAATTTGTTGGTGTTTTTCAATGTTGAGGTTGTTGTTGTTTTTCAATGTTGAAGTTGTTGTTGAATTTGTTGATGGTTTTCAATGTTGAGGTTGTTGTTGAATTTGTTGGTGTTTTTCAATGTTGAAGTTGTTGTTGTTTTTCAATGTTGAGGTTGTTGTTGAATTTGTTGGTGTTTTTCAATGTTGAGGTTGTTGTTGTTTTTCAATGTTGAGGTTGTTGTTGAATTTGTTGGTGTTTTTCAATGTTGAGGTTGTTGTTGAATTTGTTGGTGTTTTTCAATGTTGAGGTTGTTGTTGTTTTTCAATGTTGAGGTTATTGTTGAATTTGTTGGTGTTTTTCAATGTTGAGGTTGTTGTTGTTATTCAATGTTGAGGTTGCTGTTGAATTTGTTGGTGTTTTTCAATGTTGAGGTTGTTGTTGTTTTTCAATGTTGAGGTTGTGGTTGAATTTGTTGGTGTTTTTCAATGTTGAGGTTGTTGTTGTTTTTCAATGCTGAGGTTGTTGTTGAATTTGTTGGTGTTTTTCAATGTTGAGGTTGTTGTTGAATTTGTTGGTGTTTTTCAATGTTGAGGTTGTTGTTGTTTTTCAATGTTGAGGTTGTTGCTGAATTTGTTGGTGTTTTTCAATGCTGAGGTTGTTGTTGAATTTGTTGGTGTTTTTCAATGTTGAGGTTGTTGTTGTTTTTCAATGTTGAGGTTGTTGTTGAATTTGTTGGTTTTTTTCAATGTTGAGGTTGTTGTTGAATTTGTTCGTGTTTTTCAAAGTTGAGGTTGTTGTTGATTTTCAATGTTGAGGTTGTTGAATTTGTTGGTCTTTTTCAATCTTGAGTTTGTTGTTGAATTTGTTGGTGTTTTTCAATGTTGAGGTTGTTGTTGAATTTGTTGGTGTTTTTCAATGTTGAGGTTGTTGTTGTTTTTCAATGTTGAGGTTATTGTTGAATTTGTTGGTGTTTTTCAATGTTGAGGTTGTTGTTGTTTTTCAATGTTGAGGTTGTTGTTGAATTTGTTGATGGTTTTCAATGTTGAGGTTGTTGTTGAATTTGTTGGTGTTTTTCAATGTTGAAGTTGTTGTTGTTTTTCAATGTTGAGGTTGTTGTTGAATTTGTTGGTGTTTTTCAATGTTGAGGTTGTTGTTGTTTTTCAATGTTGAGGTTGTTGTTGAATTTGTTGGTGTTTTTCAATGTTGAGGTTGTTGTTGAATTTGTTGGTGTTTTTCAATGTTGAGGTTGTTGTTGTTTTTCAATGTTGAGGTTATTGTTGAATTTGTTGGTGTTTTTCAATGTTGAGGTTGTTGTTGTTATTCAATGTTGAGGTTGCTGTTGAATTTGTTGGTGTTTTTCAATGTTGAGGTTGTTGTTGTTTTTCAATGTTGAGGTTGTGGTTGAATTTGTTGGTGTTTTTCAATGTTGAGGTTGTTGTTGTTTTTCAATGCTGAGGTTGTTGTTGAATTTGTTGGTGTTTTTCAATGTTGAGGTTGTTGTTGAATTTGTTGGTGTTTTTCAATGTTGAGGTTGTTGTTGTTTTTCAATGTTGAGGTTGTTGCTGAATTTGTTGGTGTTTTTCAATGTTGAGGTTGTTGTTGAATTTGTTGGTTTTTTTCAATGTTGAGGTTGTTGTTGAATTTGTTGGTGTTTTTCAATGTTGAGGTTGTTGTTGATTTTCAATCTTGAGGTTGTTGAATTTGTTGGTCTTTTTCAATCTTGAGTTTGTTGTTGAATTTGTTGGTGTTTTTCAATGTTGAGGTTGTTGTTGAATTTGTTGGTGTTTTTCAATGTTGAGGTTGTTGTTGTTTTTCAATGTTGAGGTTATTGTTGAATTTGTTGGTGTTTTTCAAAGTTGAGGTTGTTGTTGTTTTTCAATGTTGAGGTTGTTGTTGAATTTGTTGGTGTTTTTCAATGTTGAGGTTGTTGTTGTTTTTCAATGCTGAGGTTGTTGTTGAATTTGTTGGTTTTTTTCAATGTTGAGGTTGTTGTTGAATTTGTTGGTGTTTTTCAATGTTGAGGTTGTTGTTGATTTTCAATGTTGAGGTTGTTGAATTTGTTGGTGTTTTTCAATCTTGAGTTTGTTGTTGAATTTGTTGGTGCTTTTCAATGTTGAGGTTATTGTTGAATTTGTTAGTGTTCTTCAATGTTGAGGTTGTTGTTGAATTTGTTGGTGTTTTTCAATGTTGAGGTTGTTGTTGTTTTTCAATGTTGAGGTTGTTGAATTTGTTGGTGTTTTTCAATGTTGAATTTTTTGTTGAATTTGTTGGTGTTTTTCAATGTTGAGGTTGTGGTTTTTCAATGTTGAGGTTGTTGTTGAATTTGTTGGCGTTTTTAAATGTTGAGGTTGTTGTTGAATTTGTTGGTGTTTTCAATGTTGAGGTTGTTGTTGTTTTTCAATGTTGAGGTTGTTGTTGAATTTGTTGGTGTTTTTCAGTTTCGAGGTTGTTGTTGAATTTGTTGGTGTTTTTCAATGTTGAGGTTGTTGTTGAATTTGTTGGTGTTTTTCAATGCTGAGGTTGTTGTTGTTTTTCAATGTTGAGGTTGTTGTTGAATTTGTTGGTGTTTTTCAATGTTGAGGTTGATGTTGTTTTTCAATGTTGAGGTTTTTGTTGAATTTGTTGGTGTTTTTCAATGTTGAGGTTCTTGTTGTTTTTCAATGTTGAGATTGTTGTTGTTTTTCAATGTTGAGGTTGTTGTTGAATTTGTTGGTGTTTTTCAGTTTCGAGGTTGTTGTTGAATTTGTTGGTGTTTTTCAATGTTGAAGTTGTTGTTGAATTTGTTGGTGTTTTTCAATGTTGAGGTTGTTGTTGTTTTTCAATGTTGAGGTTGTTGTTGAATTTGTTGGTGTTTTTCAATGTTGAGGTTGTTGTTGTTTTTCAATGCTGAGGTTGTTGTTGAATTTGTTGATGGTTTTCAATGTTGAGGTTGTTGTTGAATTTGTTGGTGTTTTTCAATGTTGAATTTGTTGGTGTTTTTCAATGTTGAGGTTGTTGTTGTTTTTCAATGCTGAGGTTGTTGTTGAATTTGTTGGTGTTTTTCAATGTTGAGGTTGTTGTTGAATTTGTTGGTGTTTTTCAATGTTGAGGTTGTTGTTGTTTTTCAATGTTGAGGTTATTGTTGAATTTGTTGGTGTTTTTCAATGTTGAGGTTGTTGTTGTTTTTCAATGTTGAGGTTGTTGTTGAATTTGTTGGTTTTTTTCAATGTTGAGGTTGTCGTTGAATTTGTTCGTGTTTTTCAAAGTTGAGGTTGTTGTTGATTTTCAATGTTGAGGTTGTTGAATTTGTTGGTCTTTTTCAATCTTGAGTTTGTTGTTGAATTTGTTGGTGTTTTTCAATGTTGAGGTTGTTGTTGAATTTGTTGGTGTTTTTCAATGTTGAGGTTGTTGTTGTTTTTCAATGTTGAGGTTATTGTTGAATTTGTTGGTGTTTTTCAATGTTGAGGTTGTTGTTGTTTTTCAATGCTGAGGTTGTTGTTGAATTTGTTGGTGTTTTTCAATGTTGAGGTTGTTGTTGAATTTGTTGGTGTTTTTCAATGTTGAGGTTGTTGTTGTTTTTCAATGTTGAGGTTATTGTTGAATTTGTTGGTGTTTTTCAATGTTGAGGTTGTTGTTGTTATTCAATGTTGAGGTTGCTGTTGAATTTGTTGGTGTTTTTCAATGTTGAGGTTGTTGTTGTTTTTCAATGTTGAGGTTGTGGTTGAATTTGTTGGTGTTTTTCAATGTTGAGGTTGTTGTTGTTTTTCAATGCTGAGGTTGTTGTTGAATTTGTTGGTGTTTTTCAATGTTGAGGTTGTTGTTGAATTTGTTGGTGTTTTTCAATGTTGAGGTTGTTGTTGTTTTTCAATGTTGAGGTTGTTGCTGAATTTGTTGGTGTTTTTCAATGTTGAGGTTGTTGTTGAATTTGTTGGTTTTTTTCAATGTTGAGGTTGTTGTTGAATTTGTTGGTGTTTTTCAATGTTGAGGTTGTTGTTGATTTTCAATGTTGAGGTTGTTGAATTTGTTGGTCTTTTTCAATCTTGAGTTTGTTGTTGAATTTGTTGGTGTTTTTCAATGTTGAGGTTGTTGTTGAATTTGTTGGTGTTTTTCAATGTTGAGGTTGTTGTTGTTTTTCAATGTTGAGGTTATTGTTGAATTTGTTGATGTTTTTCAATGTTGAGGTTGTTGTTGTTTTTCAATGTTGAGGTTGTTGTTGAATTTGTTGGTGTTTTTCAATTTTGAGGTTGTTGTTGTTTTTCAATGCTGAGGTTGTTGTTGAATTTGTTGGTTTTTTTCAATGTTGAGGTTGTTGTTGAATTTGTTGGTGTTTTTCAATGTTGAGGTTGTTGTTGATTTTCAATGTTGAGGTTGTTGAATTTGTTGGTGTTTTTCAATCTTGAGTTTGTTGTTGAATTTGTTGGTGCTTTTCAATGTTGAGGTTATTGTTGAATTTGTTAGTGTTCTTCAATGTTGAGGTTGTTGTTGAATTTGTTGGTGTTTTTCAATGCTGAGGTTGTTGTTGTTTTTCAATGTTGAGGTTGTTGAATTTGTTGGTGTTTTTCAATGTTGAATTTTTTGTTGAATTTGTTGGTGTTTTTCAATGTTGAGGTTGTTGTTTTTCAATGTTGAGGTTGTTGTTGAATTTGTTGGTGTTTTCAATGTTGAGGTTGTTGTTGTTTTTCAATGTTGAGGTTGTTGTTGAATTTGTTGGTGTTTTTCAGTTTCGAGGTTGTTGTTGAATTTGTTGGTGTTTTTCAATGTTGAGGTTGTTGTTGAATTTGTTGGTGTTTTTCAATGCTGAGGTTGTTGTTGTTTTTCAATGTTGAGGTTGTTGTTGAATTTGTTGGTGTTTTTCAATGTTGAGGTTGTTGTTGTTTTTCAATGTTGAGGTTTTTGTTGAATTTGTTGGTGTTTTTCAATGTTGAGGTTCTTGTTGTTTTTCAATGTTGAGATTGTTGTTGTTTTTCAATGTTGAGGTTGTTGTTGAATTTGTTGGTGTTTTTCAGTTTCGAGGTTGTTGTTGAATTTGTTGGTGTTTTTCAATGTTGAAGTTGTTGTTGAATTTGTTGGTGTTTTTCAATGTTGAGGTTGTTGTTGTTTTTCAATGTTGAGGTTGTTGTTGAATTTGTTGGTGTTTTTCAATGTTGAGGTTGTTGTTGTTTTTCAATGCTGAGGTTGTTGTTGAATTTGTTGATGGTTTTCAATGTTGAGGTTGTTGTTGAAATTGTTGGTGTTTTTCAATGTTGAATTTGTTGGTGTTTTTCAATGTTGAGGTTGTTGTTGTTTTTCAATGCTGAGGTTGTTGTTGAATTTGTTGGTGTTTTTCAATGTTGAGGTTGTTGTTGAATTTGTTGGTGTTTTTCAATGTTGAGGTTGTTGTTGTTTTTCAATGTTGAGGTTATTGTTGAATTTGTTGGTGTTTTTCAGATTCGAGGTTGTTGTTGAATTTGTTGGTGTTTTTCAATGTTGAGGTTGTTGTTGAATTTGTTGGTGTTTTTCAATGCTGAGGTTGTTGTTGTTTTTCAATGTTGAGGTTGTTGTTGAATTTGTTGGTGTTTTTCTATGTTGAGGTTGTTGTTGTTTTTCAGAGTTGAGGTTTTTGTTGAATTTGTTGGTGTTTTTCAATGTTGAGGTTCTTGTTGTTTTTCAATGTTGAGATTGTTGTTGTTTTTCAATGTTGAGGTTGTTGTTGAATTTGTTGGTGTTTTTCAGTTTCGAGGTTGTTGTTGAATTTGTTGGTGTTTTTCAATGTTGAAGTTGTTGTTGAATTTGTTGGTGTTTTTCAATGTTGAGGTTGTTGTTGTTTTTCAATGTTGAGGTTGTTGTTGAATTTGTTGGTGTTTTTCAATGTTGAGGTTGTTGTTGAATTTGTTGATGGTTTTCAATGTTGAGGTTGTTGTTGAATTTGTTGGTGTTTTTCAATGTTGAAGTTGTTGTTGTTTTTCAATGTTGAGGTTGTTGTTGAATTTGTTGGTGTTTTTCAATGTTGAGGTTGTTGTTGTTTTTCAATGTTGAGGTTGTTGTTGAATTTGTTGGTGTTTTTCAATGTTGAGGTTGTTGTTGAATTTGTTGGTGTTTTTCAATGTTGAGGTTGTTGTTGTTTTTCAATGTTGAGGTTATTGTTGAATTTGTTGGTGTTTTTCAATGTTGAGGTTGTTGTTGTTATTCAATGTTGAGGTTGCTGTTGAATTTGTTGGTGTTTTTCAATGTTGAGGTTGTTGTTGTTTTTCAATGTTGAGGTTGTGGTTGAATTTGTTGGTGTTTTTCAATGTTGAGGTTGTTGTTGTTTTTCAATGCTGAGGTTGTTGTTGAATTTGTTGGTGTTTTTCAATGTTGAGGTTGTTGTTGAATTTGTTGGTGTTTTTCAATGTTGAGGTTGTTGTTGTTTTTCAATGTTGAGGTTGTTGCTGAATTTGTTGGTGTTTTTCAATGCTGAGGTTGTTGTTGAATTTGTTGGTGTTTTTCAATGTTGAGGTTGTTGTTGTTTTTCAATGTTGAGGTTGTTGTTGAATTTGTTGGTTTTTTTCAATGTTGAGGTTGTTGTTGAATTTGTTCGTGTTTTTCAAAGTTGAGGTTGTTGTTGATTTTCAATGTTGAGGTTGTTGAATTTGTTGGTCTTTTTCAATCTTGAGTTTGTTGTTGAATTTGTTGGTGTTTTTCAATGTTGAGGTTGTTGTTGAATTTGTTGGTGTTTTTCAATGTTGAGGTTGTTGTTGTTTTTCAATGTTGAGGTTATTGTTGAATTTGTTGGTGTTTTTCAATGTTGAGGTTGTTGTTGTTTTTCAATGTTGAGGTTGTTGTTGAATTTGTTGATGGTTTTCAATGTTGAGGTTGTTGTTGAATTTGTTGGTGTTTTTCAATGTTGAAGTTGTTGTTGTTTTTCAATGTTGAGGTTGTTGTTGAATTTGTTGGTGTTTTTCAATGTTGAGGTTGTTGTTGTTTTTCAATGTTGAGGTTGTTGTTGAATTTGTTGGTGTTTTTCAATGTTGAGGTTGTTGTTGAATTTGTTGGTGTTTTTCAATTTTGAGGTTGTTGTTGTTTTTCAATGTTGAGGTTATTGTTGAATTTGTTGGTGTTTTTCAATGTTGAGGTTGTTGTTGTTATTCAATGTTGAGGTTGCTGTTGAATTTGTTGGTGTTTTTCAATGTTGAGGTTGTTGTTGTTTTTCAATGTTGAGGTTGTGGTTGAATTTGTTGGTGTTTTTCAATGTTGAGGTTGTTGTTGTTTTTCAATGCTGAGGTTGTTGTTGAATTTGTTGGTGTTTTTCAATGTTGAGGTTGTTGTTGAATTTGTTGGTGTTTTTCAATGTTGAGGTTGTTGTTGTTTTTCAATGTTGAGGTTGTTGCTGAATTTGTTGGTGTTTTTCAATGTTGAGGTTGTTGTTGAATTTGTTGGTTTTTTTCAATGTTGAGGTTGTTGTTGAATTTGTTGGTGTTTTTCAATGTTGAGGTTGTTGTTGATTTTCAATGTTGAGGTTGTTGAATTTGTTGGTCTTTTTCAATCTTGAGTTTGTTGTTGAATTTGTTGGTGTTTTTCAATGTTGAGGTTGTTGTTGAATTTGTTGGTGTTTTTCAATGTTGAGGTTGTTGTTGTTTTTCAATGTTGAGGTTATTGTTGAATTTGTTGGTGTTTTTCAATGTTGAGGTTGTTGTTGTTTTTCAATGTTGAGGTTGTTGTTGAATTTGTTGGTGTTTTTCAATGTTGAGGTTGTTGTTGTTTTTCAATGCTGAGGTTGTTGTTGAATTTGTTGGTTTTTTTCAATGTTGAGGTTGTTGTTGAATTTGTTGGTGTTTTTCAATGTTGAGGTTGTTGTTGATTTTCAATGTTGAGGTTGTTGAATTTGTTGGTGTTTTTCAATCTTGAGTTTGTTGTTGAATTTGTTGGTGCTTTTCAATGTTGAGGTTATTGTTGAATTTGTTAGTGTTCTTCAATGTTGAGGTTGTTGTTGAATTTGTTGGTGTTTTTCAATGTTGAGGTTGTTGTTGTTTTTCAATGTTGAGGTTGTTGAATTTGTTGGTGTTTTTCAATGTTGAATTTTTTGTTGAATTTGTTGGTGTTTTTCAATGTTGAGGTTGTGGTTTTTCAATGTTGAGGTTGTTGTTGAATTTGTTGGCGTTTTTAAATGTTGAGGTTGTTGTTGAATTTGTTGGTGTTTTCAATGTTGAGGTTGTTGTTGTTTTTCAATGTTGAGGTTGTTGTTGAATTTGTTGGTGTTTTTCAGTTTCGAGGTTGTTGTGGAATTTGTTGGTGTTTTTCAATGTTGAGGTTGTTGTTGAATTTGTTGGTGTTTTTCAATGCTGAGGTTGTTGTTGTTTTTCAATGTTGAGGTTGTTGTTGAATTTGTTGGTGTTTTTCAATGTTGAGGTTGTTGTTGTTTTTCAATGTTGAGGTTTTTGTTGAATTTGTTGGTGTTTTTCAATGTTGAGGTTCTTGTTGTTTTTCAATGTTGAGATTGTTGTTGTTTTTCAATGTTGAGGTTGTTGTTGAATTTGTTGGTGTTTTTCAGTTTCGAGGTTGTTGTTGAATTTGTTGGTGTTTTTCAATGTTGAAGTTGTTGTTGAATTTGTTGGTGTTTTTCAATGTTGAGGTTGTTGTTGTTTTTCAATGTTGAGGTTGTTGTTGAATTTGTTGGTGTTTTTCAATGTTGAGGTTGTTGTTGTTTTTCAATGCTGAGGTTGTTGTTGAATTTGTTGATGGTTTTCAATGTTGAGGTTGTTGTTGAATTTGTTGGTGTTTTTCAATGTTGAATTTGTTGGTGTTTTTCAATGTTGAGGTTGTTGTTGTTTTTCAATGCTGAGGTTGTTGTTGAATTTGTTGGTGTTTTTCAATGTTGAGGTTGTTGTTGAATTTGTTGGTGTTTTTCAATGTTGAGGTTGTTGTTGTTTTTCAATGTTGAGGTTATTGTTGAATTTGTTGGTGTTTTTCAATGTTGAGGTTGTTGTTGTTTTTCAATGTTGAGGTTGTTGTTGAATTTGTTGGTTTTTTTCAATGTTGAGGTTGTCGTTGAATTTGTTCGTGTTTTTCAAAGTTGAGGTTGTTGTTGATTTTCAATGTTGAGGTTGTTGAATTTGTTGGTCTTTTTCAATCTTGAGTTTGTTGTTGAATTTGTTGGTGTTTTTCAATGTTGAGGTTGTTGTTGAATTTGTTGGTGTTTTTCAATGCTGAGGTTGTTGTTGTTTTTCAATGTTGAGGTTATTGTTGAATTTGTTGGTGTTTTTCAATGTTGAGGTTGTTGTTGTTTTTCAATGCTGAGGTTGTTGTTGAATTTGTTGGTGTTTTTCAATGTTGAGGTTGTTGTTGAATTTGTTGGTGTTTTTCAATGTTGAGGTTGTTGTTGTTTTTCAATGTTGAGGTTATTGTTGAATTTGTTGGTGTTTTTCAATGTTGAGGTTGTTGTTGTTATTCAATGTTGAGGTTGCTGTTGAATTTGTTGGTGTTTTTCAATGTTGAGGTTGTTGTTGTTTTTCAATGTTGAGGTTGTGGTTGAATTTGTTGGTGTTTTTCAATGTTGAGGTTGTTGTTGTTTTTCAATGCTGAGGTTGTTGTTGAATTTGTTGGTGTTTTTCAATGTTGAGGTTGTTGTTGAATTTGTTGGTGTTTTTCAATGTTGAGGTTGTTGTTGTTTTTCAATGTTGAGGTTGTTGCTGAATTTGTTGGTGTTTTTCAATGTTGAGGTTGTTGTTGAATTTGTTGGTTTTTTTCAATGTTGAGGTTGTTGTTGAATTTGTTGGTGTTTTTCAATGTTGAGGTTGTTGTTGATTTTCAATGTTGAGGTTGTTGAATTTGTTGGTCTTTTTCAATCTTGAGTTTGTTGTTGAATTTGTTGGTGTTTTTCAATGTTGAGGTTGTTGTTGAATTTGTTGGTGTTTTTCAATGTTGAGGTTGTTGTTGTTTTTCAATGTTGAGGTTATTGTTGAATTTGTTGATGTTTTTCAATGTTGAGGTTGTTGTTGTTTTTCAATGTTGAGGTTGTTGTTGAATTTGTTGGTGTTTTTCAATTTTGAGGTTGTTGTTGTTTTTCAATGCTGAGGTTGTTGTTGAATTTGTTGGTTTTTTTCAATGTTGAGGTTGTTGTTGAATTTGTTGGTGTTTTTCAATGTTGAGGTTGTTGTTGATTTTCAATGTTGAGGTTGTTGAATTTGTTGGTGTTTTTCAATCTTGAGTTTGTTGTTGAATTTGTTGGTGCTTTTCAATGTTGAGGTTATTGTTGAATTTGTTAGTGTTCTTCAATGTTGAGGTTGTTGTTGAATTTGTTGGTGTTTTTCAATGCTGAGGTTGTTGTTGTTTTTCAATGTTGAGGTTGTTGAATTTGTTGGTGTTTTTCAATGTTGAATTTTTTGTTGAATTTGTTGGTGTTTTTCAATGTTGAGGTTGTTGTTTTTCAATGTTGAGGTTGTTGTTGAATTTGTTGGCGTTTTTAAATGTTGAGGTTGTTGTTGAATTTGTTGGTGTTTTCAATGTTGAGGTTGTTGTTGTTTTTCAATGTTGAGGTTGTTGTTGAATTTGTTGGTGTTTTTCAGTTTCGAGGTTGTTGTTGAATTTGTTGGTGTTTTTCAATGTTGAGGTTGTTGTTGAATTTGTTGGTGTTTTTCAATGCTGAGGTTGTTGTTGTTTTTCAATGTTGAGGTTGTTGTTGAATTTGTTGGTGTTTTTCAATGTTGAGGTTGTTGTTGTTTTTCAATGTTGAGGTTTTTGTTGAATTTGTTGGTGTTTTTCAATGTTGAGGTTCTTGTTGTTTTTCAATGTTGAGATTGTTGTTGTTTTTCAATGTTGAGGTTGTTGTTGAATTTGTTGGTGTTTTTCAGTTTCGAGGTTGTTGTTGAATTTGTTGGTGTTTTTCAATGTTGAAGTTGTTGTTGAATTTGTTGGTGTTTTTCAATGTTGAGGTTGTTGTTGTTTTTCAATGTTGAGGTTGTTGTTGAATTTGTTGGTGTTTTTCAATGTTGAGGTTGTTGTTGTTTTTCAATGCTGAGGTTGTTGTTGAATTTGTTGATGGTTTTCAATGTTGAGGTTGTTGTTGAATTTGTTGGTGTTTTTCAATGTTGAATTTGTTGGTGTTTTTCAATGTTGAGGTTGTTGTTGTTTTTCAATGCTGAGGTTGTTGTTGAATTTGTTGGTGTTTTTCAATGTTGAGGTTGTTGTTGAATTTGTTGGTGTTTTTCAATGTTGAGGTTGTTGTTGTTTTTCAATGTTGAGGTTATTGTTGAATTTGTTGGTGTTTTTCAATGTTGAGGTTGTTGTTGTTTTTCAATGT